>CM070550.1:114803523-115227048 GCA_036346405.1 Phyllostachys edulis
AGTTGAATCTGAGAACATTTTCGGATGCGTGATTAAGTCTCCACCCATTACCTTTAAATCGGTCTTGATTTAATCACGTTCTTGATTCTCATCATACAGAGTTTGATAATGTTGGTTGAGGCGGCTATCGTCCGTGCTCAACACTCCCCCTTAGGCGGCTCCTTCCGTGCCCAACACTCCAATGTGACCCATTGTGGAGATCATAATTACGTAAAGAGGTAGCATTTTCTGCCCGTCGAAACGGGAAAATGGTTGGTATTGATTCTGACCTCGGCCGAGTAAGAGTTTTGTTTGTCCTTATATTATAACCACCCGTAAAAAGGGACCCACCTCTTACCTCATCATCATCATCATCGTCGTGTTTCCTCGCCTGGGTCCCCTTTTACCCAACCAGTAATATTACTATACTTTCATCTCTTTCTTTCTCATTTCTTAATTCTTTCATCTCTTCCAACTTTCTTATCTTTTCATTTCCATCTTATTCATTCGAATTGATTTTTGAAAAATAGTTTTGATGCAATACATATAAAGTAGAGCAAGATACGGTTTACATTTAATATAGCTATGTTTATGAACAAGGGAGTAGCTTGCCTACAGAATTGTAGGAAAGATCGTTGTTGACGAAATTGATATTAATTACTCCTGTTGATTCACCCGCTGCAATTTATACGATGGTGCGAAATAATAAATACATAATTAAATACTTATCAATAATATGTGCAACTAAGTGCATACTAGCCGAATGATTCGTTTTGCTAGCGGATTTTAATTTAATAACTGTTTCGAAACCCCGCTGAGTTAGCACTCCCCAACTATGGTCGTTCTAGAATATCGATTCTAGAGTTAGTATTGATGATACTCAATTTAATTGCTCGAAGAGAAAACTACACATAATCGCCTACTAGTAAGTAACAAATTTTATTGCGTACAAACTTTTATTAGATTTTATTTAAGCGCGAAAGTAAAATCTTTAACTTTCTAAATAACTACGAAGATAATTATCCTAGTTATTCTAATCCGTCTAAACGATTGCTAACGTACCAAAATACTTGTCTAACCGAGATACACTAAAATTAACACTCAAATTCTAATTCTAACATTATTCCTACCCTATTTTACCCCTTTCCAAACTTACCCCCTTCCTATTCTTTTTAATCGGCCGCACCCACCAGCTCTATTACTTGGCTTCTTCTTCCTCCAACCCCAATTCCCCAACTCCAAACATCACTACTCCTCCTCCCTTCATGAAGCCGCCGCCGCCTCCCCTTTGGTGCCGCTCCTCTCACGCGCCCACCATTCCTCCACGATTCTCCCCAGCGCTCCCCCCAAGCATCCTCTCCATGGTCGGCTACACCGTCTGGCTCGGTGCGGTGTGGCGCCGCCGCCGCCGCTGCGTGGTCTCCTTCCCGGTTGGCGGCGCCATCGTCGGTGACCTCCCTCTCCCTCCGGCTGGCTCGGTGTGGTGTGGCGCCGCTGCCACCGCTGCTCGGCTCCTCCTCCGGCTCCCCCTGCTGCTGCTCGGCTCCTCTGGGCTACCCCCTGGCCCGACCTCCTCTCGGCCCCTCCAACCCGGTGCCGCCTCTCCTGTTCACCGGCCCCCATGGCGCCACCTCTTGCCGCCCCTGCGCTGCTCGGCTCCAACCCAACCGTCGGCTCCTCCTGGGCTACCCCTGGCCCGACCCCTTCTCGGCGTGCGAGGATAGCGCCGCCACTGAGCTCCTCTCTGCTGGCTTGGCCTACGTGGCCTGCTCTCTGACTCTCCTAGCTTTGGCACGGTTCCTTACCTCCCCTAAGCCCCTCTTGATTAATTCAGATTTTATTTGATTAGGTTGATTTACTCATTTTGCTTGCTGGTGCTTGATTGATGCATATGCATGATGCTGGAGGTGGTTCGGCTGCTACCTGATGATGCAAAAGTGGAGGTGATGGTGATGGTTTAGGCTGAGGCTCCCTGAGGTATCACTCCCCCCCCTGTGCTCTCTGATCCTTGCTCCCTCCATTGCTCTGTGATGAATGATTGGGATTGATGATTAAGCTGCCATGAAACCCAATGGTTTGAATGAATGCTTTGGATGTGTGGAACAATAAGAAATGTGGCTCGGTTACCTCCTGCTAGGGTTTTGGGATGGGGAGAAGTTGCAGTGCCGGCTTGCTGGTGCTCCTTGCTTCCCTTCCCTTTTGCTGCAATGGTTGGGGTGGTGGCCAAATGGTGAGGCTCCTGGTTGCTCCCCTTATTTTGTGGTCAAAGTGATGAGAATGAGGATTGGGAGGGTGCTGTGGGTGGTCTTATCCTGGTTGAGGTTGATCTCATCCTCTATTGTGGTAATTTCGTTTTTTACGGCTTTCCTATTCCTATTTACCGCGACCCAATTTACCCTAATCCTATTCCCTTACTATTCCTGGCTGCTCTCCACTGCGAACAGAATGCTTGCAAGGATTGTGTTGGCTTTTGGGGAAAGAAAGGCTTAATTTGGGTTGGAGTCGTGAAAGGTCTTTGCCTATTTGGCTTGAACTAAATATGGTCTTGGCTTAGGACTCATGTGCTCCACTTCTTCCTTGCTCTCCCCTATTGAATGGAATCGCAAAGTCGGTGTATCTTGAATGAAAGGGTTTGGTGCGAGGTTTGGCTTAGTGAAATTTGGATGCTTTGAATTGAGGCTTTATTTTGGTTGGGGCTCGATGCTGGGGCTTTGCGGTGTAGCTTTTGTAACCCTATGAAAACCTGAACTAAGGGTTGGGTTAAAGGAGAGATATACTGTAGGATTTTTGTGGCTGTTGAGGCAAAATGGAAAGGTGGGTGTTGGGCTTTGAACTTGGGATGATGAAACTTTACAAGTAATGCTTGGTGCCTATTCATCTAGGTTTGCCTGGATACCATAATTATCAAGGGCCGACTAACTTTGGTTGGTCGAGTCTTGTGGTAATGCGGGACAGGTTGACCTAGGTTAATATGGTAATCCTATTGGACTTGAGTGGTAGCGGCAACTCTCTTCAATCTAACTAATACTCTGTTGTCGGCTTTTGCTAAAGGATTTCTAAACTTTTGGTTGCGAGAAGGAAAGTGGAAAATGATTGGATGAGGTGGCATTGTGGCAAGGAAGACTTCAATGCAATGAATGCAAGATTATTGACTTGTAAATTGATTTATGCTTGTAATTGAGGTTGTAAATGAGTTGAAGCATTAATCCTGCAATTCAGAGCTGAATTATAATATTTTAATTCCTTTTTGTAAATGAACTGTTGTATAAATTTTGATGATGTGGAATGATAAATGCACAATTTAGACTACCCATTGCGATAATTATGTGATTTAATATTAACTGAGATATGATTGAGATTGGTTTAATGTGATTTTTACTTAAGCTAATTACCGATTACTGTTGATTAGCTTAGTTTAATTATGCGGGTTCTCACAACAGCGCCAAAACATTTTGCCTTCCGTGCACGTGTTCAAAATTTTTCGAACTCCCGCGCTACGAATCACAGACGGTTTCATACAAAAACCTTCTGTGATAAGTATCTTATCACAAACGGTTCGTATTAAAAAACCGTCTATGATATGTATTTTATTACATACGGTTTGTATTAAAAATCGTCTGTGACTTGGAATTAGTGATTTGAAGCCATGGTAAAATCAGAAATACTTATCACAGACGGTTTTTAATACAAACCGTCTGTGATGAGGATGGGAAGTCATAGACGGGTCGTGTTGAAAACCGCCTGTGAAGTATCACAGACAGTTCTTGTTTAGAACCGTCGTGATACTTCTAACATTTCAATACAAATCGGCTTGTGATATTACTTTTTCTGAGCGGTTTTAGCGCGACCAATAACACGAGCGATCGCTAAACTAAAATAAATGCGTGATTGTATCTAATCTGAACTATTTTGGTCAAAATGCGTGATGAGGCGTCTAGTATTAGCCTTTTTGTAGTAGTGTACTGTTCTTTCGGTCAGTCATTCCATCGACAGGTGGATGACACCGGGGCTAATATTCATGTATGTGCTGATGTGTCCTTGTTTTCTTCTTATCAGGTCGCTCGGGTTTCCTCCGTGTTGATGGGAAACGGTCCGCATGCCTCTGTTCTTGGTGTTGGCACGGTAGATCTGAAGTTTACTTCAGGAAAGATCATGCAAGCAACATGTCCCCTCAATAAATAAGAATCTTGTCAATGGCTCCTTTCTATGTAGAGATTGGTATAAGTTAATTTTTGTGTCAAATAAAGTAGTCATTTCTAAAGTTGGACTCTTTATTGGAAAGGACTATGATTGCGGAGGCTTGTTCTGCATTTCCCTTTCAAATTTCTGTAATATGGTTGTGAACCATATTTGTGATCCAAATAACGGGGATGAGGCCAACGTTTGGCACTCACATTTGTGTCACATAAATTTTGGTTGTATGTCTCGGCAATCCAGTCTGAATTTAATTCTGAAACTCTCTGTAGTCAAAGGTTCTAAATGCCAAACTTGTGTGCAAGCAAAGCAACCTCGCAAACCTCATAAAGTTGTGGAGGAAAGAAATTTGGCGCCGTTAGAACTCATACATTCAGATCTCTGTGAAATGAATGGTGTGTTGACAAAAGGAGGAAAAAGATATTTCATAACTCTAATTGATCATGCTTCTAGATATTGTTATGTGTATATGTTGAAAACAAAAGATAAGGCTCTAGACTACTTTAAAACTTATAAGGCTAAAGTTGAGAATCAACTAGAAAGAAAAATCAAAAGACTTCGGTCGGATCGTGGTGGAGAGTATTTCTCAAATGAGTTCTCCCAATGCTGTATAGATGTTGCGGTCCTGAGGAGATCAAGGGAGGTCCTGAGGAGATTCTGAGAAGGAGGTCCTGAGGAGGTCAAAGGAGGTCCTAGGGAGGTCCTGAGGAGATCCTGAGGAGGATGTTCTGAGGAGGTCAAAGGAGGTCCTGAGGAGGTCTTGAGGAGGTCCAATGAAGGAACGACTACTCAACGTGGTTGTGCGAAGAATATAGAAGGGGTACGACTTCTCAACGCGGTCGTACGAAGAATACTAGAAGGATACGACTACTCAACGTGGTTGTACGAAGAATACAAAAGGGATCCGACTACGCAACGTGGTCGTAAGAGGGATACAGGAAGGATACGACTACTCAACATGGTCGTACGAAGAATACAAGAAGGATACAACTACTCAACGTTGTCGTACGAAGAATACAAAAGGGATCCGACTATGCAACGTGGTCGTAAGAATAAGGGAGGAGAACAGGGCACGGAGAAACTCACCAGTACGAGAGAGAGAGACGAAGGCGAAGGGGAGTCGGTGGATGGCAGGCGATCGAAGGCAGGCGCTGGTGCTCGGTGAATCCTTGGTGCGAGGTGGTTGAAGGCAGCCTGAGCTCCAGCGGACTCCTTGGCGACGAGGAGGCGACGATGCACTAGGACCACCCGGAGGTCTTCCAGGGTCTTCCAGGACCACCCGGGGGTCTCTAGGACCACCCGGGAGGTCTGGACTAAGGGGGAGGTCCAAACGAGGGGGAGGTCTGGACAAAGGGGGAAAACGGAACGAGCAGATAAAGAGAATTCAACACCAGAAAACTCCAACAAACTCAAAATAAACCAAACTTTTGGATTAGTTGAAGTTCGATTTTGTCGTTTAAATCACTTTTAATTCCAAAATCTCAAGTTAAGCTTCAGGACTTCAACAAAACCAAATGGTTATTTTTATTTTGAAAATTTTCAAAAAGGCCTGAAAACCGGGGTGTTACAAACCTACCCCCCCTTAAGGGAATCTCGACCCCGAGATTCAGACTGGGTTCGCAAAAAGGTGGGGATACTCTGCTTTCAGATCTTCTTCTCGTTCGGTGGCTTCTTCCTCCGAGTGGTTACTCCTTTGGACTTTGCTAACGGATGATCCTACTTACAGTAGCAGCTCGCGACATCAAGAATCTTGATTGGCTGCTCCACATAGGTGAGGCCCTCTTGAAGGTCGATGCTCTCAAGTGGTGTTTGCTCTATTGGAACTCGAAGACACTTCTTCAGTTGCGACACGTGGAAGACGTTATGAACTGTAGATAAAGACACCGGTAGCTCTAACTGATAGGCAACTTCACCTTTTCTTTCCACAATCTTGTATGGTCCAACAAATCTTGGTGCGAGCTTTCCTTTGGTCTGAAATCTTCTTACTCCTCTGAGTGGAGTTACTCTGAGATAGACAAAATCTCCTATCTCAAAAGATAAATCTCTGTGACGATTGTCAGCATAACTCTTTTGTCGGGATTGAGCCACTCTCAATCATTCTCTTGTTAGTATCACCTTACTTTCAGCATCCTCAATTAATTCAGGTCCAAAGAACTGATGTTCTCCAACTTGATCCCAAAGGAGAGGGGTTCTACACAGCCTGCCGTACAATGTTTCAAAGGGAGACATTTGCAAGCTGGCTTGATAGCTGTTGTTGTAAGAGAATTCTGCATAAGGAAGGTTCTGATCCCAACTCTTCCCACAGTCTATAGCACAGGCTCGAAGCATGCCTTCCAAAATCTGATTTACTCGCTATATACATCCATCACATGCAGGGATGGTATGTTGTACTAAAGTTGAGTCTGGTTCCCAAGGCTTCATGCAGGCTCTTCCAAAATCTAGATGTGAACTGCGATCCTCTGTCGGACACTATCCTTTTGGGTACTCCATGCAAACAGACGATCCTGGCTATATATAACTCTACCAATTTACTACTTTGATAAGTGGTGTTGACTGGTATGAAGTGTGCCACTTTAGTTAAATGGTCAATCACAACCCAGATGGAATCATATCCCGATTGGGTCCTAGGCAATCCAGTGATAAAGTCTATGTCTACTTGTTCCCACTTCCACTCGGAAATTGGTAAAGGCTGTAACGGTCCAGCGGGTCTTTGATGTTCTGCTTTGACTCTTTGGCATACATCATATTGTGCAACAAATTCAGCAATCTCTTGCCTCATACTGAACCACCAATACTTTTCCTTTAGATCTTGGTACATCTTGGTACTGCCCGGATGAATGGAGTAAGGTGATTCATGGGCTTCTTCAGAATCAACTGTTTTATCTCTTGGTGATCTGGCACACAGATGCGGTTACCAAACCAAACTGTACCTTGCTCATTTTCAGAAAATCCTAGGGCTTTGCCTCTTCTCAAGTTCTTCTTGATTTCCTTGATGTCTTCATCTTCTTTATGCTTCTCTCTGATTTGATTCTGAACAGTCGGTTGCACTTCTAAGGTGTTTACACAACCCTGGTTAACAATCTCCAAGTTCAGATGCCTCAACTCTTCATACAATCATGGTTGACTTTTCTGAACCAACGCAGTGTTGCAATACCCTTTTCTACTCAGGGCATCTGCCACTACATTTGCCTTGCCTGGATGATAATGGATTCCAAGGTCATAATTCTTATCAGTTCTAGCCATCTCCTCTGCCTGTGATTGAGTTCTGATTGGGTGAAGATGTACTTTAAACTTTTGTGATCCGTGAAAATCTCACAACGATTACCGATGAGGAAGTGCCGCCAAATTTTCAAGGCATGCACAATTGTAGCTAGTTAAAAGTCATGCGTTGGGTAATTTCCTTCATGAGGCTTCAACTGGCGAGACGCATAAGTCACGAGTTTACCTTCTTGCATTAGCACACATCCAAGGCCCTAACGAGAGGCGTCACAGAAAACTTCAAAGTCCTTGCGGATGTCAGGTAATACTAGCACAGGAGCAGAAACTAGTCTCTTCTTCGATTCTTGGAAACTTTGCTCACAGGCTTCAGTCCATTCAAACTTCCTTTCTTTCTTCAGAAGCTGAGTCATAGGTCTAGCGGTACTACAGAAACCTTCGATGAATCTTCGGTAGTAACCAGCTAGACCAAGGTAACTCCTTATTTCGGTGACGAACTTGGGTTGCCTCCAATCCAATACTACTTCAACCTTTATGTGATCCACTGCAACTCCTTCTGCTGACACGATATGCCCAAGAAAAGCTGCTTGGCTTAGACAAAATTCACTTTTACTGAATTTGGCATAGAGTTGTTGCTCTCTGAGTCTTTCCCAAACTGCCCTAAGATGCTTCTCATGCTCTTCTTCATCCTTGGAGTAGATGAGAATGTCATCAATAAATACGACCACAAACTTATCCAAGAATTCTATGAATACTTTATTTATCATATTCATGAAATAAGCTGGTGCATTCGTCAAACCGAACAACATCACTGTAAACTCGTACAGTCCATATCTTGTGGTGAAAGCAGTCTTGGGGATGTCTTCTGGCCTGATCTTCAACTGATGGTAACTAGATCTCAAATCAATCTTGGAGAAAACACTTGCTCCTTTCAATTGATCAAAGAGATCGTTGATCTCGAGTAATGGATACTTGTTCTTGATTGTGACTTCATTGAGTGGTCTGTAATCCACACACATCCTTATAATGTTATCTTTCTTCTTGACAAACAGTATTGGTGCTCCCCATGGTGATGAGCTTAGTTGAATAAAACCCTTGTCTTGCAATTCTTCGATTTGTCTCTTCAATTCTGCTAACTCATTTGCTGGTATTCTGTAGGGTCTCTTTGAAATTGGAGCTGTCCCTGGGACTAGATCAATTAGGAACATAATGTTCCTATCTGGTGGCATTCCGGGTAATTCCTCAGGAAATACATCCGGATATTCATTGACCGCTGGGATGTCTTCTAATTTTACTTCCTTCAGACTGGTCAAGATAGGACTTGCTTTAACAGAGGTCTCGGGTCTGAATTCTACTTGGATTCCTTGTTCATTGGTGAGGGTGATAGACCTACTGACACAATCTATCTGGCCTTGATTCTTGGCTAGCCACATCTAATCCTTGGAAGTGCAAGACTATTAAGTCTGCCAAGAAGGGTACTCCTAATATTTCCAAGGTAAGGTTTGGGCATAGGGAACTTGTCCTCATTTCCGATCCCGGAGAATGGATTAACATAGGGTTAACAAAAGGAGAGATAGATAACCCATATTTTCCAAGGAGAGATAGATAACCCATATTTTCCAACAAACTTACTTGAAATAAAAGAATGCGAGGCTCCTGAATCAAATAAAACTGATACTGGTACTGAATTGACAAGGAACGTACCAAGGACCACATCTGGTGCAGTCTGAGCTTCTTCCACTATGATATGATTCACACGTCCTTTTGTGTACTGCACTGATGGCTTCACATTTAAGATGCTGCCAGGTGCTGGAATTGCCTGATTTGGTCGGGTTGGGGTTGCTGATCACTGCTTCTTCAGGCACTTACTGGCGTAGTACCCTACTTCATTACAATAAAAGCAAGTAACTCCTACGGTGGAGGTAGTAGGTGTCTTCTTGAGCGGCCTCAGGAGAACTTTTTTGAAACTCGAGTCGATGGTAAGGCCGTGGCGCCGGTGCCTTGGACGGAGAGGACTGGAACGTCCTATGCTGAGGTGTCTGCGGCTGAGTAGTGCGAGGCTTGGGAAAAATCCCGGGGTTGAACTTCTGGGTTGCCAACCTTCTCTTGTGATTTTCCATTTCTAAGTGCTTGCCCTCCTAGCGGATAGCCTTGCTTACCAGCTGCTAGAAATCTAAGTAGTCTTGGGCAATGAGGAGGACTGTGAGATCATCATTGAATCTTTCCAAGAAACGCTCTTGCTTGGCTTCATCAGTTGCCACATCTTTTGGTGCCTGGAGCTAAGCTGGTTGAACTTGTGCAAATACTCATTGGTGGCGAAAGATTGCCTTGGCGCAAGTCTTGGAACCCTTTCTTCTTTAGGGCCATCATGCGGTGGAATATGTGCACGGCGGAAAGCACTTGCAATTAAATCCCAAGTGATGGTGCGAGCATCGGCGTGGGGGTGGGTGAAATTATCCCACCACTCGATCTTTGGTCCGTTCGGTGGTGAGAGGCAGCAGAACCCTCTCACGATCCATACCTTTGGATCATATCCAATTTCCTGCCGACTGCCCTAAGCCAATCATCAGCCTCCATTGGCTCAGCGCTACTGGAGAAAGTCGGTGGACGTAACCTCATAAACTCTGATATATTGGCCCTTGGGGAGGTGGAGCGAAAGCTTGAGGTTGAGCTGCTGCCGCCGCTTGCAAGTTCTGGGTGTTGTTGATTGATTGAGCGAGCAGATTGATCAGCTGAGCTTGGTTGGCCATCATTTGGTCCCCATCGGGTCCTTCAGCTGGAGGAGGTGGTGGCGGTGGAATTGGGTTCTCTTGCACATTCTCTCTGTTACGATTCTTTGGTCTTTGCCCTTCTGCATTGCAGTAGTCACCATCTGCTAGAACTCCACAGACTAAGGAAAGAAGAGGAGAAACTAAGGGGGATAGGGCGAAACAACCCATCCAAGCAAAACAACCAACACAAAAAGTTTTTCCAAGTACTTTAATAGTTTTACAACATTCTACTCAACGCTCGTGGTCCTCGGTGGTTCCTACGCGACGACGCTCTTTTGACAGCTTCAAGTCTTGAGGTCTTGAACACCAAGTTAGCTAATCATGAGACCACCTATAGAAATTTCAAGGAAAAGAGGATCCATTTGACATTGCAAAATGGTGAGGAGAGAGTAAGGTAAAAAAGAATACCAAGAAGGAGGTAAGGATAGAAAGATGACTAAGATGAGGAGAGAACAAATTATTTTTCTTGTTGTATAAAATAAGTTTTGAAATTTTCAACTAACGGCCATTCTACGAGGTTACGACCTGCAATCGAGATGGCTCTGATACCACTGCTTGTCGCGGTCGGACCTGGGATTACCCCAAATCCTCTGTGCACACCGAGCTAGTCCCAAGAGCAGTGGCTAGCTCACACAATAAACAAATATGGTAACAACCATCAACACAAACTTTATTAATAAACAACAGAGTTGATTACAAGAACAGCTTATGTGCCGACAAAACCAAACACAGCGGAAGACGAAAGTGACGAA
This sequence comes from Phyllostachys edulis, assembly GCA_036346405.1. Taxonomy (NCBI): domain Eukaryota; kingdom Viridiplantae; phylum Streptophyta; class Magnoliopsida; order Poales; family Poaceae; genus Phyllostachys; species Phyllostachys edulis. Next base: position 114,814,436 of record CM070550.1, read on the forward strand.
CTTGTTCCCGGATTCGTGTTTATTAATAAACAACAGAGTTGATTACAAGAACAGCTTATTGCATGTTTTGAGCTAACGTGGGTCAAGTTGTGAAGAAATTGTTCCCGGATTCGTGTTTTCTTGTCTATTCTTTGTGCGGTGGCTTGCGAGTCAATGACGGTCAGCGGCGAGGAGGATCGGGACTAAGCTTGGAGAGCCGAGGTCGAAACGATCATAGATGCGGGTGAGGTCAAGTGACTCAAGCGTGGCGCAGAATGGACAAGGATGACCGAACAGGCGATTGATCTGTTGGTTGATCAAGCGGTGCGGGGTCGGTGCAAGTGCCAGGTGGTCGGTGGGAAGCGGATGGGAGAACTTGCCGATTACGATGAGAGCCGCTGGATCAACCTACGTGGCGCAAGGCAGTGCGCCAGAAGTGGATTAAGTCAAAAGAATTGGCAGCGGCGCTTTAAATTGCGTGCGCATGTGTTCTGAAATTGTTGGGCCTTAAGAGAGCCCATTAGGTTATTTTTAGAGCTTGTGGCTGTCATATAAAAGGGGCTAGGATGGGACATCTTAGGGTTGCTGCTTAAAAAAAATGAGAGATAGGTGGCGGCTGTGAGTCCTCCAGAAAATGATAGGGGTGGCGGCGCTGCTCTGTGTTGTGAAGCCGAGTGTGGCGGCGGCGCCCTGTGATAGCTAGAAAAAACTTCATGCTTGGCGGCGCCCCCAAGAGAAAAAATCTGAGCGCCTGTGTTTTTTTGCGTGTTGACTGGATCAATCTCCCAGCGGCGGCTTGTGTCCTGATGTTCCTTCGGTTTGTGTGCACAGACTCTTTTATTTGGCTGCCATTTGTTGCGTGGAAATCAGATTCAACGGATTAGTTGTTTGCTGTTTTTCAGTTCAGTTATTTTCTCTGTCGTTTGATTGCTACCTGGTCTCCTCATCAATCTTGAGGAAAAGTGATCTCCGGTGGCGGCACCGCTCTTTGTAGAATCTACAACCCGTGGCATTCTGTTCTTTCATGATAATTTAAGTTCGGAAGTTTTTCTTTGTTTGAGTGATTTGATTGGTGTCTTTGCCTTTACTCGAGTCTTTGTTTTAGTTTTTACCGCTTGCATTTTCATAAAACCGAAGGAATCGGTGGTGGCGGCATGTTTTCAATGGTAGGTGTCTTGACTCGCAAAAATCTGTTAAAGATGGTTTAAAAAAATGATAGATGGCGGCGACTGGGTGCTCCAAAAATTGTCTCTGTCTTGGCGGTCATTTCTTGTGTCTTGAAATGAATGACTGGTGAGAAAAATACTTGGCGAGTTCTTGTGGGCACTGGTAGTCAAGAAAAATGAAGTCTTCTTTGTAGACCAAAAGAGAATGAGCGTGGCTTGTTTGATTGATTCGGTTGTGTTAAAGCTTGCGGATGTATGTTGGTACGCAAATTGTTTTTATGCAATGATGAGTTGGTTTCATCTCTCAAAGATTGGCTTTTGGATTATTTTATTGCTTGATTTGACTTTCTGTGGTTCTTGTCGGTTCGGTGTTTTGTGGATCGTTAGCGGCTTGTAGCCTCGGTGAAAAACCGAAAGATCGGTCTGATTCCTTGTAGGCTTGATTTGTCTTTGGATTGATATTTCGAGGCGTTGGCTGTGCACCCATGTTGCCCATGAGTGTCTTGCGTAAATTGTTTACGAGCTCAAGGCTTTGAGTTGTTTTTGTCTTTTGGCCGGGGTTTGATCGGACTCAACACGAGATTCATTGTGCTGTATCTGAGATCTTCATAGCTTTTATAGCTATTGGAGTGAAAGTAGTGTTGAAGTCGTCGAGGTGAAAAATAGTGAAAGCGTCTATTCACCCCCTCTAGTCGCCTTCAGGTCCTACAATTGGTATCGAGCCGGTTAGTTCTTCTCATAGATCTTAACAGGTCTTTGAAGCCATGGCGGATCGACAAGTATTCGACTAAACCACATTTTTTGATGGAGTTGATTTTGCTTCTTGGAAGGCACGCATGCATGCCTACATCGAGGCTCAAGGGCACGCTATTTGGCTTAAGGTCAAAAATCCATATGTCGTCTTGCACCGATGACGATGTGATCCTCCGGACATTGAGGCTAATGACAAAGCTCATAATTTTTGATCCAAGGTCTTAGTCGTCTGAGTTTGGCGCGTGGCTCATTTGAGGTCTGCTCACGAGATCTGGAGGACCCTTTGTGACTACCACGAGGTTCGATTGCGATCAAGGAAGTGAGACTTTAGATGACTGGTGAGTCTTTAGATGAATTTGTGGGGAGATTTTCCAAGATTCTTCATGATCTTCGTCTTTGTTGATCTTGTTTTCATCGAGTCGAGAATGCGCCCGACTTTTGGGTGCGCTTGATGTGAAGGTGCAGGGAATGAAGATCATATCCATCAATGACAACAACTTGTCATGAGTGAGCTTACCATGGATAAGCTTTACTCGAGTTGAAGACGCATGAGATTGACTTTATCTCGCGTCTCCCAAAACAGTCGATGGCTTTGGTGGTCGACCCATCTAAGGGTAGCTCATCGATTCATTTGATTTTGGCTCATCGGCTTTTCCTTGTCGACTTTACATTCTTTGACCGATGGCGACTAGAGAAGCTACCTGAGGATGATTTAGCCCTTCTATCCACAGAATTCTCTAGAGTGTACAACAAAGTGAGGAGCAGGAGGAGAGGTGCCCCTATCACGTGCTTTGAGTGTGGTGAGCCTAACCACATTCGTTCCAGATGCCCCAAGCTGAAGGGCAAGGATGTGAAGGACACTTGGAGGCGTCATCAAGCTAAGGATGCGAAACCCAAGAAGACCAACTATCGCAAGTTAAATCGGTAGGGTCCTTGCCGCTCTAGAGGCTGTTGACATGAGCGATGTGGACTCGGAGGCGGATGGCAGCGAGGATGACACCCATGGAAAGAAGAAGGCCCAAGACTTCACGGCATGTGCTTCATGGCTAGCAGCGACCATGGCGTCGACTCCTCCAACGGCAGCGACCCTTTCGGTGATCCGGATGAGGTATGTCCCTCACTTGCGACATGAAAGCGTGCATTGGTAATTTCGAACAAAAAGCTGAAAAAGCAAGCTAAAATGATTAAGAGACAGGATACCATGATTGATAATCTGAATTTAGAGGTTGTTAGGCTTAAATCTGTTGATGTGTGCGATTCTTGCTCTAGCTTGCAAAATGAATTGATCAATCTAAAATCTGCTCATTCCTCTGTTGTGAATCAATTGAAAGATACTCTTGATGAACTAGAAACTCTCAAGTCTAGTCCTGCTTGTATGAATGCCATTGCTTTAGATGTGACTACTGTTGATGCTATTCCATTATCTTGCTCAAACTGTGTTTTGCTTGAATCAAAATTGGATAGTGCTAAAAAAGAATTGATGAAATTTGATGCTAGTCACATATGCTCTCATAGTGAGAAAAATAAGATTAAAATGAAGGAGATGTCTGAAATGATTCTTTACTTTAAAACTGCTTCATGTGAAAACTATGTTAAACTCACACTTGAGAATGATGCTTTAAACAAGACACTAGAAGAAAAGGCTAAAATTGAACAATCCATGTCCATGAATGCTTCCAAGAAAGTTGTTGACTCTAATTCTTGTGATCTTTGCATTGAGATTGGGCATAATGTAGATAAGATACAAGAAGCATTTAGAGTTAAGTTCAAAGAGCAGTTGAATAGGATTAGAGATAATTATTGTGTGTCTTGTGAGGCTTTGAAAGCCGAGGTAGCTCATTATAAGGAAAAATGTGATAGGGCTAGCATGTCAAATAAGTGTGCTTCTTGTTATGAACTAGCCAAGCAAAATGACTACCTTAAAGCTACTCTTGAGAGATTTATTGGTGGGAAGAAGAACCTCAACATGATTCTTGACAAATCTAAGGTGAGTGTGAATAATAGAGGCCTAGGATTTGATTCCTAGAGCATACCAAGAACCATCCACCTAAGGTTGTTAGAGGCTGTTGAGAGTGGTGCATTTGAGGTAGAACCCCTAAGCCATCCAAGATAGTCTTCAAATCGGTGGTTTTGCCCAAACCACTTCTAGCAAGATAGATGCTTCTACTTCATCGGTCGGACCCTTCAAAAGGTCAAGTACCATTGCACCTTCGCAAGAAGAATGGCCACATTGTTGAGTTACGCTTAGTAGAGCCAAGATTGAGAGGAAGGAGAGGATGAGTAACTTGAGAACCATTAGAGGAGTCCTACACTGCTTTGTAGTCTCTAGAGCCAGTGACTGTTTTTCTGCTAGACATAGGTCTAGGTTAGTAGATGACTTCTTTGACTCCTTTGGTGGCTCTAGGCAACGATACGGTTTAGGATTTCGTGAGGAGAGACCTCGGGTAGCATCTAGGCAGAGTACCGACCTTTTGGTAGGTCGATTCGGAGAGGTCTAGGTGGTTCTCGTGTGCATTCTTATGATTTTGATCCTAACCATTTCTTCTTGCTTCTCTTGCTTTGCCCAAGCATCGTGTGACTCGATCTTGGATTCCCAAGTCTCTTATCACTAACTTGATCGAGGCGAGATGTTTCTGTTTATGCCCTGTAGGTCCGTCGATGCGAGGAAGGAGGACATATGGCTTGATTGTCTCTGGATGTTCTTGACACATGACTGGAGGTTCTAGGTGGTTCTCCTCTCTCACACGTGCATCTGACAACGAGTGGATCACATTTGGAGATGTTTTTACTAGGACCATGACAGCCAAGGGCACTGTGAGATATCTTACACCTTCATGCCTTTATCTTCACGATTATTCATTCCTGGCGTGTTGTGCTTATCATTGTGCTCATTTGTATCTTATTGGCATGTGTTACTTCTTTGATATTCTTTATCATGCCTTTTCCTTTACCATGCTTGTATATCCATGAATTTCATAGTTGTTCTTAATTTCCATGGGTATATGAGTTTGGTCTTGTCTTCATGAGCCTGTGCTATCTGTACATGATTTATCTTGCTCGTATTGATGTTTGCTGTATGTATCCACTTGTTCACTTGATATCCATGTTAGCATTCTTTATCCATGTCTTGTTCTATAACATGCCTTATGTTAACATGGTTATTGTGCTTTACTGTTAATTGTGGATGCATGAGTCTTGCCATAGCTTTCACTAGCATGTTTTATCAATGATTGTATATATGATGTGTGATATGCTATGTACTTGTTTGGTTGTTCCTATGCCTTATTGTGGATTAAGGATAGTTTGAGTTTTGTCATGTCTTCGATAGCATGTGCTGTAATTGTTTGTTTATCTTCATGCTCATGCTCTTAGTTGTTGATTATACGCTGTTATGAGCTTTGGATCATCTTTTGCTATCCTTGCTAGTCATGTGTCTTGGTACTGTTTCTTTAGATAATGTCTCACTAACCCAGTACCAAGGCATAGACTTTTCTGTCTCTTTTGGTGTAGTCTTTTAGGTTGAGAAGAAGAACATGTGATTCATGATTTCAAAGTTGTTGGTTCTTCTTCATTTGTGTCTTCAATGATGACTATCACTTCTCGAGAGCGAAGGAATTTGAGATGAGGATGATGGGTGAGCGCAAATACCTTCTGGAGCTTCAAGGATTAGATCTTCATCCATCATGACTACATCTCACTGCCAAGCAGGCGACTCGAGTTCGAGCTTCCATACCTTTCATTTATGAATGGTATCCTAGTCTACCTTGCATAGGATCATTTTTGTGTCGGTGTTGGGTTTGTTGTGTTCAAGGTAGATAGGAGGCCTTTGTTCTAGCGTGTCTTTTCTAGGCACTCTTCTTATCCCTTGGTTTTCTAGGATGCACTCTTCTCATAGCCTAGGTCGAGCTTGTCTCCCGATCCTTTGGTCCTTAGCAGGTTTTTGAGTTGCTGTGAGGTCGTTTTAGTGATGGTGTTTCGCTCCCTAGCTTTTCGAGTTGCTTTCCTAGAGATCTTGTGGAGTTTGAAGTCTTTGTGCTAGCTTTGTGGAGTCCAAGGCTCTTTTGGCAAATCTCCTCTCAAATCTTTTAGACCCAACAAGGTTTGCCACCTTGAGAAGCGAGTTAGGGATAATTTATCCCTATGGGTTGTTTTGAGGGGAGTTTGCTCTTTTGCATTCATTTGTATCATAATGCATTTTACAATCAAACAACTTGCATTGTAATATAACCTTGTGGAGCTTTGATTATTATCCATGTATGACATGATTTCATACTTTATACCCTGCCATGTTTTGTGCTAGTTTGCTAGACTTCTGTTGTGGCTTTTTATGTATAGCTTAGCTTTTGCCATGCTAGCTTTATTATCTGTGAGCAAACTGAATTATAATATGACTTGTTGGATCTTGTGACTAGTTTTGCTTTAGTGATCCTCTCATGATTCATGCCTTGTCATATAGGCTTAATTGAGTCTTGAACTTATTTTGAGTTGTAACTTGAGCTATGATAATTCTTAAGTCAAGCAAATGAAAAATGAGCTTTTTTACATCTTGAAAAACCGATCTCACCAATTCTTTCTCATGAGGCGGCTTGCCATTGCACTAGGCATGAACTCAGGGGGAGTTTTGGATGACCCAGACTATTCTCTTAAGCTTTTGTTGCTTGGGATGGTCGCAGTGAGGCTTGAAATCTAGCACAATGCTAAAAAAACAAATTGGCAATTGGTTGAAGCTTAGAAGGCAGTTGTGGATGGCTCCTAGTCCAGGACTTGCTTTACTAAGATAAAACCAATTATTTTCAGCAAAGTGATCAAAGTGCTAAATTCTAAATGCTTGCTCAAATTGTTTCAAATCTGAATGCTCAAACTAGACTCTTTTTCTAGGTTCTGGCTCAATCTCGCTTATAGACATGACCTGACTCATTTTTGGATACCTTTTGTTAAACTATGATCTTGAGCACCTTGTCATGTTGTCGATTCATTTAATCTCAGATTATTGCTATTTTGGCTTGAGCTTTACTGTACATGTTTTGCCATGATTGAATATAGTTTCTTCACATAATATGGCTTGGTGTAATACTTGTACAGTCTTCATGGATAATCTTCATGGCTCCTTTTGCTCAAGTTAAAAACAAAAAAAATGATGAAAAATGAAAAATTACAAAAATTGCAGCCATTTCATTACTTTCATGCTCTATCTTCTTCCATGCACCTTGATGAATCCATTGTCAAAGGGGGAGAATGATTGGTCAAAAATGTTGTTTTAGAGCTTTTCTTCTCAATGATCAGAGGTCACATAGAACTATTGTTCTTTCATATGGACCTTAAGTGAGATTTTGTCGATTCTTTGGAAATTGAAGCTTTTGTGCTTTCTTTTGCTTTATCTCACTTGCTTATGCTATTCAGAAGCCAGCTTGGTCATTTCCTTTGCTTTTTCTTGCATTTGGACCAAGTTGTGCCTTTGCATGAAAACTTCAAGTATTTTACTTTTCAAACCTCAAAACTACATTTTCTGAGAAATTGCCAATGTGTTCATCAAGGGGGAGATTGTGGATATCATGGGGATATGCCCACGATCTTAGGATGATGAAACAATTGGCAATGTGGTTTTTGGTTTGAAGTTTCACGTGTTTTCGGCAAAGTTAAAAGGCTGATCTTTAGCCATTTTGGGAATTTGGCTTTGGGATAGATTGCGTTCATAGGCTATAGTGCATATGTGTTGCATATTGCATGTTTTGAGCTAACGTGGGTCAAGTTGTGAAGAACTTGTTCCGGATTCGTGTTTTCTTGTCTATTCTTTGTGCGGTGGCTTGCGAGTCAATGACGGTCAGCGGCGAGGAGGATCGGGACTAAGCTTGGAGAGCCGAGGTCGTAACGATCATGGATCTTGGGTGAGGTCAAGTGACTCAAGCGTGGCGCAGAATGGACAAGGATGACCGAAACAGGCGATTTAGTGCGTTGGTTGATCAAGCGGTGCGGGTCGGTGCAAGTGCCAAGGTGGTCGGTGGGAACCGGATGGGAGAGACTTGCCGACACGATGAGAGCCGCTAGATCAACCTACGTGGCGCAAGGCGGTCTTGAGGAAGTGGATTAAGTCAAAAGAATTGATGACGACGCTTTAAATTGTGTGCGCATGTGTTACGAAATTGTTGGGCCTTAAGAGAGCCCATTAGGTTATTTTTAGAGCTTGTGGCTGTCATATAAAAGGGGCTAGGATGGGACATCTTAGGGTTGCTGCTTAAAAAAAATGAGAGATAGGTGGCGGCTGTGAGTCCTCCAGAAAATGATAGGGGTGGCGGTATTGCTCGTGTTGTGAAGTGAGAGTGTGGCGGCTACTGTGATAGCTAGAAAAACTTCATGCTTGGCGGCGCCCCAAGAAAAAAATCGGCGCTTTGTGTTTTTTGCGTGTTGAGTGGATCAATCTCCCAACGGCGGCTTGTGTCCTGATGTTCCTTCGGTTTGTGTGCACAGAATCTTTTATTTGGCTGCCATTTGTTGCGTGGAAATCAGATTCAACGGATTAGTTGTTTGCTGTTTTTCAGTTCAGTTATTTTCTCTGTCGTTTGATTGCTACCTAGTCTCCTCATCAATCTTGAGGAAAAGTGATCTCCCAGCGGCGGCCTGCCCTGCTGTAGAATCTACAACCCATGGCATTCTGTTCTTTCGCAGTAATTTAAGTTCTGGCAGTTTTTGCTGTTTGAGTGATTTGATTGGTGTGCTGCCTTTACTCGAGTGCTGTTTTAGTTTTTACCGCTTGCATTTTCCGCAAAACCGAAGGAATCGGTGGTGGCGGCATGTTTTCAATGGTAGGTGTCTTGGCTCTGCAAAAATCTGTTACTTGAGAGTTTAAAAAATGATAGATGGCGGCTGGGTGCTCCAAAATTGTCTCTGTCTTGTGAGTCATTTCTTGTGTCTGAAATGAGAGCTGGAAAGCGAAAAAATACTTGGCATTTCTTTGTGGGCACTGGTAGTCCAGAAAAAATGAAGTCTTCTTTGTAGACCAAAAGAGAATGAGCGGCGGCTTGTTTGATTGATTCGGTTGTGTTAAAGCTTGCGGATGTATGTTGGTACGCAAATTGTTTTTATGCAATGATGAGTTGGTTTCATCTCTCAAAGATTGGCTTTTTGGATTATTTTATTGCTTGATTTGACTTTCTGTGGTTCTTGTCGGTTCGGTGTTTTGTGGATCGTTAGCGGCTTGTAGCCTCGGTGAAAAAGCGAAAGATCGGTCTGATTCCTTGTAGGCTTGATTTGTCTTTGGATTGATATTACGAGGCGTTGGCTGTGCACCCATGTTGCCCCATGAGTGTCTTGCAATCATTTACGAGCTCAAGGCTTTGAGTTGTTTTGTCTTTGGCCGGGGTTTGATCGGACTCAACACAGGATTCACTGTGCCTGTATACAGATCTTCATAGCTTTTATAGCTATTGGAGTAAAAGTAGTGTTGAAGTCGATCGAGGTGAAAAATAGTGAAAGCGTCTATTCACCCCCCCCCCTTCTAGTCGCCTTTCCGGTCCTACAGCACGGAATTATCCTCGAGAGAACACCTCCCTATTCCCCTCAATCCAATGAGATTATTGAAAGAAAGAACATCATGTTGAGTGACTTGGTTAATGCTATGTTAGACACTGCGGGTTTATTTAAGGCGTGGTGGGGAAAGGCTGTGCTAACCTCAAATCATGTCCTGAAGAGAGTTCCCACTAAGAATAGTGAGATTACTCCGTATGAAGGATGGAAAGGGAGAAAACCATCGCTATCCAACTTGTGCACTTGGGGGTGCTTGGCAAAAGTCAATGTACCGATAACTAAAAAACACAAACTTGGATCGAAAACTGTGGATTGTGTCTTTCTAGGATATGCTCATTGCAGTACTGCCAATAGGTTTCTAGTAGTTAAATATGAGGTATTTGACATACATGTCGATACAATAATGGAGTCTCGAGATGCTACATTCTTTGAGAATATATTCCCCATAAAGGATATGCATAACTCTACTAGTCAAGCAAATGATTTAACTCCTGAATCCATAATTCCCATTGAGCATTTCGAACACACACACGAACAAATCCTTGAGAACAATGACAATATTGTTCCTAGAAGGAGCAAAAGACAAAAAGGATTGAAAAATCATTTGGAAATGATTTTACTGTGTACCTTGTGGATGATGTTCCCAGATAAATTTCAGAGGCATATGCATCTCCTGATGCAGAGTACTGGAAGGATGCGGTCCGTAGCGAAATGGATTCTATTCTCGCTAATGGGACTTGGGAAATCACTGATCGTCCATACGGTTGCAAGCCAGTTGGATGTAAGTGGGTGTTCAAGAAAAAGATTAGGCCTGATGGTACTATTGAAAAGTACAAGGCAAGGCTTATGGACAAGAGCTATACTAAAGAAGAAGGTGAAGATTTCTTTGATACTTACTCACCCGTTGCTAGATTGACTACTATACAGGTACTACTATCATTGTCTGCCTCACATGGTCTTATTGTCCATCAAATGGATGTTAAGACAGCTTTCCTCAATAGAGAGCTAGATGAGGAAATCTACATGGAGCAGCCTGATGGTTTTGAGGTAACCGATCAAGAGGGCAAGGTTTGTAAGTTACTGAAATATCTATATGGCCTCAAGCAAGCACCTAAACAATGGCATGAGAAGTTAGATAGAACTTTAACATGTGTAGGTTTTGCAGTAAACGAAGTCGATAGATGTGTTTACTTCCGCTATGGTGGGGGTGAAGGAGTTATATTGTGTTTGTATGTTGATGACATACTTATGTTTGGAACTAGTCGTAACGTGATTAACGAGGTTAAGTCTTTTTTTGTCCCAAAGCTTTGACATTAAAGATCTGGGAGAGGCTGATGTAATTCTAAACATCAAGCTGATCAAGGGTGAGGATGGGATTACACTTCTGCAATCCCATTATGTGGAAAAGAACTTGAGCTGTTTTGGCTATATGGATAGCAAGCCTTCTCCAACACCTTATGATCCTAGTCTAATACTTCGAATTGTAACATCCCTTTTTTCTGGGCTTTTTGAAAAATTTCAAAATTAACCATTTAGTTTTATTGAATTGCTAAAGCTTAACTTGAAATTTTAGAATTAAAAAGCAATTTAATTTGAACTAATCAAACTTTAATTAATTAAAAGTTGGTTTATTTAAGCTTTCGGGTTTTATTTGGATTTAAAGTCAAAAATATTATTTTAAGCCATTTCTTGGATTTTTTGGATTTCAAAAAGGGGTTTTCCTTTTGTCCCAAAGTTAAAAATAATTTATTTGCAAAATTAAAAGCTAAAGTTAGGTTGAAAATAATTTTATTAAGTTCCAAATAATTCAAGTAATTTATGTGTATTTTTTCTTGAATTTTTGGACTTTATTTCTATTTTCTAAAAAGGCTTTTCATTTTCTAGGATTTTCTTAAATCGAAAATCCATTTAAATTCCTCCTATTCACCTTGGGCCGAATCTCCCAGCCTCTTTCCCTTTTTCTTCCACGACCTGCTCTCATGGCTTTGTTTCTGCGCTCGACTGCTGTAGCGCCTTCTCTCTCGAGGCCGTCCGATCAAGATTGGACGGCTCGATCAAGGTGTAACGTTCGGACGGTCCGAACGTTCAGATTATTTTGGACCATCAGATCAAAATCGAACGGTCCCAGACGCGCCTCCTCGCTTGCCTGGCGGCAGTGGGCCCTCTGTTAGCCACCATTGCATTGTTGCGTCGTCTTCCTCACATAGCAGTTACGCCCATACCTCATGGCGTCAATGTTCAAGACATTTCACGGCCTCACCTGCCTCCTTCGTCCATTCCTGCTTTGCCTGCGTCACTGCCAAATCTGCTTGCGCCCTGCGCCGCCACCACTCCCTCTCCCATCCCTGCTGCCGCCCATTGCCACCCCATGCCACGCCGGTCCAGAGCTCCGCGAAAGCCACCACGGCCCATCTCCTCTCTCAGCCCTCCCCGAGCTCTATAATGAGGAGCACCAGGAGGCAGGAGCCCCTCGAGCTCCTCTCTCATTCCCCTCTGCTCTCCCTCTCTCTCTCGCTCCCAGCTCACCGTATTTCGAGCTTCCACGCTGCTGGCCGAGCTTCACTCCACTACCTTTAGCGCCGCCGACGAGCCTCCTCCGGTGTAACATCCCAATTTTCGGAGCCTTTGTGAAAAATTTTCAAAATAAAAAGAACCATTTGGTTTTGTTGAATTCTAAAACTTAACCTGAGATTTTGGTTTTAAAAAGGTGTTTAAAATGACTAAATCAAACTTCAACTAATCCAAGAGTTTGAGTTGTTTTGAGTTTGTTGGTGTTCTCTGGTGTTTGTAGTTCATTTTCCCTGTTCGCTTAGTGTTCCCCTCGGCCCCGCTCTTGCTTCTTTGACCTCCCTTTTGGTTTAGACCTCCCTGTTAGTTTAGACCTCCCTCTCAGTCCAAGACCTCCAGGTGGTACCCTCTTGGTCTTTTTGCAAAGACCACCCTCTTGAGTCGCGACCTTTTGGCCGTGACCTCCCCTTTTTGTCGTTTGGCCGCGACCTTCCCTTTGTGCCGCGACCTCCCCTTGTGCCGCGACCTCCCTTTTGGTCTTTTTTGCAAAGACGACCCTCTTGGGCCGCGACCTCCCCTTGGGCCACGACCTCCCTTTTGGTCTTTTTGCAAAGATCACCCTCTTGGGCCGCGACCTCCCCTTGTGCCGCGACCTCCCTTTGGGCCACAACCTTCATTTTGGTCTTTTTGTAAAGACCACCCTTTTGGTCTTTTGCAAAGACCACCCTCTTGGGCCACGACTTCCCCTTGTGCCGCGACCTCCCTTTGGGCAAAGACCACCATTTTGGTCTTTTTGCAAAGACCACCTCCTTGGGCCGCGACCTCCCCTTGTGCCGTGACCTCCCCTTGGGCCGTGACCTCTCTTTGTGTCAAGGCCTCCTCGTTGGTCTTTTTGCAAAGACCACCCTCTGGGTCTTTTGTAAATACCACCCTTGTGTCATGACCTCCCCGTGGGTCACGACCTCCCCGTTGGTCTCGACCTCCCCTTTGGTTGGACCACCCTTTTGAGTTCCCGTCAGCTCTATTCACATTCTCCTTCCTCCTGTTGTGTCAATTCTGACGCAAAGGACCTTGTGCATTTAATGCCGTCGTGTCGCATTAAATACTGTCACATTTTTGCAGTACCCGTTCCTTCTCTCTTCTACTCCTCGATCTGCTCCCATCATCTCCTTCACCTACCTTTGAACACGTGTGTTTTTGTATCCCAATGGCTCCCCTTGTTTCTCCAGGCTATCAAAGCCTGAGTAGCCCTCTTTTATCCCCTTTGCCTCACCAAGCTCTCTTGCTCCTTTGTTCTCACCTTGTTTTCACCGTGCTTGAAGCCTTGTTGCCAAGAGCTGCGCCGCCTTCGACCTCTTCGCCGTTGAAGAGATCACCGGAGCACCCGCGCCGTTCACCATCCTTCTCCATTCTCTCTTTGCTCTCTCTGTGTCAGGGTAAGTTCCTCCGTGTCCTGTTTTCTTTTGCTCTCTCTGTGTCAGGGTAAGTTCCTCCGTGTCCTGTTTTCTTTTGCTAATCACCAACTTGGCGGTATGACTCCTTGAATAATTGTGTTCGACATGTTGACATATACCTTTGGACCACCATAGGTTGGGTAATCTTAGTTGGACCTCTTTATTGTGATAACCAAATAGGGTGCGTATTATTGCTTAGACTTGCTTAGTTATGCGATGTCTCACGATCACCTGTTTCTCAATGTTAAATTTGACTAAGTGAATATGGAACTGTGGCATGTGTTGCTTTGGCATGTGTTGTCTTGGCAAGCATGGCCCTGGCCTGCATGGCCGCTAATAAAACTTGTTGTGCCATGACTAGGGTGGTCATTGGCCGGGTTGAACCCAAAATGTTTTTGCTCGGGCGAGTGATCGTGCAGTAAAGGGGGTGTAGGAAGCACACTGGGATGAGGAGGTCTCGCCTAAGCAACCAGTAAGGACTTAACCCTGTAAGCCATTGATCCGGGTCATACCGTGCAACCACAAATCCATACTGGGGTGGACCTGGCCAACTAATTGGCGATGCTTTGATTCGGTTCCGTTTTGGTAGAAGTGTGGAAGGACTTGGGATATACGCCCACACTTGGCACAAGAGGGGGCCAGTAAGGCGAAACCTTAGCGAGCGGAACCAAGTCAAAGTAGAATCTTGTAAAGGCCTTGTCACGTGCTCTAGCCTGCTTACCTAAGGTAGTGAGCAGGGGCATCGATGGGTGCCAAACAAACTAGAGAACTCGTGTCTTGTGGGTAAAGTTGTACAACCTCTACAGAGTGTAAATCTATTCGAATAGCCGCGTCCTCGGTTATAGGCATGCCTGGTGATTTCACACAAGGGGTAGATCTTTCTCAAAACTTGTTGTTGTGGTTGGTTCCGAGTGGTCCAGCTCACAACCAGGGTGGTCATGAGTGGTCTAGCTCGCGATTAGGGTGGTCGTGATTAGTCTGGGCACACGACTGGGGTGGTCGTGTGTTGTTTTTAAAAGAAAACTTGTTTACTTATGTACTAGTCTTTTTAACTTGTGCTTTGCAATCTACTTGTTGTATTTCAATTTCAATGTTGCTTTCTGCAAACTAACCATAAAGCTATCCTTCGTTGAGCCTTGCATGAATATATTTGCATACCTTCCCTACGGCTTGCTGAGTACATTCAAAAGTACTCATGGCTTGTGCCCTCTGTTTGATCAATAGCTGAAGAAAACCTCCTAGGTGCTCCGACCTCTTTGAAGAGGAGGTCTTTGAAGACCAGGCGTGCTAGGCCGTCCTCCACTCGATTACCTGTGGGCAGGTCGTGTGGCTTGCACATGTTCTTTTGCTTTTTCTACTGTGTTGTAGCCCTGCGTGGCAGGCTTCTGTAAAAAAGCTTGACTATAAGGTCTTTCGTTATTATTGTTGTTATTTGTCTGCTTCATCTCTAGTTTGTTGTATGGCTGTGATGAAATCTTTGTTGAACTGTGCGGACCAACCACTGATCATGGGATTGGTCCAGTGTGCATAGTGGGTTCCGGGGGTTTTCTACCCCGGGGCATGACATCTGGCCTCTTGGTCTCCACCTCCGGCATCGCAAGCTTGCCGCCATCCCCGTGCGCACCTCCCCGTTGCTGGAAACCCACCGGATCGCCACCGCCACCTTCGGCCGCCGCCTCTTTCCCCAGCTCGCCGCCGGCCATCCCTTGGCATCGCATCATCAAGACCGTGAGCATCGGGACCGCCTCAACTCCCTCTTCGCGTTGGTGCCCTCGCCGCCGACTGGGTCATCGCCATTAAATCAACAGCCGTTAGGCCCGGCGGCCGTCGGCTCAGTCCGGCGTGGCGCCCCCTAGTGCTCGTCGGCCTACCTCGGCCTCCTCACGGCGTGGTCGCCGATCACGCCCACGTGGCATTTCCGGGTTTTTTTTTGAAAAATAATTCAACCGAAATTAAAACCCCAGGGCCGACTCATGCTGATGCAATAAAATGAATTTCCTTTAGAAAAATAATTCCAAAAATCCCTTTTTCTTCTTTTTTTTTTTGTATTTTCAGACTTCCGAGGGCCATATCTTCTTCATCCGAACTCTGATTCGAGTGATTCAAATTTCTAAATTTATTTAAATTCATTGTATTTCTATTGGTGCTTATTTGGTAATTTTTTGATTTTATTTAGAATTGTTTTATTTATTTGGCTTTGTTCGCACGTATAGATTCTGGCGTTTCGGAAGAATTTGTGGACCCGACGACCGAAGCAACTCAACTCTTCAACGAAGGAAAGTCGTAAACCTTTGACCATGTTGTAACCAATTTATAAAAGTTTATTATTTGATATAAACATGCATTGCTAAGTTTATAATAAATGGTTTCGGGAATAGTTAATTATCTAATTGCCATTATGCCTCCTTGATAAATTATGAATGACATGTACCCTTGAATGACATAAATCCTTGAACACCTTAGGATGGGTAATTATTAGTTGGACATTATTGTACTATCAACTTGGGTTGTATTATGCTTAGCCATGCTTAGTCACGGTGGGATTCATGATCACATACTCAAAGAATGATTGAGCTTGACTTAATGAAATATGGAATTGTGTCGGAGCCACTGTTATTAAAATTTGTTGTGCCACAGCAAGGGTTGCCATTTGGCCAGGTTGAACCAAAAATGATTTATACTCGGGTGAGTGATCGTGCAGTAAAAGTGATGAATTTGGGATGAGGTTGCCTCGCGTGAGTAACTATTAAGGACTTAACTTTGTGCGCCATTGATATGGGCCTTACCATGCAATCACAAGTCTATTTTTGCAGTGGACCGGGCCAACTAATTAGCAATGCTTTGAGTCGGTTCTATTTGGGTTGATAAGTGACGCAAAAGGGGGTCGGGACGGCGAATCCTTAGCGAGTAGAACCGGGTCAAAGCAGAGCTTTGTAAAAGCCTTGTCATAATCACTTAGTCACATGCCTTCGGAAGCGTGAAATGCCTAACATTATAAGATGATTATCTCTTGTGGGTAAAGCTGTACAAACTCTGCAGAGTGTAAAATTATTTGAATAGCTGTATCCACGGTTATGGATAATGCCTGGTGATTTTACACGAGGGGTAGACTTTCTCAAAAATATTGGAATGGGCTGGTTGGATCTGAGTAGTTGGTATTGGTTGATGGTTGGGAAGTGAACGGGGCGTTCACTAGCTGCTTTAAAGAAACTTGATTATCTATGTATTAATCTTTTAAATTGTGCTTTACAATCTACTTACTGTATTTACTGTCAATATTGTTTTCTGCAAAATAGCCCTAAAGCTATCCTTGTCAAGCCTTGATGAGGGCATCCCTACGACACCTTTTTCTCCTCCACCTAATGCTCAAGATATACGCATCGAATTGCTGACTGGGCCAATTACAAGAGCACGTACCAAGAAACTACAATCTCAGGTGAACTTGCTCCTTAATGAATATGTCATTGATTTTTATGAGAAATTTATACTACCTAAAAATAGTGTTTTGCTTGTGCTCAGTTTGAAGATTCAACGATGGATGGAGATCAAGGATATGCGGCCGTCATCCAAGGAAGACCGTCAAATGAGGAGGTCAAGACGCTAATCTATGACCCATTCGGCCAAGGAAGAGAGGGCCAATGTCCATACAACCAAGCGAGGGATCAAGGCCCAAGCGGTCTAACACAAAGCCCATGTGGAGGAACCAAGAAAGAAGCCCAATCCTACGGTGTGAGCGATGTAGGCTAATGAGCAATAACCATGAGCGATGGCAGTAGGGAATCCGGCCGTGAGCGATAAACTTGCAGACACGGTACATGAACAATAACCGTGCTACTGATTGCACTGGCGTGAGCGATGTCTTGGCGTATGAATAATACCATATGAAAAATTAGTACTGAATAGCCCTTAGCCAGAGACTATATATTGAAGGGTAGACCCCCATTGTAAATCAGACCACGTTTATGCAAAAGAATAGAACACAAGTTATTGCTTGTTCTTTCATAACGAGTTCATGCGAGGACTTCGAGAGAGAATTAGGCGATCAATTGTTAGATTCGCATTTCAAGGTCAAGTTTGCTTTTCGCTAGGAATTGAGGGCTTAGCGATCTCCTCGTGGTCTAGCGGCGATCAACTTTGGTGCGTGTTGGCGAATATCCATAGAGTGCAAGTCCGCCTTTGGGCGTGGTGTCTGACTAAGCGGTGTTAAGTCATCAAGCGCTATGTATCTATGGTTCTACTCGAGAAGATCGGGCCACCCGTATCATCGTGGTATCGATTCGAGCCACTTTCGGTAGTCTTTGCCATCTTTGGAGTTCAAACGAAAAAAAAAAAGCCTTGTGTGATTAGTATTGCTTGGTCGTGAGAATAAAGTGATTCTTAGTGAAAGGTAGAAAAAAAGAGCAAAAAAAAAGCGAGCAATGAGCCAAAAAAATAGCTGAAAAAAAAAAAACTGACAAAAAAGTTTAGGCTATAGAGTTAAATTCTTTTGTTGGAGCTTTGTTATATCTTTGTATCCGCTGCTATTCGCGTACCATAGTTTTTGAGCAATCTTGTGCCCTCATATCCAAATTTTGAGCACTAGCTAGCGTCTCTCCTTGAACTGTTGCAATACGAGTGTTTGCATCCATCCGAAATTGTTCGTGTTATCGCTCATTCCTTTGATTGCAATAGTCCCATTATACTTGTGCGTGTGTTGCTGTCTACTCCTCACTTATATTTATCGATCAACAATTAGGCATTGTGAGTCTCGTTTGGATTACTATCTAGCTAGACAATCTTTAAATTACGAATTGTTAGGATTCTCACCTAGCTCCACCTAAAACATCCGTGTCGTATTAGCCGTCGTTCTTGGTATTCGCCGCACAACTGGGTTGGTGGATTCGTGCAACGAGCGTAAGTTTTGCTACTCTTAATTTACTTGAGCGGTGCAACTTGCTTTGTTTGAGCAGAGCTAAGAGATTTCCACTTATTTTCCACATATATTGTCACTTGGTATTTTTGCTCTGTAACCATGTCGTGAAGTAAGCGGGACAAGGATCGGATGGTAACCTTCTTGATCCGATCACAAAGATGCACTACCATACACTTCGTGCCACGCTCGAGGCGAGTTAAAATTGAGGTCGACCAGTCTTGTGGCGACCTTGGGCGTGTCCAAAACAACTTGGACGGTGCGGGGTCGATTTCCAAAAATTTGTCGTGGACCGTTGGCGACAACCACAAAGTATCGCTCGATGCTATTGCCAATCACACCGCCGATGCGGCTAGGTACACGTGGCGATGCGGGAGTGTTCACCTCCGTCTGAGCCGCGCGACGAGACGGATGTGGAAGCCGCCGGCGGGCGGCGATGCGAGATGAACCACGCCAACGACAATTTAACGAACAGGCGCGTGTACGCGAGGCGGCGCAACAGTGCTATGTTGTTGTTGAGGTTGCGGCGCGTCCCCCTGCACAAGGGCGCGGCCGTGGCATGGGCGCGAGAAGAAGCGATGCACACCGGCGCATCACGATGGCGCTATGGAGGCGCGCATGCGGCACCTTTGGGGTGTCTACTATGGTGCCCATGGAGGAGGCGTGGCAACCGCCACAATAGCGATGACGGCGGCGAGTCCGTGTTCGACGACTATTTCTTTGACCGTCAATATAATCGGTATGCTGCGCAATCGGTGCGATGAGGACGCCGATGATCCGGTTGCAAAGCCCAAGTTTACGATCTTTGTCCTTTGAGGGTACTACATAGGTAGAGGTTTATCTTGCATAGGGCGAAAGTTGACAAGCCATTCGCATGAACCGCTATTACGATCGGTGCAAGTTGGATCTTGCCGTTCTATTGCTTTGGACGGATATCTTTGCTACATGGTGGGGCGTTGTGTGCAACAACATATGGAGCGACCACGAGCCACGTGTTGTTACATGGGATGAGTGAAGAGACAGATCGTCTGGCGCGCTTTGTATCTACACATTACAAGCGCTCACTGCATGAGAAGTTGATTGGGTTCTGACGGGGGTTGAAATCGGTTGATGAGTATTATAAAGAGATGAAGCAGATTATCATACATCTTGATGTGCGTGAGAATGAGGAACAAGCGATGGCTTGTTTTCTTCTTTGGGATGAATTATGCTATTCGGCGGATCGTTAATCATCATCAATACAACAACATGGTTGAGTTGATGCATCGAGCACGTGAGGCCGAGAAGCATGTAATTGAAGATGCTAAGTATCTTTGCGACGACAACGTTATTCGATGAGCACGGCACCACCGTACAAACAGGAGATAGGGCAAGTCCGCCCCATCCGGAGGCAATTCTGCGGCAGCGATTCGGCAAAAGAAGACAGATAATGCGCCACCATCGGACGCCAACCATCGGCCTGCCGCTAGCGCAAAGATTCTAGATGGGTTCTCTGGCCGATCACGTGATCGACATGCTACAATTGCAAGGAGTGGGTCATTTTCGGAAAGATTGCCCAAATAATAAAGTTATGATACTTCTCGATGATAGGTATATTTGACTAGTGATGAGGGCGATACTACTCCGTTTGTTGATTTTGCGGAAGATCCCCTGAGAGGATGAGAGAATGGATCAGAGGTCGAGGTCGCCGGATGGAGAGTATATGCTAGTGTGCACACCTCGTGTACTTAGCGTGTCACAGAGTCAGTCTACCGCACAACGATGCAATTTGTTTCAGTCATGGGTGACAATGGGTGGTAAAGTGTGCAGAGTTATAATTGATGAAAGAAGTTGTCATAATCTGGCTAGCAAGGAGATGTGCACAAAATTGGGCTTAAAATATTTACCACATCCTCATCCTTATCATGTGCGATGGTTGGCGATGTGAGAGGTGAAAGTCATCATATGGTGAGCGTGCACTTCAAGATTGGCAAGTATGAGGATACCATTGTTTGCGATGTGGTGCCCATGTCAGTTTGTCACTTGCTGTTGGGGCGCCCATGGCAGTTTGATCGGCATGTTTATCATGATGGGCATACAAAGCTGCTATAATTTTAAGTGGGCGGCAAAGATGTGATTTTGTATCCACTTACACCGTGAGAGATAGTCAATCTTGATAAGAAGAAAGTTGAGGTGAAAATTGAAAGTACACCAAATAGAGAGATTCCACCTTCGGTGAGTGAGAGCCACAAGCCAAAATTGAGCGGTAACAAGAAAAGTGAGGAGAGAAAGGTTTAGTAATGCTAGCCACCAAATCGAGATGAGAGCTTTTGTGAGAATCCTAATTTGGTGCACTTTTGTACTCTGCACAAGGATGCATTGCTTTTGCTAACGACTTGACATCTCTTCCTAGTAGTGTCTCTCATGTTTTGCAGGAGTTCAGCGACGTCTTTCCGGAGGAGGTGCCCGCTGGTTTACCACCAATCCGCGGGATATAGCATCAAATTGATTTGATTACGGGAGCGACGCTACCAAACCGACCACCATCTGCACCAACCCCGAGAAACAAAGGAAATTCGAAACAAGTACAAGAGCTTCTCGACAAAGGGTACATCTGGAAAGCTTAAGCCCTTGTGTTGTTCCTGTTATTTTTGTTCCTAAGAAAGATGGTACTTGGCGCATGTGCATAGATTGTAGAGCGATTAACAATATCACTATTCGATATCGTCATCCCATACCTCGCTTAGATGATATGTTAGACGAATTGAGTGGTGCTGTTATTTTCTCTAAAATTGATTTGCATCGTGGGTATCATCAAATTAGGATGAAAGAAGGGGATGAGTGGAAAATTGCTTTTAAAATGAAATTTGGTTTGTATGAGTGGTTAGTCATACCGTTTGGGTTAAAAAATGCACCTAGTACATTCATGCGATTGATGAATCATGTTTTGAGGCATTTTATTGGGAAATTTGTGGTCATGTATATTGATGATATCTTGATTTACAACCATAATGAATCTGATCATATTGACCACATTAGACAAGTGCTACAGGTTTTACGCGATGCTAGGTTGTTTGGGAACTTAGCGAAGTGCACTTTTTGCAAAGATCGTGTAATATTTTTGGGCTATGTGGTTTCGGCATGGGGAGTAGAAGTAGATGAGTCTAAAATTGAAGCAATTAACAATTGGCCTACTCCTATGAATGTTAGTCAAATTAGGAGCTTTCACGGTCTCGCTGGTTTTTATCGGCGTTTCGTTAAGGATTTTAGCACCATCGCTGCCCCATTGAATGAATTAACAAAAAAAGGTGTTGAGTTTACATGGGGAGTGGCACAACAAGCTGCATTTGATGGCTTGAAAAAGCGTTTAACTGAGGCATCGTTCCTTGTTTTACCCTATTTTACTAAGAATTTTGAAATTGAATGTGATGCTAGTGGAATTGGTATTGGCGGTGTTTTGATGCAAGAGGGAAGATCGGTTGCTTATTTTAGCGAGAAACTCAAAGGTGCACAATTGAATTATCCGGTCTATGATAAGGAGTTGTATGCTTTAGTGCGAGTTTTAGAGGTTTTGCAACATTATTTATGGCCTAAGGAATTCATTATACATTCTGATCATGAGGCTTTAAAATATTTGCAAGGCCAAGCTAAGTTGAACCGTCGACATGCTAAATGGGTGGAATTTATTGAGTCGTTTCCTTACATTGTGAAATATAAGAAGGGAAAGGAAAACATGGTTGCTGATGCTCTTTCTAGGAAAAGTGTGCTTTTAAATTGCTTAGATGTGCAAGTTTCTGGTTTAGAGAGTTTGCGTGATTTATATGCTAATGACCATGATTTCTCTTCACCTTATGCGCATTGCAAAGATGGGAAAGACTGGGACAAATTTCATATTTATGATGGATTTTTATTTCGCGCTAACAAACTATGTGTTCCAGAATCGTCCGTGCGTTTGTTATTATTGCAGGAATCTCATGCAGGTGGATTGATGGGACATTTTGGACATGAGAAGACGTTGTCTATCTTTGACGATCACTTTTATTGGCCTAAGATGAGGCGTGATGTGGATGAGATATGTACAACGGTGCATAACTTGTCACAAGGCAAAATCGAAGTTGCATCCACATGGTTTGTATACTCCTCTTCCAGTTCCTAATGCACCATGGGAATATATTAGTATGGACTTTGTTTTAGGACTGCCTAGGACTAAGAGGGGGAGAGATTCTGCTTTTTGTCGTTGTGGCGATTTTGAAGATGGCACACTTTATTTACGTGCCACAAGAGCGGCGATCGTCGCATGTTCTTGATTTATTTTTCAGGAGATAGTGCGGTTGCATGGCGTACCTAGGACCATTGTCTCGGATCGCGACGTCAAATTCATGAGTTATTTCGGAAGACACTTTGGGGAAGCTAGGGACAAGGTTGTTATTCAAAGACAACTTGTCATCCCCAATCGATGGTCAAACAGAGGTGGTGAATCGCACACTTCGATCTTTGCTAAGGACCATGATTAAGAAAAATATCAAGGAGTGGGAAGGCTGCTTTTACGTGGAGTTCGCCACAACAGAGCCGCCCACTCTACCACACAGATGTGCCCATTCGAGGTGGTGTATGGTTTCAAGCCTATTACGCCATTTGATTTGCTGCCGCTTCCAAGTCAACAACAAACAAATATGGAGGCGTCAAAGAGGGCTGAATATGTGAAGAAATTGCACATCAAGGCGAAAGAAGAAATTGAGCACAAGACGAAGTACTATGCTGACAAGGCGAACAAGAAAAGAAAGAAGATGATTTTTCAGCCGGGCGATTTAGTTTGGTTACACTACCGCAAGGATCGCTTTCCAGATCGACGTAAATCGAAGTTGCTGCCTCGAGGAGATGGACCTTTCAAAATACTTGAGCGGATTAACGATAATGCATACAAAATCGAACTTCCAGGAGATGATTATGGCGTGAGCTTGACATTCAACGTTGCTGATTTATCACCGTTCTTCAGTGCTGATGATCTAGCGTCGAGGACGACGCCTTTTCAAGAGGGGGAGGATGATGAGGGCATCCCTACAACACCTTTTTCTCCTCCACCTAATGCTCAAGATATCGCATCGAATTGCCGATTGGGCCAATTACAAAACACGTGCAAGAAACTACAATCTCAGGTGAACTTGCTCCTTAATGAATATGTCATTGATTTTCATGAGAATTTTATACTACCTAAAAACAGTGTTTTGCTTGTGCTCAGGTTTGAAGATTCAACGATGGACGGAGATCAAGGATATGCGGCCGTCATCCAAGGAAGACCGTCAAATGAGGAGGTCAAGACGCTAATTTATGACCCATTCGGCCAAGGAGGAGAGGGCCAATTTCCATACAACCAAGCGAGGGATCAAGGCCCAAGCGGTCAAACACAAAGCCCATGTGGAGGAACCAAGAAAGAAGCCCAATCCTGCGGCGTGAGCGATGTCGACTAATGAGCAGTAGCCATGAGCGAAGAACGGGCGAGAACGATAAACTCGCTGCGCAAAGACGGCCGTGAGCGAAGACTGTCTTTGCGGTCTGTGGCGTGAATAGTGCACACGTATGAATAGTCCCATATGGATTAGGCGATCAATTGTTCGTTCTGCATTTCAAGGTCAAGTTTGCTTTTCCGCTGGGAATTGAGGGCTTGGCGATCTCCGCTCGTGGTCTAGCGGCGATCATCCTGGTGCGTGTTGGCGAATATCCATAGAGCTGCAAGTCCGTGCACTAGCGCGTGGTGTACAGCTGAGCGGTGTTCGTCATCAAGCGCTATTTATCTACGGTTCTACTTGAAAAGATCGGGCCACCCCGTATCAAGCCTTGCATGAATATTACTTGCATACATTTCCCTACGACTTGCCGAGTACTTTAAAGTACTCACGGCTTTGTGCCATTTGTTGATCAGTCGCCGAAGAAGAATCAGGGAACACCGAGTTCTACGAGGAAGACTACTTCGAAAACTATGCGAATTAGGTCGCGTCCTCCACTCGATTGTATGTGGACATGTCGGATGGCCACCACGAGATGTTTTGTTCACCGCTGTAAGTTACCTTTTGTTGTTAAGCCCTGCGTGGAAAACGTTGTAAGACTTGACCATAAGGTCATTTTGCTACTAAATAATATTAATTTATCTGCTTCATCTATAGCTTGTTGTATGGATATGATTACACCAATGTTGTAACTGTGTGAGCTAGCTACTGATCTAGGACTAGTTCAGAATGCACAGAGGGGCCCGGAGTTGCATGTCCAGGGTCCCTACAATAATAAAAGACGAGGAAATGATCAGCTAAGATATTATCAGATTATTGGTTCACTCATGTAGTTAGCTAGTGCTACCCGTCCTGATATCTCATTTGTTGTAAGCAAATTAAATTGGTTTACCTCTAATCCGGGAGATGATCATTGGCGCGCACTCGAGCGAGTTATGCACTACTTGAGAGGTACGATGAGTTATAGAATTCATTATACCGGGTACCCTAGTGTACTTGAAGGGTATAGTGATTCCAATTGGATATCTGAAGCTGATGCGATTAAGGCTACGAGTGGACATATTTTCACTCTAGGCGGTGCTACTGTTTCATGGATATTTTGTAAACAGACCATTTTGACAAGGTCAACCATGCAAGCATAACTCACGGCATTGAATACAGCCACTGTTGAAGCAGAATGGCTGCGTGAACTCCTTATGGACTTGCCGGTGGTTGAAAAACTGATTCCAGCCATCCTGATATACTGTGATAATCAAACGGTTCTCTTTAAAGTGAACAGTGCAAATGATAACATGAAGTCCTCTAGGCATGTAAAAAGGCGATTGAAATGTGTCAGAAAATTGAGAAATTCCAGAATAATAGCTATGGATTATATCCAAACAGCTAAGAATATGACAGATCCCTTTACAAAGGGTTTATCACGGAATGTGATCAATAATACATCGAAGGAGATGGGAATGAGACTTATGTGAGTTACACCACAGTGGCAACCCAATCTATGTGATCAGAGATCCCGTGAAGTAGGACCTGGGAAAAACAAACTATTTGTTAACTAAAGGAGAGTACATTCTATAACCCACTCCACTAAAGATGTCGTACTCTTAAATCTGTATGGTAGGATGACTTTGTCTTAATGTATTCCGTGGTTTTAAATAGCAAGGATGCTATCCTACAGAGCATTCTTGAAAGAACACACCTATGTGAGCCTGACTGCTAGTCACAGTCTGTGAGAAATGGGTACTCTCTAATAAGCTCATGAAGAGACACTGGAGTGTGACTTATATGCTCCACCCGAGGGGTAATCTATTGGCAGCCTAGTATCAGTCAAGGCTATAGGTGAAACTCATTCATGCAAAACTATCAATTCGAAGTTTAGTCCATTGTGTAGTTACGAATGAAGGTAATTTAAAGCTCTAGGTGGATGTTCAACCCTAACAGGTCTCCACTAAAAAACTGGTATATTAACAGTGCTTTGAAACAACAGGAAAACTTTGTGAGCCTTTGGGATCCGGTGGGGGATTGTTGGAATTAAGTGGGCTTTGGCACATCCTTTATCAATAATTCTTAGAAAAATCCCAAATACCCACTCATGTATGGTGGCATGTGGGACACTTTAGTCCCATATTTATAGCCAAGGTGGAGAGATACCACCTTATAAGGTGGAACATGTCTAGCCTTGGTAAAGAAAGTGAAACGAGGACTACACGCGCGCTCGCTCGCCTCGCCTCGCCACGCCACGCCACGCCAGGCTTCATGGGCGTGCGACGTGCGCGTGAATGGTGTGGTCGTTTTGAGTTCGACTGTGGGTCCAGATGCAGCTTTATTTTGCCATGCAATCCTGTCAGGATGGAAAGAAATGCTCCGATTACGCGGCAAATTAATTACGATTAATGAGCTCGATTTTTGATTGCCGTTATCCTGTCATGATGGAAAGAAACACTCTGATTACGTGGTGAATTAATTGCGATTAATGCGCGATTTGATCCGCTTCCTAACTGAGGCCGTTTCATCGTGGTCTTTTTATTGGAAGACTTTGCTCGTTCTTCTCGCATCGCTAAACACTTGCGCGAGAAGCTGTTCTCGAAACGCCAGGTCTTCTTGAGTGTTACTCTGTCCCTATGCCTAGTGTGCACCAGTGGTGGGGAGAGCAGGTCTCCGGAACCATCATCCTTGCGATCCTGTATGGGAGAGGGCGAATCAGGTTTTTGGGAAGCGACACCGCGACTGCTCGCTGTTCCTTGCATCGTCTACATCGGCGTCTTCATCATCGGTGTCGTCCTCTCCTTCGTTTATGCGACACTCTTCGCTTCGCATCGGTAACATCTAGTACTCCGCATTTATGTTCTGTTGTTCATATTGCTTATCGTCATAGTTCATCTACACGTTCTGTTGTTCATATTGTTTATCGTTATAGTTCATCTTCTGGATATGCTTAGTTCTTATATTATTTCTGTAATCATAATTTATTTGTGGAATTATGTAATTACTAAAGTGCTAAATAATCTAACACAATCCACTTATCCACGTAGTCACTGGCAAAAAAACTGTAAGGAATTTGCACTCTTGGGGTTGAGCATGTAATTTATAAATAGGAGTCCTAGGTAAGTGATCAAATAGGGTAGCTACCGCCCCAGTGTGCGTTTCACGGTTAAGATGGACCGTGTCGCAGCTGGCGTCGAAGGTAAATCCATGCTTCATTGCAGAAAATAAGGTTATTCAATGGTTGATCACGACATAGCATTCGAAGTCTTCAAAGAACAAAGAAAAAGGCATAGCAATCTATCACTGAGGTGATCGTTTTTAATTTCATTCAGCTTGCGGCATAAACATAACAACTATAGCATGGTTTAATTTCACAACAAATTGTATATGCCATTACGATTTATCAATATGTCTATTATTGTAGAATTTTTGAAGCATGTGGCTAGTACGCGTGCAACATTATACATGCAATGGCATACTTTGTAGAAAAAAGTCACCATAGCTTTATAAAAGGCATATGAGATACATACCATCGTAGAATTAACCCCACGACCTTTTAACCTTTAGAGTCTCGATTATAACCTGTTCTCTTGAAAGTGTAGAACACGCTACGTACTCACCACGCAACTCACGGCCTTGTTCGGTAGAATGTTACTTTCTATCCACAATTACAATAATATTATCTCATGATAAGATGTGAGCAGGATCACATTCTATATTAACCATTAGCGCTAACAATACCGACCGGTGGTGGATAGCTACACGCTCTCTCAAAAACAGTCAGTCATAGGAATCCACGGCAATCATATGCCCAAGTCGTTGTACCACTGCTCCCACTTGCCCGAACTTTATTGGAGGGGTTGTCCCTCCGTCGTCCTTAGCAGGAGCCCCACACGCTCGGGACTAGCCAATGGCCGCTGTTGTGAGAACGGCGACTTTTTGACCAGGCTGCGCTGTTGTGTTCCCTACAATGACATGTGGGTCCATGTATGTGCGGGACCCTGACGTCATTGAAAATGTTTGGAGAATGCAGCGTAGTGAGGTTGGGATGGGAAAGTAGTGGTGGGGACAATCTGACGGTGAAAACAGTCCGTCAACGGCGTTGTCTGAACAGATCCGGTTTTGCCGTTTATCCGCCGTTATCCCACTGCAGTTAGTACCTATTTTTGCATATACCACCTTGTGGAACATCCATTTTAGCTTCCCGTTATGGCATACAATCAGGTGACTTTGTACTAAAGTGTTTTGGGATGAAGCAGACATGATAACAATCAACCTGCTGGTAAAGTACGATGATCTTTCCGGACAGAAGTGATTCAATCTTTCCAAAAAAGGAAAAAGAGAAGTGGTTCTATAGTGGTACAAAAAAACAAACATATGTATTTTTCCAGAGTGTATGTAATGCGTATACGCATGGTACACACAGACACAAGTACAATTCTCCAACGACATGTTTTGCAGATGGCTGTACTTATATGATTCTTTTTTCCTTGAAACGATACCTTGCAATTCTTGATGAGAAAATTTACACCACTTAAACAATGCATTTCCTTGTTCTAGAGCTAATCAACACACATATGACACACACCACCTGATTAGACTGTAATAAAAAGGGAATATTATATTGAGAAACGTACTCCATCGCTAACCTACCTAGTCACGGGCTTAATGTGCGGTATAATGATGTTGGGCCGAAACGACGATCAAAGGGGGTGAATAGGAGCTACACTATTTTTTTCACCCTCGATCGATTTTTGGTTGAGGGGATGGGGTTGGTTACGGTAACCTCCTCTTTAGAGGTGGTAGGAATACCCGCTTTTTATCTTTATTTTTTCTCTAACTTATCGCCTATCAACCACTCCCTTTTCTCCCTTCTTTCCTCCGCTCCATGGCCGCCACGCCCCTTCCTCACCACGTCGCCACTTGCCACTGCCTCACCGGCACCACCCCGACCAAATTCGCCCATGGCCGACCTCCCGGACCAGATCCATCAGTCGTCAGGCTCCTTTCGTCGCCTCCCCAACCAGATCCATCCGTGGCCGGGCTCTTTCCGCCGCCTCCTCGACTAGCTTTGGCACCTCCCCGACTAGCTCCAGCGCCTCCCCAACCGGCCTCCCCTACCAGCTAAGGCCACTTCTACCGCCTCCCCGACCGCCCTCATCTCCATCGACCGATGTCATCCCCTGCCGCCTCCTGCTTCCTTGCGCCTCATCGTAGAGTTCTTGTTGCTCACCATTGACTATGGCAAGCAGTAGGCGGATGGGACATGAACGGTGGTACCGGTCGTCGGCGATGGAGAAAGTGAGATGGAGAGAGATAGACGGATGTGAGATGGGGAGAGATGGGTGACTGAATCCCACAATTTTGCTCATGTGCGGTCACATGACAGGAGTGAATGATCTGGGACAAGTTCGTTGGCAAAATTTGCTACACCACTCCACCCCGAATTAAATGGGAATATTGCCCGAAGTAGAACCATCTCGTCACGAACCACCCCGCCAATCAAACACAAGTATAACCTCTCATCCCGGAACGATCCCATCCTATCTCACTTGTTCCCCCGACCAAACACTACCTAAGATAATACTCCCTCCGTTCTTAAATATATGACGTTTGACCAAGCGTGCAGTCAAACTTATTTAACTTTGACTAATAATATATGAAAAACTATTTAGATTGATCATGAGTGAATAGTATCATTAGATTTGTCATGATAAATATTTTCATAATATAATAATTTTGTAATTTTTTACTAACAAAATCATATGAAAAGTAATGATCAAAGTTATATAAATTTGACTGTACGTTTGGTCAACGGAAGAAGTATCTACAATATCCGAGAGCTGGTATATGCTGATCCAAATGTGGGACGCGCGCGCGCACACAAAATTACCAAGCCCAATAATTGAACCTCCGTTCTGTTCCATCCCCATCGTCCAACAGTAACACCACAAACACAGTACAACGTCCCAAGGTGCTTGTTATTCTGATCCGGAAATATTGGCACGACAGTTTTATCTTTATCGTATCCACGTGATGCTAGGCCAGGATGGGGCAGGATTAGTCTGAAAATTCGAAGTTTCCATCCGCCAATGAGACGTTAGCGACAGGTAAGGAATAAAGACTGCACGACCAAACCAAGTCGAGCAGAAAGTGATATGCCCGGCCTTAACTATCGAAGGAAAGGGGCCCACCTTTTCAACCGGTGAACAGCAGAATAGGTGAATCTCAGCCGATAACCTTCGCCGTTTGTTCTTCCTCCTGACATTACTATTCGACTCTATAAAAAAAAAGACCATTTAAAAACGGGGATTAAAAAATAATAACCTTCGCCGTTTGTTCTTCCTCCTTAAATTACTATTCAACTCTATCAAACAAGACCATTTAAAAATAGGGATACGAGGATTTACTATTATAAGATAGATGTATTTGAGGATTTACCTATCGATGTCTCGCTAGCATATGGAGCCACATATCAACAAGATATCGAGGAGTAAATTCTCGAATGTACCTATTTATAGTAATAAATCCTCAATAATTTCTTTAAAAAACATATGGCCCAAACCAAACTTAGCAATAGATGTATTCACCTCACAAATGGATTATCTGCATTGAAGCCTTCAATGTAGAGGATCTACAGTGGTACGTATTAGAAACCGATATCAACGGACCAAATCAACAGATACAATGTTCGCTACAATAATATCAACGCAGTAAACATCCACCGTATAGCTGCAGTACCTGCTACAGTATTACTATAGAGTACTACTCACTCGCTCACGGATCTTGTTCACACAGTTCGGATCCATTCATCCCGTGCGGCAGCAACAAGAAGCTGGAGCAGTGCTAGTGCCTGCGGAAACCAACTTGCAGCTGCGACACACACGTCATGGTGAGGCAACATCAGTCCAAGCCGTCCCGCCTCGTCTGCTGTTGCTAGACTTGTTCAAATACCGGACCGGGCCGAGCTTGAAAAATGCGGTTTGAAACGGGCAGGCCCGAGCTCGGCCCCGCCCGAAAGTTGAGTTTTCATTTTAAAATATTATTGTAATAATTTTCCAGAAAAAAATATTTAACCTATTTTCAGAATTAAAAAATAGTTTTTCAAATTTTTAATTGAATTGTTTGGGCCTTTGGCTTTCGGACCGAAAACACAGTCCTAGACTTAGCCCGGACTATCTCGGACTCGGGCCGGACCAGCGGGCCAAACCGCCATGAACACCTCTAGCTGCTGCCCGTGGTCGTGGACTCGGCGGGCGGGTGCGCGCGCGAGTGAAAGCCTCTGGTAGCATAGTACCGCAGCGCAAATAGCGCGTCTTCCCGGGTGGGTAACCGCAAAGGCGCCTTGTCCGTTTAATTTCCCTTCCCGAAAAGAGACAGTAGCACCCACCCACCCCCAATGGGGAGATAATTTTTTTTCCTCAGATGGGAAATTCTGGTATCGCTTTCCTTCTTTATTTGGCTTGGCCCGGGAGGGGATGCGCCGCCTGCTAGTGCTAGGGCTGCTACCTTTTTCTTGCCCATCGCCCCGCACCCCCATAAAACGGCAGGATACGCCGCCCCGCCGACCAAACCCGTTTCGCTTCCGCCCTGCGTTGCGTTGCGTCCCTCTTCCCCCGCACCACTCATAAAACATTGATTGAGACGAGACCCCTGCAGGTACCAAAAAGGAAAGCCGAGGAGGCGGACTGCAGCAGGAGGAGGAAGAGGAGGAGGAGGAGGAGAGAGATATCGGTGGTGGGCAAGAAGCGGCTACGGCCAAACCCTACACCACCACCGCCCCCCTTGCCATTTTTGGTGAGTCCCCCTTTGCCTTCCCCAGATCCCCTTGCTTGTGTTTCCACTTTTTGCCTCGCCTGCCGCCCCAATTGGGATAAGCTCTTGTTTCTTTTATCCTCCCTCTTCCGACGCGCAGGCTGCCGATCGGGGAGGATTTTGGTTTGGATCCATCCGTCGGTTGGTCCAAGATGGTGCGGGGGAAGACGCAGATGAAGCGGATAGAGAACCCCACGAGTCGGCAGGTCACCTTCTCCAAGCGCCGCAATGGCCTGCTCAAGAAGGCCTTCGAGCTCTCCGTCCTCTGCGACGCCGAGGTCGCCCTCGTTGTCTTCTCCCCACGCGGCAAGCTCTACAATTTCGCCAGCGCCAGGTGCCCTCCCCTCTCCTCCTCGTCTAATTTCTTGTTTGGTCTTTCTTTACTTTCCTTCTTGGTTTGTTGCTGGGTGGGGAATAGGGGTGTTTGGGACTCGATCAGATTACTTTACCCGCTGGATCTTTGCGCGCTCGCTGCTCCAAGCCGCTAACTCCTGTAGCAACTAGCCGGCCTCTCGTGCTGCGACTTGTGGGGGAGAAACATCTGCACTGTGCAGACGCCATCATGCTATCTCTCTCCTCTCTTCGTGCTTATCGATTTGCTGATTTCAAGTTTTCTTCACCTCAGGACGGAGCTTGAAATTTTACACGAGGAGCAATTGAACAATAAGACGTTCATTTGATTTAAAGCGAAAGTTTTAAACACTTAATATATATAATAATATATTGCTTGACATTCATCTACCTAATGATTAAAAAAGCTTTATATTATTTTGATGTCAAACAGTTGCGTGAGGGTGACATTTCATTACACTAATTACAACCCACTTTTCAAAAAATCAATCTATCTACGCTTTTAGGGGGAAGAAATGCCAAAAAAAAAGTCATTACACTAAAATTATCACAAGTTTACAACCCACTTTTCAAGAATTCAATCTATCTATGCTTTTAGGGGGAAGAAATGCAAAAAAGAGAGATAAAATAAGAGGAAGTTGTACCGTACTCTCCTCATGGTGCTTCTTGACAAAGATATAATAATTCTTATTTAATTATTTATCTGTAATTCATGTTATAGATAATAATGATGTCATATG
Source organism: Phyllostachys edulis (assembly GCA_036346405.1). NCBI lineage: Eukaryota > Viridiplantae > Streptophyta > Magnoliopsida > Poales > Poaceae > Phyllostachys > Phyllostachys edulis. Next base: position 114,847,097 of record CM070550.1, read on the forward strand.
GTTCTTGAATATGCACCTTAATATTCATAAAGGAGAAGCTGGAGGTCGTAAGTTCTTTTACGACCACCCTATAGTCGTAAGTCTTTCTACGACTACCCCATAGTCGTACCCCATAGTCGTAAGTCATTCTACGACTACCCCATAGTCGTAAGCCTTTCTACGATTATGTCTTGATCGTAAGCTCTCCTACGATTACTCCGTGGTCGTAAGCTCTTCTACGATCATCATCTGGTCGTAAGCTCTTCTACGACCAGTCCTTAGTCGATGGGGTTTACAGACATGTGGGCCTAGTCGACTAGGGAATTTTTCGCACCATATTTAAAGATATGGGCAGTAAACTACGCTGTTATTCTTTGGAATAATGGCACGATTTAACTCCCTGTTATGGTGATACCTGCCTCGCGACGTGGGAACGTTACCACTCCCACAATAATCTCCAGTAATGACTCCATTATCTGAAGCATTAAGGCGCCCTTTGGATTGGAAGAACAGCAGCACGCTCCGAGTATTGTATAAAAGACAAAATCATCAGAAGGAGAGGAGGGAGGAATCAGGAGCACAAGACACCTCATTCTAGTCTTTCTCTTGATCTTGTAATACAGTATACTCAATACATACATATAGGAGTAGGGTTGTTATTCTCCCTGGGAGAAGACCCGAATCTGTATAAAAATCCCCGTGTCGTCTCTCTCTGCGTGATTTCAGTCTTGAAGACCCCTCGAATCAAACAATTTTTACGTAAGTTTGTTCTAAAACACCGACACTTTTTTTTAATCATGCCTTAGTATTTAGGATTGTGAGAGATAAGCAAAAGTCTGCGCATGGTGCTTTTTTTATCACGCCTTGAGTATTTGGGATTGCGATATATAAACAAAAGTTAGAAAGTCTGAAGAATACAAGATGGACTCATCTTTTGTACATAAGCACACGTTAATATTGATTAGATAACTAACTTATAGTCTTTAAGATTTTAACATTTAAGTAGACTGATGTGGTCTATTTTTTTTAAGCACGGGGAGCCATGACTCCCTCTGGGCTCCTAGTGTCTCCGTCGCTGCTCCTGCTCGTCTCCTGGCCGGAGAATCAGGTTCTGCCGAGGAGTGCGTTTTTTATTTCCTTATTGCTCTTCGCTGCAATTTGGATTGAACTTTAAAGCGGTCTCAGGCAGAAAAGACAGTTAGTACATGTAGGCAACTCATTGCCCCGATAAAATTAATGGACACAGCCAATAGGAAAATTCTTGCTGAAAAGACGGCAAAAATTATACTACACGGCAGGAGAGGCCAGGCCAGAACTGTCTAGAACGCACTAAGGGCCTGTTTGCTTAGTGCCCTGGACTTCATGTCTGGGAAAAAGCGGTGTCTGGATGTAGCCTGGAAAGTAGATGGTTTTTGTCTGGCCAGGCAAATCTGAAGACGGTTTGTTTGGTTGGAAGTATGTGTTTGGAATTGATAAATAAAAAATAGACCATTGGATCAAACAATCAACGTAGATCAAACCAGGCATTAAACTTCAGCAATGGCTCCTCAGCGCCATTTCCACGCTTGGGAGAACGCATCACAAACTTCCGCCCGACAATGACAGAGAGGCTCCGCCAGAACAAGCGCAGCGCCAGGTTGCAATCCAAGCAGGCTCTAAATGCTTGTCAGAAGAAAGATTTCAGTATTTCTTTTTGGTTTGGACTAGTTAAGCGTCATTTTACAAATGCCGTCGAGCGATTTGGAGGTTGTTTTGCAAGGTCATCGGCCTTGTTTGTGGTGTGGCTGTTAATCTAGTAGTTTCTTTGCTGTTCATAAACGAAACTGATGCATGCGATATTGTGTACTACAATGTGTACTCTTCATCACATAGTGAGCAGGTTTGGATGGCACTAACCACTTTAGGCTTTGTTTGGCACATAAGGGATTGTATCCCTATGGAAATCAACTCCTAAGTGGATTGGGTTGATCCCCTCCCACCCACCCAATCCACGCGCAGGGGGAGTATACACACACGCGCAGGGAATGACGCTTGGGGCAGGGAACAACTTAGGATAGGGATTGCTTAGGCAGGAAATTTTCTGACTGTTTATGAATGCTTCTGACTGTTATGAACGCAGGCGTGAATGACTTAGAATTCAAAATAATTCAGAAAAATCCATATATATATATATATATATATATATATATATATATATATAAAATCCCAAAAAAACTACAGTATGTAAACATAGAAAAATCTATAAGCAGTTTAGAAAATTCGAAAGTTAATTGAAAGGATGTACAAAAATCCACAAAAATAGATAATCAACATTGCATGACAGCCTTAACAACATTGAAACGGCTGACAGATTTAGGATGTACAAAAATCCACAAAAATAGATATTCAGAAGATCACAAGGCTTCATTACAGAAACATCATGCACTTTAGTGTAAGATATTTGACAAAAAGCATCTCAGAACCTTGCTCAGTATGCTTCAACATTACTCACCATGTTAACAAAATATAGCCTGATCTTGCTCAGTATGCTTCAAGTTCTGGCGTTTGTTAAGTCAACAAACATAACTCAGGAACAAAATTTCAACAGACTCATTGTCCCATGCTAAAATAAGGCTTAATGCACCAGTGCGCCAACATTAATTAAACCATGTTTCCACTCATCTCCATGATGTCACTCATCTCCATCTTTAAACTATGTTTCAACATTACTCACCATGTTAGCAAAGAATTGTGTTGTAGTGTGCAGAGAGCAAATGAAAAGATCTCAGATATCTATTAGAGAACAAAGACAGCCATATGAGATTATATTCTAACAAAGAAACATGGGTACTAATAACAGAGTACCAATTGAAACATATTACCAGGCACAAGCTCCGTTGACCTCAAATTTACATATCCTGTTAACGGATGAAAAATGACAATAAGCATTTTAGAAGTGATAAAACATGATGTGAAGCATTAGATGATAACATGTAGGTATAAGCAAAATAACTACAGAGAGTGCAATCCTAAGGACAATAAGAAATAACAGATTTTTGGGCACGTTACATTGCTACATGTCAAACTACAATAATTATGTCAAAATTCCAAGTTTCTCCTCAACACTAACACCTCTACTGTCTCTCAACAGTTTATGCTCTCTTAGATAATTTGCAATTGTCCTAAACACCACTGGCTCCATACGGAATGCAACTCTACAATCCATTTCATGTCCTTCAAGGATTTCCTTAAGCCGCTCCCTACCAGGTAGTCTAGATGCATGCTTGGGTTTTTTTTCAATTTGTACACTAGCAGACAATAGATGTAAAGTTGGCAAAACAACGAACATCATGTCGTCATCCTCTTCCCTCCTCCTTTTAGTTCGAAGCACCCTTCTCGAATCCATTTGACCACTAAACACAAATATTAAACTACTAATCATTTGAAATAAATAAACAATGTAGTTTTTAGCAAACAAGCTACAACACACAGGACAAGGCAATAAAATTTTAAAATGGTTAATTAATAAAAAAAAGTTCACATATGCACGAGCTAAGTGAAGAAATTCATAATGCAACAGCACATAAAAAGGAGCATACTAAAGCGAGCTCCCATTTATTATTGCCTATTAACATCAGTTGTGACCTCCAAATCATAAGCATCATTTTTTTCATATCATGCTTTCAGATGGTGACTAAGCTGCAGTACGTCAAAAGAAAGTGAAGCCCACTCATGCTTACACTTTGTCAAGCAAGGTTATTAAGTCCATAAGTCGAGTCGCCAGTATACCATCCTTGGACGAAAGCAAATTAAACAGAGCATGAATAAACAAGACTTGAATAAATTTAGAGCATGTTACCTCATCTTCTACTACAATGTAGCGTAGCAAATGCTACCACCACATCTCGCCACTCGCTACTACTACCATCGATATTCTCTCATCGCTACATCTCAAGTTGTTGCTACTATACCACTACTAGTACTTGCTTCTACAACTAGTCTCCAACTTGGACTGTCATAATATGAGGTTTTAATCCAGTCATAGTATTGCAAAGTTCTGTCAGCACGGAATACACTCTTGTTGCTTAAAAGGAAAGTGAACAAAACTAAGCACCCAAATGATCCGGCCTACGCTGAACTGTACAATGGCTGCAATTGCATCAACTGGAACAACATACATTCCATTCAACTGGAATTACTTGCGGCTATGACTATTTCAATCAAGAACAGCCGTTTGATGTTTCAGATTTCGGTGTTGTCCAAAGTGAACCATAAGAACTTCATTAACCTACTTGGCCATCTACCTGACCGATGACTACACGGCCAAGATCTACTCTTCTCTCGTAGAAGGAAGGATAATAATGTTAGACAACCCAACCTGAGTAAAACAAATCTGGAGCGGAGGACGAATCTCCAGCACACCCTGCGTCGCCGCCTCCCACCGCGGCTTCCCGATTCCCCACGCCTGGAAGAGTCTCCTAGAGCAACACCGCCACGGATGGCGGAAGCTGGTCAGAAGCTCCTCGGCCGAGTTCTCCTCCTCTCTAACCCCAAGGCCACGGATCCGGTAAAGAAAATTTGGAAAAAATCGAGGCTACAAACCCTAGAAATCGTAGTAGGAGGAGGAGGAGACTAACCGGATGTTCCTCCCAGGGCGGCGGGATCCTCGTCACCGAGGCCGGGAGAAAGGGAGGCGACGCCGTTTGAGTAGACGACGGAGGAACATGGAGTCGCGAGAGCTAGCCGACGCCAAGCGATAAGAAACGCGCGATCGAGGCGAGGCGAAGTTTCGTGGATCAGGAACGGCATGGATTTCGATCCCGGAGAAGCTAAGCCAAGAAACCGAGTTGACCGAAAAAAAAACCCTCACGGATGTTCTGGCCGATGATCCCAATCCCCGTCAATCCCGCTCGATCCCGGTCTTTCCAAACAAGCCCTTACGGGTACTGCCCAAGAATTGTAGAGATAAGGATTACCAACTAGAAAGATGAGGGCATGCTCCCCTCGTTTCAGGGAGTATCGTCACCAGCATTTCGGGCCTCCTATCTATAAGAACCCACTAGAAGGCCACCCGTAAATGGCGCGGCTGTTGCCGTTGATAGATTCAAAGTCTGTTGTATTTTTTATTGTATGTGTTGTTGGTTGCTAATACAAATAGATCAGGGAGTCGTTAAAACCTAAGCGCACAAAAGATAATGCTGTAGTGTTTAAAAAAAGGTATAAATAGTTAAGGTGTACAAACATGTTAGTCTATATACAACAAAAGGGGGGTTTTATACAGCAGATAGAACATATGTTCTGCATATGTTGGGTGTACAAAACATAGCGTGAAGATTACATAAGTAAGGCGTCCGTACTGCTGTGCTAGCTGAGCTGAGGAATATAAGCTACATGATAGTATTTACATTAGTCTTTTCGATAGCAGTAGCGCGAGTACGAAATTACAATACGTACTAATTACAGAAGTTCGATAGTAATAAGTAGTTATGCAGAGCAAAATTAAGAGCCGTTGCTGTGTAGGCACTTGATGTAGCATGTGTTGTTGGAGAAACCTTTTTAGCAATTGTAGAAGAGGAGTAAGGCGTCATGGGTAGTATAACAGTGCATGTAAATTATAGGGACCCCTAAATTATATGCTGTGCTGAATCGGTGAACGAGTCTACCTGAATTGCCGATGTCTTGAGTAGAAGGTTGCTATCACTCTTTGTCCGTTTTAGTCACTAGACTTTTTTTAGCGGGCACGGATTGTCCGACCATCGATGTAGATCTATAGGTTAGATTCGGCTGCATTGTTATGCCAAATGAACTTAAAGGAAGTAACTGAACAAATGTGTGACATAGTTTGTGAGAGGAGTGATGGAATGGATTAACCTTTTAGCCCTGCGATTCATAAGGCGTGTGTTCCTTGTACGAAAGTTGGTAGCGAAATTTCAATGTTGAAAGTGAAATAGTGATGAATATGCGTGTATAACATGGTATAGTAAGCACACCAATGTAAGCAAATCTAAATCGGGTATAAGCCAATGATAAAAAGATCTCCAAGGCGGTGGTGTCTGTGTTTTTTTTGTATAGGCATGGTTTTTTTTATTTGTGTGTGCTTGCCGTTGTATTGTAAGTAATGTAAGTAACGACAATAACACTAAAATATATCTTGTAAATGTACTGTAAGTTATGACAATAATATCGAAACATATCTTATAAATTATATTGAGTGAGAAAAAGGACATATGTATAGCTATGTCTTTATATATATGGATGAGTTGAATAGCAGTAGTAGAACTGAAGAGCTATCTACTATGGAAACATGTGACTGGGGTTTTTAGATAGCACATGATAGTTTCAGCTTTACCTTTGGATCAGTGATGTGCGTTGTTTCTTGTTCAGTAAATAGTTTCTTACAAACATGATGTGATAGAGGGACGACATCTCCACTGTAAGCAAAAACAATAAATATACAGTTGAAGTGTAAAAAGCAGGTATGGTAGCAAGTTTAGGTGTTTGCTATTGATATAAGGAGCTTTTGAGCCAAAAAAAGTAACTACCTAGCTGAAGCGTTGGACATAGCAGCCTGTTCTTTTGCTAAGAAAGGTGTGCTCTGAAGATGATCCTCATGAAACTGATTTGTTGAGCAAGCTTAAATTTAGTATGTTAAAGTAGAAAGAAACAATTAATGAGAAGCTTTATGAAGTTGATTTGCTTAGAAAGTTTAAATTTAGTATGTTAAAGTAGAAAGAAACAGCTAATGAGAAGTATAATAAATGTGATTGGTGTATAGGAGTTAAAATGAGAGCAATTATATCTAAAAAGGCAAACGCAAATAACTAATGGTGTAATATGAAAATTTAACAGAGTACACTTAGTACAACAACGCCCAAGGGGAAGGGGAAAATCTGAAACATTTTTAATGTTGACGCTGCTATTAACGATATCATTAAAGAGAACCTATAAAGACCTATCTATGCAGTTTTATTGCTGATGACTAACATTAGTAGCAACTTACATGCATAGAATGACCTAAAACAGCAGTAGCATTTAGCAAATGTAAGTGATGCGGCATAATGCCGACCGTAATGTATAGATAACGTATAAATCATGAAGTAGTGTTAACGGTAACTGCGCTATGAAAGATACTGATAAAGAGAATCTGGGAAAATTGATTTGAGTGACTATATTATGAGGTACAAACAGGAACCGTGAACTCGATGTATAACTCGATCATAAATCATAGTACTATCCTAGAATTTAGAGAATAAGCGAAATAAAGTATATTTATAGTGTAACACTTGAGTTTTCTAAATTGAACTAAATATCTACAACGTTTAGTAAAATAAGAGACATGCAAATATGAAACAGATAATTAGTCTTATTATCTATAGTGAATTACTAACAGTAATAGTAGGGGTATGTTTAAAGCGATCGATGACCACTGCACTATGCTATAGTTAAATGAGTATTTTTTTTTGATGATTGGTGATAGGATCGTAGCACGTACCAAAAAATTTGGATGTAGGTGACTACACAGACACATATTCGAGAAAGGAAAGTGATCAATAACCGCTGCAGTATGCTTAAATGAGTATTTTTTGGATGATTGGTGATAGGATCGTAGCACATACCTAAAAATTTGGACGTAGATAACTACACAGACACATTCGAGAAAGGTAAGAGTTACAGTGCTGAAGCATTTGAAAACATTAAAGCATGGGTTTGTGTGATATATAGAATCAAAGCAGTAAAGCACATCTGTAGGGAAGTGGTGGAGCTTTTTTTTTAACATAATGGAGAAGGTCTATTTAGCAGCAAATGAAGTAATACTGTGATACGATGATAGCTTATAAGGGATCTCACACACAACATTGTCAAAGAGGCGTAGAGTTGCTAACTTCCTATTCTTCAAGCTAATAGTCAAAGAAGAGTACAATCATATTTATCATAATTTATGGACTGAGATGATCATAAAGGGAGATGTCACGGAGAATAAAAGCATTTCCTTTACACTGAATCAAATAAGTTTTTTCTAGACGACTGTGGTCCAAACCTCCGTCAATTAATTTCTATGATGCAACAGAAGCTGTTTTGTTTGGAACATTAGGATTTGATGTAGCATAGCATCCAATCTATATCTATGCAAAACTAAAGGTGAATAAAACAATCAACAATCCATATTTCTGGGGGAAAAACGTCGTCTTATGCTTGTAAAAAGGCTCTATGTTAATAAAATCATATACCATTTAAGGGAATATCACCTTGCTTATGCCTGTGCGTGTACCTATTAAGTTATTGGTTCGATGATGATGTTGTACGGTTTATGGACAGAAGTAATCACTTGGGATACACCGTGGGTAACAGTTATAATTGCAAACAGGATATGCACTAGACTGTGGCACATTGCCTTTAACAGACATTTAAAGTGTTGCTTGCTGGCTAGCACACACGACACGTTTTTTGTTCTTGGCCAGTAATGTTGGCATGCTAGCTAGTATATGGCCATGGATTATGACCAGCACTAGTAAAGAAATTCCTGCCCCACCTTTCTAGATGAACAACAGAAATCGAAACACAATCTAATAAGGAACTGTGCATAAATAAACATAAGGGAATAATTGATTTTACGTGGCCATTGAAGTGCAAATAAACAGCATAACTACGGAATTACGTATATGGATTGAGACATGACAATCATCTGATATAAAATTTTGAAAGACTTAATCAGTAGCCAGCCGAAATGAACACTCAATGCAACTATCTTTATAATAATTTCACCCAATTACGTATATGGATTGAGACATGACAATCATCTGATATAAAAATTGCAAATACTTAATCAACAGCCAGCAGAAATGAACACTCAATGCAACTATCTTTATAATAATTTCACTCGCGTAGTTGTGAATGAAAGTAGCCGGTGAAATATTCCAACTGTCACAATGAGTTCTCTAAACATTTCAAGTATCAAGCACACAGCTCCAAATGGCAACAAATAGTCAATTCAAGAACCGGATTCACATTACCGTGTAAGCTCTGGCTACGGTCTCGATTTTGATCATGAAGAAACTCTTCCTTTGAGACACCGGTGGCAATATCGATGTCTCTCGCAGGATAGCAGATGTTGCCTCCACAAGAACATGCTTGCTCGCTTCTCGCCACCAGGAACTTAACCTTCTCATTTTGGTGAAGAGATGGAAGAGCTGGAGGAGGTGGCACCGACACACTGACTTCCAAGGAAGCAGCTGGGGTTAGATCTGGTGGATTTGGGTTGCATAGTCTGATCAAGTGGTAGCATCATTTGCCCAGATGGAGTGATGGGGGAGCGGAGAGGGAGGTGGAGGGGAAGAGGAGACGAGCGAGGAGGAGAGCGTGGCCACACAGGGCTCGAGGAAAGGGAACGGGAAGGCCGTGAGAGCAGGACGACCGACGAGCGCGCGAGACGCTGGGAGCGAGGACCTCCCGCGAGAGGTGCATGGAGCGATGTGGGAGAGGAGAGGGAGGCAGAGAAGAAGAGAGGACCGAGGAGGCAAGAGGATGGCGGTGGCGGCGAAGGGGAGGAGGAAACGCCGGAGAGGAGGACGCGGAGAGGAGTCCTGAGGCAAGCGACAGGGAACAGAGAGGGAGGCGGAGGGGGAGGGGAGAGGAGCGAGGAGGCAAGAGGATACCGGTGGCGTTTGAGGATGGCGGTGGTTGCGGCGGGGAGGAGGATACGCCGGATAGGATGAGGAGGCGAAGAAGATTCCGGAGGCTAGGCGGCGTGAGGCAAGGCGACTATTCTCGTGCGGGAGAGAGGCTTGAGAGAAGGCGCGCGCTGGTCGCGGGAGCAGAAGAGGCGGCGGCAAGGAGGAGAGGCGCAGGCGAGGCGAAGAAGAAGAGCCGGGCAGCGCGCAGAGAAATGGAGGCGTGGGCGAAGCGCGCAAGTTGTATAAGGATCCGAGGGTAGGCGGACACGCTGAGCGATCAGTAGGGATGAGGCAGGGGCAAAGTGAGACGCAGGAGGCCCCGATCCGACGGCCGTCTGAGCCGCAAAGTGCACGATCCGACGGCTGAGAAACCATGCGCGCGAGCGAAACTCGATCGGACCGGCCGGATATGGCCGGACGCGCATCTGACGGCACTCCCTTTCTTGGCGACGTAGAGAGCGCGGGAAGGCTGCCTTCCGTTCAAGAATTAAGAGTAGTAATTATGGGAACTTTTTCATTAAAGGGAATGCAACAAGTGAGCTCTACGGTCAATATATTATATCAAAGCTTAGTAATGTACATCAATATTTATCGGGAGTAAAGAGGTAGTTAGCCCAACTACCGGGCAACGTCCTCACTGACTTTATGGTAGAGATGTTGTGGACGCGTTTGTCGGGAAGACGGATCAGAGAAGACGGTGTCGAGACGCCTTGGATGGTTCTTATTGAAGGCTCGTCCGATTAAGACCAGAGCTGTGTTGGATTCGGATACTATAGTAGTACCAAACTTGCCATCGTTTAGTCTGAGAGTGAATAGTATTGCCGGACCCAGGCGCGGAATCCTCAAGACCCTATGTGTATACTGTACTAGTCCTATGATCAGTGGCTAGTACACACATTCACAACATTTGATATTTACATCAATACAATCACATATAAAAGTAAAGAAAATGAGAACTTAAACGATTACAAGTTATTACATCAACTGCCGATCGGCCAAATAAAAGCAGTCATCAGAGTAAAAATATTGCAGCGAAAGAAATGATAGAAGTAGCAAAATTCCAGCGGCATGCCCATCCGATCCCGCAGGCAACCGACAAGGAACAAGGCCTAGATAGACCCGTCACTGAACCCTCCGGTTCCAAGTTCACAGAACATGTCGTTTGGCGTCGGCTCATCTTCGAACTCTAAACAACATTATAAGCAAGATTGAGTACTTGTGTACTCAGCAAGACTTGTAGTGTATCGCAAAATTATATTAAATACAAGGCTATTAAAGGATAAGACTCTGCAAGTTATTTTGTTTAAAACTATTTTTATTTGCAATATTCATAAGTAGTAATTTGCAACGGAATTTGAAAGAGCAGTTTAAATATGTACAGGACAGTAAGGAAACTGAATGAATAATAACATCAACAACAACTTGCAACCCTCCTCGGCTGTGAGCAACAATTTTTGTTCAGCCATAGACGTATCAGTTAACTCAACAAAATAAAACCCTAAGTTATTGCCCATGTTTTCGTGACAAAACAGTTTTTGAAAATCAAAGCTACAGCCATACCAGCTGCACTAAGCATACTCATGATCGCTAGCACGGCTATTTAAATAGATTTACACTCTGCAGAGGTGTACAACTTTACCCATAGTACAAAAATATTGCAGTTGGCCTGGAATTCTCTGTATCACTGCTCACCACCGTAGGTAAGCAGTCTAGAGCTCGTGACACAACTTTTACATCATCTAGTTCTACTCTTGCACTTAGCCCGTCGAATGTTGGTCCTCACCTTACCTGATTATACCCGTCTCAGTGCTACGTTTTTCACACTTCACCTGGGTATACCCATCTTAGTGAGGCATTCGCCGTTATGTCGGCAATCAAACATGCTCGCACGTCTCCTGCCTACCCTTCATGCAAGGCTAGTTTTCGATAACTTAGTTGGCTACGACTATCCCACACTAGTACATAAGGTTGTACGATTAGATCTTTGTCCTGGAGTCGCTGGCTTCAGTCCTTAATCGACCACGGACGAGAATCTCTCCCTATCTACGAGTGAATCACAATCCTTACTTTCTCAGAATATATTATTACTCCTTCGCGTCTAAAAAACTAGGTTTTTCATTTTATTTTCATACAAAATAACAGAGGTACCTGCTCTGGACATTTTTCAAAATATTCCAAATTCACAATTTAACTTATTGTCCTTTCATCAATTTTTCGGAAAATCTATCGTTTTAGTCACAGTTTTGCGATAATCGCACTAAAAAATTCCTAAATGACATTATATACCGTCTAACCCATATTCTAATTGCTGCAACAGCAAGGGATCAACATTCTAAGGAGATATATGCAGCAATTAGGATTTACAACTACCGATTTCCCAATCATAGTATTTTCATACAAAACATATGTGAGGACCCTGAGTTATTTCTGTAAGACCGAGGCTTTCCCGATCTTATGGAAATAACTTCGGGCCTCAAGGAAATGGAATCCAACTTAACTCCATCTAAGTGAGAGCACCCGATTGAACTCAGAGCATCGGACACCATGTATACCGCTCCTCCGCAGGTACTACATGATAGCCGAATCTCCATTAGCCCAAGTACACACTTAAACGAGTTAAGTTGAATTCCAAAACAGCAGGCATGTGTCTTTTGTTGGCTCCCAAGATCAGCGACCAACACCTACATACCCTCATCAACATCAATCAGTCATACAACATTCATACATTGATAATCCAACAGACATACAACATAGTAGTTAAGTCTACAACTATTACAAAGCGGTCGACCGGTCAAATTCAAATAATAACATTAAGTAGCAGCGGAAGAAACATAAATAAACCAAAAGGTCCAGCAAGTGTGCCAAAAAACTCGAGGCAACTGACTGGGAGTTAAAAAACAACACTATTTGTTAGCGTCGTCTGAATCGGTGTTAACGAACTCATCGGACGTAAGGTCTTCCTCACACAGGTAGAACCGGGTTAAGTACAAAATGGTACTCGCAAGTCTTACACAAAAAAAAAATATATGCTAGTGGCTGTCCAAAGGGTGGCTTTAGTGGTTTAGTTTTGCATAAATGCACAATTTTTCATCCCCGGACTATCTAGTTTGAAATTGCCATTTTGTAAACAATTATTTAGTAAAAGAAGTACAAATGACATAGATAATTATATAGATCAATCAATACCAAGGTGACAGCCCACTTTGATAAACTAAAATGCATGAATATCCCATTCATGCCGAAACTAAGTTGTTGCCCACTTCAATTTTAATTAGAGTCTAACAATGATGTCATTCAATACCAAGTGGTCATCTGTAATCGTGGACACGACTATTCGAATAGATTAATTTCCCTGTAGGGAAGTACAACTTTACCCACATGACTCGATCTGTTCGTAAGCCTCCGGATAATGGTACACTTCTTAAGGTATGTTGGCTGGGTAGATCGAGATTTACTATTTTTCTGCAAGAAGACCCTATTGAGTTGAATCTCCCTTGCGAGATGAACCCCAAACCTAGTACAAGCTACGGATAGCGTTTGCTAAGCAGGGCTCGCAAGATGTGTTGGAGATACCGATACAATGTAAAGAAATAAAAACAGTGTTCCTATGCACATTATAGAAAATTGTATCGGGTCCTACGAACAAATGATCGAACACAAATGTCCTCACAGCACCTGGGACTTAACTCAATAAATCTTTTCCCTTACTTGACTAAACCGGCCCCGATCCAGCGTGTGGAAGTACAAATGGTATTTGGAATGGACAGCCTAAAGTTCGATCCTTAGCGGTCCAGACAAGTCTACCGCATACCCGAGTCTCGTGCACGAAAGTATCCACACTAACAACCACTTGTCCAAACCAAAAACACTTTTAAAGGAACAAAGTTTAACTCAAGAACCAGATATGAAGATCTGGACTAAAACTTAAAAGATAAGAGTGAGATGTTTCCCACGATCGACGCGATAACCCTGTCAATCAAACAAACACATTCTTTTGACCCGTATGGCTAAGCATACCCATATATAATAGATATAGCATCACAAACATCTAACTTTAAGCATGTCTGTAATGGGAATATCAAGGATAATCAGCAAGAGTAGGACATAACTAACTCACTCAAAAACATATCGGTATACCAAAATAGCATGCAAGCAATTTCATTGCATTTCAAAATACTAAACCAAAAGCCAAAAGCTGGGATCAATATGATGCAAAAACAAAATTCAAATGATGCTTGCCTTGCTGGAAGTCTAATTGTTTACTCTCAGAAGCGTAGTCGTTCATGTCGAGCAATTCGGAAACTATAAGAGACGACATCGAATAAATATCGAGAAAAGGCGAAAAATCCGAAGTATTCAATTATGCATGAAATTTATACAGTAACAATATGGTGATTTTAGATGAATTTAGGTGGAAGCATGATTTCGATTGGAGTTCATATGAGCAAGTTATAGCCTTTGGAAAATAAAAAGGCAGAAAAATGCTGGAAATTCACAATATGTCACTATTCATCCGAATTAATTCTTTTAGTGAAAATTTCTAGAATAGTGGTGGGGATGAGCTTTACATGGCATGAAAGGCAAATAAAAGTTATGGTCAATAAAAATTGAATCGCCCCATTTGGAGTTTATATGAATTTTCTATGAATTTTTTAAGTTAAATCAATATCTAGTGTAAAAATAATCCTTTACTGAATTTAATTCCACTTCTGAAATTTTCTATGATAGTAACATATTTCCAACCTATTCCAAATTAAAGTGCATTAAAAATGCGAACAAACAAAATTGGTTTCACTCAATTTGGAGTAAAAATGATTTAGTTATGAATTTTTGAAGTTATTTTAATTTACAGTGCAAAAATAATTCATTTCGGAATTCCTAAAGACATTTAATACTTTTTATACTGACCTTACCCTAGCCTTAGTCGCTGACGTGCGGGGTCCACTGCAGAATGCTCTTTTCCATTTAAACTTCCGAATTAAAATACGTTCTAACAGGTGGGACCCGTTGGCCAATGACTCGGTCCATAGCACAGTGCATGGACCGAGGGCCCATGAGTTCTGTCCATGGGTTCACCGCCCAGTGTACTGTGCAGTTAATGGCTAGGTCCACCTGTCATTCTCTAAGCAAAACTAGTTTACTCTTTTCATTTTCTGTTCACGGGACTCACATGTAAACGACTCAGAGCAACATTAAGACAATCATTAAATTACACTAAGCATTTATTAGTCCTAAACGACAATGATTTACCCTAATGATGTGCTACACCATCGCCGAACTCTCGACATCAGTGGAGCTCCTGGCCGGTGTCTGTTCCTGGCTGCCTCACGGCGACGTGGCTGCGCATGTGCGCGAGACAAGGCTGTGGATGGTGCACAATAGCTCAAAGACCTTCTCGTATCGAGAGGTATGAGCTCTTACGGCTTCATCAGACGACTACTGTCGGAGGAGTAGGGGCGTGAAACTACTCGCCGCTGTGGCTATGCCAACCCGATGGCACATTGAGCCATTCGTCACATGCATGTGCATCTAGGGACTTCTAGGGACCTTACCAGAGGATGAAGAGGTCCGGAGCGGCTTGGTGCTGGCTTGTCAACGGGAATGGTGACGGCGGCGATGAGCTCTCCACGGAGAAGACGATTTTTTTGCAAGAAGGGCAACCAGATGTCAAATAGGCTTAAAGAGGTCCAATGGACGGTGGTGTAGGGAGGAATTGGGTAATGCCTTATCGGCCGGAGTTGGAGAAGAAGAAGAAGGTTCTTCAACCGAAAATGGAAAAGCTTAGATCCACTGGCTCTTGCGCGAGATTGACAAAATTAACTGAGGAGAAAACATTCTTGTACCTAATGGCACAAGGTGACGCGCATAGGGTAGGATGATACTCACCGGAGAGGAAAATACACTGTGGAGCTTCACGATGTAGCTGAGAGCGCGCTCTGGTGGCACTGCGGCGTTCCGGGAGCTACATGCGAATACAAGGACTTGCATGAGCAAAAATGGACATGGCGACGAACGGAGATGAAAGAGACATATCAGCGTGGAGCTTTCCGGCGCATTTAATGGAGATGAAAGAGACACATCGCGCTGAGCTTACTCGAGGCTGTGAGCTCAAGCGAGCACCTTCTTCCTCAGCCACCAAGAGGAAGAATGAGGAAATGCGAGGCAAGGAGGGGGTGTTAAGCCCGGGCAAATGACGGAGATGGAGGTCGCGTAAGAGCGGAGCTCTTGAGCGCGGACGGGCTAGATTGACGCAAGGCTCATCAGGCGGCCAAGATGTCCCCAAGGCCAAGGTGGAAGTTCATGAGCGCAATGGCGAGGAAGAAGGATCTCGGTAGGTAGGCGGGGTGACAGTGACTCAAAGTGGCGCGCTATGTCTTTGTGGGCGTGGTTCGGGCGATTAGTTGACTAGGTCGAGTCAAGACGCGACTGTTTGGGTTAGGTCAATTTCGTGTCCAAAGTTTGACTGGTTTTAATTCAAACTTCTACACTTTGAGCGACTAAAAATAGCAAATAAAATTCTAAAAATATGAAATTTTACAAGGAGGTTCCTGAGATGACCTAGTACACATACAATTTTTCTAACCTCACCGTTCAAGCTTTAATTGCAATTTTTTATTTCTTACACTGGAAAGGCTTGTGGATTAAGTTTAAATTTTCTCAGGGTTGAATTTGGTTCTAAAAATTTGGGAAAATTTATATTTATTCATGATAATTATTATTAGATTTAAATAAATTGTTTACCAGAGACGATCACAAGTATTTGTTGCTGTTTTCTTTTGGAGCTTCAATTTTGAGTTGTATGTTTACTTTCATTTGAAAATTTTCAAATGCAATATTTGTGCAAATGCTCTATAAACCAAATGAATGCTTATGCTATGCATAATAATTACATTTATTAACAATGGGGATGTGACAACATATACACATGCATAATCGATTTTGCAAAACAAAGTACAATAAGTAAAATATTGGGATCAATATGATTAGAGGGTGTGCTTGCCTTGCTCTTGCTGTTCTGAATTTATGGTTGGTTGGTTGTCAAAATAATCACGCGAACAATTGACGTCTAATTCAAAAAGAGCTGAAAACGAATTAAATAACACCAATAAATTCAACAGTGACCAAAATCAAATATTTTTACATATTATGGAAGGTCATGATTTTAGATGAATTTAGAAACAAAAATCATTTGATTTGGAGTTTTCATGCGAAAGTTATTAATGTTTGAATCCTGTTCGGTTTGGAAATTCCAGGAAAAATGAGAAATACACTTTTCAACAAAGGAAACGTAATATCTCGCATGCATTATTGAGGTTTACACTTTCCAGTAAGGAAAGCGTATTCTTCTCGGAACTAAAAGTGTATTTTACATTTTCTTTTAATTTTCTTTATTAAGCCTACAAGTGGGGTCCACTTGTCAGTGGCTTGATTCACGCGAATAGTGCATAGACCGAGGGTCCACGCGCACAGCGCGTGGTCCATGGGACGGTGCGCTATTCGCTTAAGTGGCCATGGGGCCGTATGTCAGTGACTCAAGTGAAACTCAGTTTTGAATTTTAAGTTCGTTTACTATTCATTGGGGCCTGCACATCAGTGACTTATGGCGACAATTTAATTCAGCGCTAATCATTGCTTAGCCTAATCCGACCGGGATTTGGTTTTAATCACACTACTACAAAGGCATGTTCGCCGGATAGCACGTAGTAGCGCTGATGCGCTGCCGCCGCCACGGCAAGACGCACAAAGCGTTTGGAATGCCCAAAATGGGTTCCCGTGACTCGGCACCTTTTGGCATCGACGACGAGTAATGAGACTAAGCAGAGTCATGCAAGGCCAGAGTTTAAGGCGGTGCTAAGGGCTCAAGACAACGGCTGAACGAGCGATGCTTCCATATAAACAATGCGCGCATAAGCATATACGAGGTACTAGGGGTATACCAGAAACGAGAGGAAGGACGGAGGTGGCCGGAGATGGGTTGGCGATTTAAGATCACGGCATAGCGGAGGAGCTTCAATGCTCGCGAGTGAGTGTCGCCCAACTAGTTGGGAAGCTTGAAGGTGCTGCTGGGATGCTCCTGGCGCAAGGAATTGGCTCGGGGTTGACTGAGGAGGAAGCGGTAACAGACACGGGCGAGGCGCATGCGACATGGGCATGGTAAACACCCGGCCACCAAACCGGGCGAGTTTAAGCACAGATGCATGTGCACAGGCAGGTCCATGGTGGCCGCGAAATGGCTTGATGTCGTGGAGAAGAAAGCCTGGATTGTGGGACACACTGGTCGGTGAGAGGAGAAGAGAACTTATCTCCAGAATTTTCAGAAATTGCTGAGAGCTTTAGGGAATTTTTAGGCATAGTAATATAGTTCAAAAAATTATGAAAATTTATGGGGAGGTTCCTGACATAGTCTAGTTCATATTGAAATTTTTATGGAATTTTATTTGTTCCATATTTTTCTCTAAAAATCTCTTGTTTGTATATATATTTTATTATTCTATTTGAGGAAAGTTTCCAAAACATGCTTTACTTATTTCCCATTTTATTGGCAGTATAATTACACAAATTTTAGGTTTTTAATTATATATTTTGTTTCAATTTATTTTGATCCTTAATTAGTTTTGTATTTCCATATTTTGATTCTTTAATTTCTTTATTAGACAAAAAGCCTAGCAATAAAATCCAGAAATGCGAATGTCAACAAGATCCATCAAAAGTTTTTAAACGTTCAAATTTTTACCTATTTGAAAATAATCCCAAATTTGGGATGTTACAAGTATGGCGGAAAGTGATCTGTATAGCTAGTAAGAGATAAGATAGAGTTAGATATTAAGTTAGAGATTGAGTTAGTTACATTTCAAATCAGTTTGTGCCTTCCTGATTTTGGTTAGCCTTAATCTCCTTGCGCCTAGACTATGAAGGTAGCACATGTAATTGAGAAAAGGCAATCAAAAAATAAACTAGTCTTTGCCTCACCTAGTTCAGCAAAGTCAACGCCCTACGCCGTTGGCCGGCAGGAGCATCGCCGCGCACAAGGGCGACTATAGCCTTCGCCAATTACCCCCTTTTGCCGAATACCTCTCATCTTCCCACACCACATCAATTTGGTATCGGAGCTATCACCACCACCCTTCGCCATAGAAAATAAAACTCTAGACGACTATTCCAGCAACTCCCAATCATGATGATGGAGATGAGCGGCATCAAGGCGCAACAAGCCGCACATGATCAAGCGATCACGCCAAGGAAGACAAGTGGCATGGCAATACGCTTCACAAATGGGCTCCAATGGAGTATGGCGACGGCTTCCACGACCGAGGCAGACCACCCGAGCCCGGGTTCCGCGATGAGGAAGATCGGCGCACGATTCCTTGCTTCCACAAGCTCTCCTTTCCGACGTAGGATGGCGAGGAAGATCCTCTTCCTTGGCTTAACCGATGTGAGCAATTTTTTTGGGGGCAACGAACCATGGATGAAGAACGAGTTTGGTTGGCATCCTACCACTTGACTGGCGCCGCCCAACAGTGGTACTACCAACACGAATGCGATGAAGGCATTATTTCATAGGTTCGTTTCTTGGAGTTCGTCAACATGCGGTTTGGGTCTCCCATCCGCAAAAACCATCTTGGCGAATTGGCCCAAGTTCGATGAACGACAACGGTTGATGCGTACCAAAAGAAGTTTTTGGTGCTCTTATGCTGTGTCGAACCACTCTTACCTCTACAACAAGTGCAACTTTTCACCGCCGGGTTAGGCAAGCTGTTGCAAACCGACGTCAAGCTTCAACATCCAACGCATCTTCAGGCGGCTATGAGCTTGGCTAGGGCATACAAGCATCGTCTCGAGGAGACGTCAGGGGATCCAAAGCCTCCACCAAAAACCCCCGTCGGTCCGCGCTTCACGTCCGGGACATTGGCGCCACGGTCCAGCATGACGACTTCGACAATTGTGGCGGCGGCCACACCAGCTTCCGCCATATCTTCGGCGACCACTGGCGCCATGGCAACCCCACCTCTCGATTCCGGCGTCTCTCCGTGGAGATGTCCGATCGACGTGCAAAGGGTCTTTGCTTCAATTGCCCCGAGATTCTCTCGGAATCATCGTTGTTCCATGAAGGGAATTTTTCTCCTCGAGCTTGACGACGGCGACGATCCAGCTGACGACAGTGATCATGTTGAGATTTCAATTCACGCTCACTGGCATCTACACGGGCTGTACAATGTAGTTGAAGATCGCAATTCAAGGACAAGAACCGCGCGACTGTGGACTCCGCCCACCCATACGCTTATGTCCCGCATGCGAGCCGCGTGGCGTAACGATGACCGTGACCCGCTACTGTGTTTAGGCTAATACTCGCATCACGATTGCTCATGAAGACTTCGTTGTCGACTGTTATGTTATTCCACTCGACTGGTTTGATGTGGTTCTTGGTGTACAGCGGCTCTGCACTTTGGGGCCTATTCTTTGGTACTTCATAAAGCTCACCGTGTCGTTCTGGAGAGATGACCATCGCATGACTTGGACCGGGCTAGATTCTCGACCGACATGGACAAACTTGCGCCATCAACGTCATGAAGTTGATGATCGATCTTTGGCCGAAGTTCTTCGCTTCTTTGAGGAACCGCACGGCTTGCCACCACCTTGACGGCACAATCACCATATTCTCCTATTGCCGGGTACCGTTCCAATGGCCATTTGGCCATATCGTTATCTGCAATTATTGAAGGACGAAATTGAGAAACAATGCGATGCAATGTTGACACAAGGTATTATCTGCGAAAGTACTTAGGCTTTTTCATCACCTATTTTGCTTGTCAAAAAGAAAGACACATCTTGGCAATTCTGCATGGATTATCATGCCCTCAACAAGACCATAAAGGACAAATTTCCTATACCCGTTGTCTGCGAAAGTACTTAGGCTTTTTCATCACCTATTTTGCTTAGACACATCTTGGCAATTTTGCATGGATTATCATGCCCTCAACAAGACCATAAAGGACAAATTTCCTATACCCGTTGTCGATGAGCTTTTGGATGAACTCAATGGTGCTTGTTTCTTCACCAAGCACCAAGCTTGATTTGCGCAGCGGCTACCATCAGGTTTTGATGCTTGGGTCCTGATATTGAGAAATGCTTGGTCCTGATATTGAGAAGGCAACGTTTCATACGCAACGTGGTCACTGAGAGTTCTTGTTCATGTCGTTCGGTCTAACGAACGCTCCGGCGACATTCCTGGCGCTTATGAATGACATCCTCAAGACTTTTATTCACCGTTTTGTCTCGTTTTCTTTGATGATATTTTTGTTTATAGTTCCTCCTGGGTAGAACATCTTCAATAAGTGCGCATAGTGCTCTAGCTCATGCGCCATCATCAGTTATTTCTCAAGAAGTTCAAGTGCCTATTTGGTGAGGAATCAGTGGTGTATCTCGAGCACATTATTTCTGGTCAAGGCGTGGCGATGGATTCTGACAACGTAGAAGCCGTTCAAGCATGGCCGAAACCACAGACCCTTCATGCACTTCGTGGTTTCCTTGGTCTTACAGGGTATTATCGCAAGTTCATCTAAGAATATGGCTCGGTGGCCACTCCTCACCAAATTGCTCAAGAAGGAAGCTTTCTCATGGAAGGTCGATGCCGATTCTGCATTTGCGGCTTTGAAGGCAGCACTGGTGATGACTCTCGTACTTCATCTTCCTAATTTCACCAAACGTTTTACGGTGGATTGCGATGTGTACGGTGCAGAGTTTGGTGCGGTCTTGCATCAAGATGGTGGACCTATTGCCTTTTTCAGTTAGGCGGTTGCTCCTCACAGCGCCAAGTTGGCTATGTATGAGCGCCAATTGATCAGATTAGTCAAAGCCGTCCGTCACTGGCGGCTGTACCTTTGGGGGCGTGTTTTTCTTGTTCAGACGGATCATTATAGCCTCAATTTTTTGCTTGATCAGCGTCTCTACTATTCCGCAACATACATGAGTGAGCAAGTTATTTGGTTACGGTTTTTTGGCAAAGTTTTGTCCTGGCCGCCAGAATGCAATGGCCGATGCTAAATCACTGGGCGAGACGAGGAGACCACTGAGTCGCTTCTGCCTTGTCGATCTTGGCTTCACCATATTTGAGGCACTTCAGCAGGACGTTTCCTCGATTCCTGAGTTGGTAGTGCTTGGGGATAAGGTGTTGGCCGGCACAACCGATTCCAGTTGGACCTTCGTTGACAGGTTACTCTTGTACAAGGGGCATATTGTTGCGGCTGATTCATCGCTCCTTTGGGCTGATTTACATGCATATGCTCACAGTACTGGTCATGAAGGCGTCCAGAAAACTTTACATCGAAGGCTTTCCAAAGGTGGGAGGTAAAACGATTATTCTCATAGTTGTCGATCGTTTTTCAAAGTACAATCATTTTATTCTGCTCGGCCATCCATACATTGCGAACTTTGTCGCTCGCGTGTTCTTTGATAACATTGTTCGCCTACATGGGATTCCCTGTTCTATTGCCAACGATTGTGATCCCGTCTTCACCATCAATTTTTGGACCGAACTCTTTCGTCTAGCTGGTGTCAAGCTTTACATGAGTTCCGCCTTTCATCCACAATCTGATGGTCAATCGGAAGTGGTCAACCGCACCATTGCTATGTATTTGCGGTGTTTGTCTTGCGATCGTCCTAAACAGTGGCTTCAGTGGTTGCTTGGGCGGAGTTTTGTTGCAATATTTCATATCACTCCTCTCTCCGTACCATGCCTTTTTGTGTCGTTTATGGACGTGATCCGCCAACGTTGTTGACTTACCAACTGAGTACGACCAAAGTGGCTACAGTCGACTGGTAGTGGCGCGACCGTGATAAGTTTCTTTGATGAAATTCGCGAACTTGTCCTAAAAGCGCAAGACTACATGAAGCAAAATTATGACAAACATCATCGCGCGGTTCAATTTGATGTGGGTGAATGGGCCTGGCTTCGTCTTCACCATCGTACAACTATTTCCATCACAGATCAACAGTGTTCCAAATTGGCTCCACATTTTTATAGATCTTTTTTGGTTGAGGAACGCATTGGGACAGTTGCTTATCGTCTTCGTCTTCCTTCCAAAGCTCGCATCCATAATATCTTCCATGTCACTTTACTCAAGAAGCATGAAGGACCGCTACCTCTTGTTTTGGGCCAACTACTGGAAATTATTCATGGTCGTGTGGTGCCTTCGCCTGTATCTATTATCCGGTCTCGGCTTAATCGTGGTACTAGGTGTAACGACCCGGCCAGGGGCTACCCGGGAGGTCCTCCAGGACCTCCTGGAAAGTCCACTAAGGACTCACAGGACGTCCTGTAGAGCATCCCGGTAGGACCGCCCAGACCACGAACCACCCGAGAGCCACCCGTGAGGTACTCCCGGATCTCCAGAAGTCCATCAGGACCTCTGAGAGAGGTCCCAGAGTACCGCACAGAGTCCCAGAGGATCGGGTCCCAGAGTTCCTCTCGAGGGTCCAAGGGACCGCCGAGGAACCGGGTCTTGACCCGAGGCAAGTCTGGGACTCGAGGCCATCCCAAGCTCCACCTGCCCGACCGGTACTACCACCCCGAGGCCAGGTAGTACCGCTTGGCATCTCCAAAGAGGTGGTCCTTGCAGGGCCAACTCCAGGAAGGTGAGGGTCTTGGAAAGACTTTAAGCCCAGTGTGATCTAAACTAGTCCCCAGGGATCAATGACTAGTTCTCACAGCGAAACAAGTGATAACACACACATCCACAAAAGGCTTTATTAACAGCAAAAGGGTTAATACAAGGGGTTGCTTACAGGTTTAGGCAACAAAGCAAAAATACACAACGGAAATAGAATGTAAAATCCATCCAATACACCACAGGCAATTGGCTGGAGGGCATGACCTAATTGATTTGATCTTCATCATCGTCAAAGAAGTCTTCTCCTGCTCAATTCATCAATCAAGCAAGAATGAGCACAACCACCGTGCTCGCAAATTACACCCGTCAAATAACAGTATGACATGCATAATGGATATATCAAAGGAAGGTATATTAGGGTTGATTTGCGAAAAGTCAAGTTTGTTTCAATTACAAGTACTAAGTTCCAAAGCAATTATAATAAGTAAAAGTTCATTTTCAAAACTCAATTTTCGCTAGATAACATTCATCACGAGCGTGGTGAAGGATACCCTCCGCCACATGGCTCCACGCCCATTAACCATTTGGATAGAAATCCAAAACCAATTTCATAAGTCCTTTGAAAACCAAAACCAAGAGCTAACTTTGAGTGGCTTTGCTAGCATGTCCATGACCGTGGACATAGCTATTCGAATAGTTTTACGCTCTGCAGAGGTGTACAGCTTTACCCACATGACATGAGTTCTCTAGTTTGTTTGGTGTCCGTCAACGCCACCTCACACTTCCTTTGGTGAGAGGTCTAGAGCACATGACAAAGCTTTTACAATGCATCGCTCTAACGCAGTCCACCCCCGTTAAGGTTTCACCCCCTTAGGATTACCCATCCGCAGGGTTCAGGCCCCCTCTTACGCCAGGTGGGACTACGAAGGTCGTAACATGACTACCCATCGCATTAACAGGATCAACCGCGATGGAGCTTTGCAAATTAGTTAGCCAGTTTCCTTTGCCCATTTCTCAGGACATGTGGTTGTACGATGGTGGCTAGCAAGATGCGGCTCACAGATCGGTCCTCATATGGCTTGGGCGGCTAACACAAAACCCCTGGGCCTCAACCCTACCCAAGTTGAGCCCGTGCATAACCCTGCACCAGCCAAACAACTAATCCGCCCAAGACCAAATCCATTTGTCCATTTCTGTTTTTCAAAACCATTTATCAAAACCTCCATGACAACCCAATGTCGTGGCTTTAAAACATTGAATATTTTGGTTTGTTGGAAGAAACATTTCCCAAATCAAGATGTTTGGTCTAGCAAGACTAAGCATTCGTTTTACAAAAGCCTCTGGTCTTTACTATTGCAAAAACCAGATTTTATCTAGGGTGACAATGGAGTTGGTTCAACATAAACAGTGACCATACAAGGGAATTAGGCATAGCTATGAACAGAAAGATAGGCATTGAAATAACTTAGTGAAAGTAAGCATGCATACATCTTTGAAACAGAACATAAGTATCTTAAAATAATAGGTGCAATATGGTCAAGAGTGCAACTTGCCTTGCTCAAAGTCTTGAGCTTCTTCTTCCTCTTCAAGGGACCCTTGTTCCTCACTGCCGTCGCAATCTACACGGTGGGAAAACAAAATAACTCAAATAGAGCTCAAGTGAGATCCAAAGAAACTCCAATAAAAATTCAAAATAAAACCGACAGAGAGGTTAGGTCGGTCGGAGGAGGTCCAAGGAGCTTGCTAGAGGAGGTCCAAAGCTCAAGGGAGGAGGTCCAAGAGCTTTGGAGGAGGTCCGAAGCTCAAGGGAGGAGATCTACGAGCTGCTCGGTGCTTTGGAGAACGGATATGGGGAAAAAGATGAGGATGAAGGGCTGCCCAAGCTTATATAGCTGGAGCCATTGAGCTTTCCCAAGATACGGGTGTTCATGAGTTGGTGAAGAGGACAATAGAAGTAGGCAAGGGATGTGACAAAAGTATGGCACGGGTGCTTCAAAAAATGGTAGCATTTAATGTGATACAACATGCATTAAATGTGGGGGAAGACTCCTTTGCACAAGGACGTAGTCAAAGGATAAAGAAACACGGGCGTGATTGCCAATTGGGTCCAGTCAAGGCCCGAAGGGGAGATCCTGCGGAGACCTTGAGGAGGTCCCGCAGAGGACAAGGGGAGGTTTTGATCCACTAGGAGGTCCAGGCGCATAAGACCGGAGGTCCTGGCCACCAAGTGGTCTTAACTTGCAAGGGAGGTTCTTGCAAAAGGATTGGGAAGAGGTCCTGCGAATCAAGGAGGTCCCAAAGATACGATCACGGGAAGGTCCTATGGACAGGAGGTCCAAAAGACAACAATGGGGAGGTCCTGTGGACAGGAGGTCCAAAAGACCCACTCACGGAAGGCCCGAAGGTTAAGATTAAAAGTAAGGGGAGGTCTTCTGACGGTTGGATCTCCGAAAGGGAGGTCCAACAGCCAAGATCAAGTGCAAAGGGGAGGTCTGGATGGTTAGGATCTCCAATGGGGAGGTCCTAACGGTCAGATCTAAATAAAGGGGAGGTCTAAACGGTTAGGATCTCCAAAAGGTGAGGTCCTAACGGTCAGATCTACAAAGGGGGAGGTCTAAACGGTTAGGATCTCCAAAAGGTGATGTCCTAACTACGATCTACAAATGGGGAAGTCCGAGCGGTTAGGATCTCTAAAGGGAGGTCCTAAGCACGATCTACAAAGGGAGGTGCTGAGCAGTTAGGATCTCCAAAGGAGGTCCTAACTACGATCTACAAAGGGAGTCTCGAAGCGGTTAGGATCTCCAAAGGAGGTCCTAAGTCACGATCTACAAAGGGAGGTGCGAACAGTTAGGATCTCCAAAGAGGAGGTCCTAACGGCCAGCTCTAACAAAGGGGAGGTCTGGACGGTTAAGATTTCCAAAGGGGAGGTCTTAACGGCCAGATTTAATAAGGGGGAGGCTTGGATAGCGAGATAAGAAGCGGGAGAAGCGGGAGCCATTGGATTCCAATCGAACTGTCCAAAGTGATTGGGCCGTTCGGACCATCAGAGCTAACGCTAGATCTCGACCATTGAATCAATCGGCGGTCCAAAATGGTTGGGACGTTCGACCGTCCAACGCCTCTGCAAATCGTATCGCTCAAACAAAGATCCGAGGGCTCAGAGAGGTGGGACGTTCGGACCATCCGAACGCCTCACCAAGATCCAACTGTCCAATGCAAATCGAACGGTACACAAGCGATAGAGGTCCGGATCAAACGGGGGGCTCGAACGGGTACGAGGGAGGTTCAAATGGACAAGGAGGAGGTCTTAGAGGACACGGGAAGGTCCTGAAGGACAAGGGAAGTTCCAAATAAGGAATGGGGAGGTCCTAGAGGACACAGGGAGGTCCTGATAAATCTTAAGATGGTTCCAGGAGCACGGGGAGGTCTAATCATAGGTTTCTAGAGATCCTGAGAAACGGTAACACCGCAAGGTGGGGGCGGTACTACCGTTATCAGGTAGTTCCGACTGCCACAAGGTGGTAAGGAAATTCCAGAACACATGTTTCTGGACTCTCGATTGTCTCTCGGAGCGGTATTACTGCTTGATTTGAAAAGCGGTAGTCTTAGGGTTGGTACGTAAGAAAACTTCCGAGAGAGTTTCAAGGATTAAAGCAAAAGGAGGTAAGTCCAAATGGACACGATTGGGGTTCAAAAGATACAGAGAGTGAGTTCAAATGGTTTTGAGAAAGGTTTAGACTTGAGAGGTCTAAACACCGGGAAGGAACCATAGAAGGAGGTTTAGGCAGGGAAGGTACAATCACTTGGGGAGGTTTAGACCTAAGGAGGTCGGCCCAAGGAGAGCAAAGCAAGCACGAAAAAAAAGGAAGATCACCAAAGCTCCAACAAACTCAACAAACCATCAAGGAATTTTAGTTGAAGTTTGAGTTAGTCAATTTGAAATCTATCCTGAAATTTCAAGTTAAGCTTTGAATTCTCATGAAAACAAAATTGTTCTTTTTATTTTGAAATCTTCAAAAAGACTCTGAAAATCAGGGTGTCACACTAGGGAACTTCTAATGCAATGATTGGGTTGTTCACTGGCCGACGCTACTTGGGAGAAATTCGATGATTTTCAGCAGCGTTATCGTCGAGCTATTTCATGGCGGGGGAGGTAATGTTGTGGACACGTTTGTCGGGAAGACGTATCAGAGAAGACGGCGTCGAGACGCCTTGGTTGGTTCGGTTGGAAGGCCTATTGTCGATTAAACCTGCGATCGTGTCGGATTCGAATCTTTATGCGATCTTGGACTCGATTCTTGTGCACCGGTATGGTAGCAGAATAGTATGGAGGAAGGTGATCTATATAGTTAGTAAGAGATAAGATATAATTATATATTAAGTTAGAGATCGAGTTAGAGTTTGTGTTGGTTACTTTTCAAATCAGTTTGTGCCTTCCTGATTTTGGCTTCGGTTAGCCGAAATCTCCTTGCGCCTAGACTATAAAGGCAACACATGTAATTGAGAAAACGCAATAAAAAAAAACTAGCCTTTCCCTCACCTAGTTCGGCAAAGTCAGAGCCTTGCGTCGTCGGCCGGCAGGAGCGTCGCCGCGTACAAGGGCGACTAGCCTTCTCCAATTATCCCCTTTTGCTGGAATACCTCTCCCATCTTCCCACGCCACATCAGGAGTACTACCTCAACATAGTTTGCACTCCAAACTTCAATAACATTTACTTTACACCCCTCAACTATCAGAATTGAAGGACTTAACCCCTTAATACTGGTTTTACCGAGTTGGTTGGTGGTATAGCCAATGTGGCGAAACCACAGTTAAGGGGTTAAGTGCTCCTATTTTGGTTATTGTCAGACATAAACTAAACGTTATTGAATTGAGGTGAAAACTAAATGAGGGCAATAGTTGAGGGGATAAAGTGCTTTTTTAACTTTTGGTGAATTCTAACTCTAGGTAATTGATTTTTTTTTTCCTTTTAGTGACCTCTAACTCTAGCTAAGTGCGAAGTAGAAGAAAATACCCCCAAACTTATTTGGGAGCACCCTATGAAAAACACATCAATTTCTTTTGACGAGGATCTAATAATCCTCAATTAATTAAACTATTTCTCTGTAATATTTGTTATAGATAATATGGTATTTATACAGCCTTCAAAGATACCCCTTATTATCTGTAATGAGGGAGATTATAAACACTTGGTGATCGTAAGCTATTCTACAACCACCTTATATGGTCGTAGGTCATCCTATTACTATCTCATGGTCATAAGTTCTTCTACGACCACCTACTGATTATAAGTTCTATTATGATCATCTTATGGTCGTAAGCCTTACTACGGCCAGGTCATTTACGACCACCCTATGGTTGATAAGAACTACAGATACATGGGCCCAATTGACTCGGGACCCCATACACTTTGTCTAATTACACACAGTAGTGAATATGTGTCGTTTTTTGATATAATTGCACGTATTAATCTCTCTTTGGCATAACCGTGAGGCGAACGTGGGGTGTTGTGTCTCTGACAATAATTGTCATCAACGTACACAATTCATTAACCGTTGGGGCGTTCCTTGACACAGACAACTACCACTCCCTCAGACGTTATATAAGAGATAATGCCGGTGGACAGAGACAAGGACACAAGCAACTTAACAGACATGAGTCATTAGTCTTAGTCTTCGGTGACTTGTCTCTCGTTGTAAACACAATCAATATAAGAACGAAGAATTAGGGTTGTTATTCTCTCAAGAGAAGGTCCGAATCTGTCTAAATTTCTCGTGTCTCATCCCTATGTAGTCTCGGGCAAGGAGACCCCCTTCTAGTATTTATTTCATAAGTTCGATATTAAAACATCGCATCTTTGTAGCTAAATGTGCTAGCAACCAAAATTGATTAATTATTTAATGAAGCTTCTCTCCAGCCCAGCGGAAAATCTGGCCTTACATGCTTATAATTCTAGGAACTCACCATGCTACAACTAATTGGAATGGTATAGTACGAGGAAATATTATTGGCGCTACTCTATCGTGTAGACACCCTGTTGTGGACTCCTTCGGCAAAACCTATCAGCATCGTGTTAAGCAAGTTCCTCCAAGCAACAGCAGCACATAACACAAGGATATGTGTTCCTTGCGCAATTAGGAAAGGGGAAGTTTAGGGATAAGATTAGGACTCTATAGTTTGAGTATGTTAGTTATCGGATGTGTATTGGACTCTACGATTAGCCGATTGTCCGTAAGGAGTTTATGTCCTATAAATAGGGACTTATACCTTGTAATCAAGCAAGCAATAACAGATCAATCTTCCCCTACCTCTCAGGCGTCCTCAGAGCCTCTCTCTGGCTGGGAACAAATCTCGCCGGGCGCACGAGGGCGAGTACGAGCCCCACCGCTATCTCTTGCGTTCTCATCCCGAGTTCAGTTCGCACCTGCTCCCTCCTCTAGCCATACACAGAAAACCTCACCGAAAGCCAACCCATAACAATTTGGTATCAGAGCCTGACGCTGTGCCTTACATCCCGAGTTCAGAGGGATTTACTTGTTAGAGCTTGACGATGATATGGAAGATGGAGCAGTGGCCGACAATGTTGAGATTTCCTTGCATGCCTTAACAAGTATATGTACTGGCCACACAATGAAGCTTTAGGTGGCTATCTTTGGCGTTTCCCTGGTGGCACTTGTCAACACGGATTCAACTCACAACTTCATCAATGCGGGCACCGCGCGACGCATCAATTTGCCTCTTAAGCCGCGCACTGGTCTCCAGGTTAAGGTCGCCAATGGTGACCACGTAACTACCTCGGGTGTCAGCAAGGGGGCTTTTGTTCCTCTTCCTATCTTTTCCCACGAATGCTGGTCATAAGCGTTCAAGCGAGCGTCCACCTACCTCATAGTTATCCATTGTATCCCTCTCCAAGGAACATGAAACCCTATATCTCGGCCAAGGTTGTGGCCTGAGCATCTGGTCAAGTGTGTTTATCATGAATAATTTTTCCTTAGATATATCCTTTTGTGCCCAACCTGAATTTTAGGAAGACTCGGCCATAGCATGTCGTCGTTGAATGTAGGTACAAAGACTCATGATCAAACCCGTGATTTGTACTAATATATAATGTCTACAGCAACATGAGTTGCTGTAACTTTGGACATCACACATGCATTCTTCAAACTTTGTACTAAGTGCAAAGTTGAATAATCAATTGATTAGAAAAAAAAAATGACATCCACGTTATTTGAACGAATCTGCCACATTTACTAATAATTGTATTGGTTGCATATATAAAAGTTAACCTAGACCATATTAACTTTTAACGACCTGACTAGAGTTAGTGCACTTTTAGTATGAATAGCATGACCCCTACTTTTATCTTATAGACCGGTAGACTCACTTTTTTTTTTAGCGAGGAATCGATAGACCCATCAGCACCCTCAAAACATAAATTCTAGGTTTTCCATGAGCACATGATTGACTCTATCCTTCATAACTTACAAGAAACTAGGAATATTTTAATGAAAACTAACTTATTGATGATTGGATTAAGGTTGTCTTTTAACAAAATGACTCGTATTGGTATGACCTAATCTGAATATGGCCATAACTCAAGTGATGTCAAAAGCGATCAAGTTCATGTTCTTCTATGTGTTTCAATGTAGTCTTAATTTTACCGGACATGGTAATTGATGATAAATTAGTCAATTGCAATATTCTGTTTTTCTTTGTATATTTTGCTTTATGATTTCAGCACTGTAACTGATTATTGTTTTCAAGTCACCAAATCATGTACTCCAGTTAACAAACCTATATTCTGTTTTTTTTTAAAAAAATACTTTAGAGTCAGGAATTAATTGGAGTCAAGACAAAATTAGTTGTACTGAACATTTTCAGAATTTTCTTGCATTACTTTGGCCTCAATATATATGGTTGCGTCGTTCATGTTTTGAATTTAGATATGTAAATTGTCGTAAGGATATTTATTATTATTATTATTATTTATATTCATTTCATCTTTTTTTATGCATGTTCTTATGGAGTGCATCGATTTTGACAGAATCAATAGTTGGTTGGACATGCCTTAATGCAAAATTGGAGATGATGGGTCAAATGAGAGAACATGCAAATTATCTTACCAAACTACAAATGTAAAACTTCATGTATTTATGAATGTATATATGGTTAAATTTTCGTGCGATGGAATGTTCAATGTTGCATTTTGTCAAATATAGTGTTCAAGCTGCAACATTGATATTAACAAAACAAAGTTCCAATGTATACTACTAGGCATACATGCTGATTATTGTAATATTGCAAACTACATATCCTTACAAACAATATTGCAAATAAGATGAAAGCTTCATTACGAAAGCCCTTTATTTGACTTTACCTCTCAATAGCCCTTTTAGCCAACTTCATCCATTTAAGGCTAAACCCTCTTAGGTCTATGTGTAAAAGGATAATTCTACACTTAAATTCCATTTACTCCAGCCACATTGAACTAATTATTTATCTTGTGCAAAAACCAGTGGAATCTCATAAGTTTAACGCAAAATCAAGCCTACTTTGTGATTGTCGTCGATACGAGATCGGACAATAAACTTGTGGCAGCCCTGGTCGGACGCGTCGACCACCAAGGGTGCGAAGGGAGACCTCAATGAGAATCCAACACCACAATCCGTACTCAGGTATTGCATATGTGTAGGAGTTACAAAATGGCCTCCCCTCTCCCATTTACATGGAGCCTATTTATAGAGTAGGAGGGGTAGGCATGCGAAGTTACATCATTGCCCTCGGTATCTAGTTTACCTCGGGGGTACTTTCGTCCGTTACGCCAAGTGGGTCCCGCAACCTTCAAGTGGGTCGATCGATGTGTAGCCCCTCAGCGAGGTTGGCCCTCGGACCCCGTCCGGGGTTGGTCTCCGGACCTCGCCCGGAGTGGGTTTGCGGATGTGTTGTACCTCGGCGAGGTTGACCCTTGGATCCCGTCCGGGGTTGGTCCCCTGACCTCTTTTGGAGTGGGTTCGCCGATGTGTCGTGCCTTGGTGAGGTTGGCCCTTGGACCCCGTACAGGGTTGTTCTCCAGACCTCGTCCGGAGTGGGTTTGCCGATGTGTTGTACCTCAGCGAGGATGGCCCTTGGACCCTGTCCGGGGTTGGTCCTCAGACCTCGTCCGGAGTGGGTTCGCTAATGTGTCATACCTCGGCGAGGTTGGCCCTCGGGCCCCGTCCGGGCGTCAAGCCTTCGCAGGGTTACCGTCGGCTTGAGGTAGCGCAGGGACCCTCCTCCAATAGTAGCCCCTTGCCAATCCGGGTGGTTGTCAACCGTCTGACCGGGCTGGCGCACCGACTTGTAAAATGGGTCGACGCGCAGCTTCGGGTCGACAATTCCGCTGATAACCTGCAGCGCACTCCAACATTATGTTAATTTACGTTAGCACTCACGTGAATTCAAGGTGACGAGTTGGGCATGCAACTCGAGGTGGGTTCTGTTGGTCTTCCCTGAAGAGTCGCTGCTCCACCGAGACAATTTCAGGTCACATCGGGGGGTTCACCGTCATGTGAAAAGGGTGTCAAGTCACATATAGTCGTGGGATCATTTGTTGGCTGATCGGGACGCTGAAGTTACGTGGAGTTCTTGACTCATGGCCTTTGAGATGTGAAGGTACGAGTTGAGGTGCCAAGCCCGACTCGCTTGGGCGTGGTCGAGGCATAGCCCTCGAGGTGCAACATAATGCTGATATGCGCAAGGTTGACTCGTGTGAACACGCAACAACGAGCATGGCCGACTTGCTAGTCTGAGACGTGTGGCGCCCTCAAGTGAATGGGTCGCTGCGTGTGAACGCGTTGAGATGTGCGTGGATGGACCGCTCATCCGAGGTGCGGTGGAGCTTCAAAGCACGGGAGGTCGACAGGCGCGCACACGTCAACTGGTATGTGCTCGATGGGCGACACTGAGCTAGGTGACACATTGAGATGTAGTCGGTCGATGTGCGTCAATGCGCCAAGATGTGAAAGGTTGACACGTGCCCAAGGACAACTTAACGAGGCTTGGCCCTCAAGGTGAGGGGATATGCGTTAGGGTGTTATTTGCTCGACTTAACGAGACATGGCGCGTGAAACGGGATGGCATGTGTCGGGGTGCCACATGCTCGGCTCATGAAGGCTTAGACTACGAAGCGAGGAGCACTCAATGCGGAGCTATGTTCGGCAGAGGGAGTGCTCTCGAGGCTGATCACATCGTACCGAGATGACGTGTTGGCGCTTTCCAAGGTACAATCACCAATCAAAGGGGATCATTTAATCGAGGAAACTCCAATAAAGCCGGGATGGGTTCGGTCGAGAGAGTGTAGTCGAGGCTGAGCCGCATCATGCCGAGGCGAAGCCATTGTGAGTGACCAAGATGGCTGGAACGTCGCCATAACCCATCGAGGCCGAGTCGTGCCATGCCGAGGCTAAGGCCTGAAGCACTTGAGGCCGGTGGATTGCCTGCGGAGCGAGTAGGCATGCAACGAAGCACGTGCTAATCGACTCACCGAGGGGTCACCACGGGTGTACGCCGAAGCGCTTGTAGTTGGAGCTAGGGCTGAGTGATAAGGACATGTGCATTGAAGCGCTGGATACTTGGCTTGCCTGAAGCATGACTTTGCACGGAGTGCTCAACTCACCGAGGCGTGGACTTGGATGTAAGGAGCTGATTTTTCTAATTTGTTGGTTGGTTCTCGTTGACGGGGTAAGTTATTACCCCATCTCTGATCGAAAAAAAACTAGCACTCGAAACGGGGCTTGAGAGTCCTTTGAGGTTGTGGAGATGCCGGAACGTCGTTGTCACCCATCGAAAAAACTTAGTGCTTGAGGCGAGGCTCGAGAGCGCTTCACATGTCGCGAGGCTGGAATGTCACTATCTCCCATCGAAAAAACTTAGCGCTCGAGAGCATTTTGAGGTTGTGGTGAGGCCAGAACGTCACCATCTCCCATCGAAAAAACTTAGCGCTTGAGGCAAGGCGAGGCTCGAGAGCGCTTCACATGTCGGGAGGCTGGAATGTTGTTGTCTCCCATTGAAAAAACTTAGCGCTCGAGACATGGCTCGAGAGCGCTTTGAGGATGTGGAGAGGCTGGAATGTCGTCATCTCCCATCGAAAAAACTTAGCGCTCGAGACGGGCTCGAGAGTGCTTTGAGGTTGTGGAGAGGTCGGAAGCCGTCTCCCATCGAAAAAAAACTTGGCACTTGAGGCGAGGCTCGGGAGCGCTTCACATGCCGGGAGGATAGAATGTCGTCGACTCCCATTGAAAAAACTTAGCGCTCGAGACGGGGCTCGAGAGCGCTTTGAGATTGTAGAGAGGCCAGAACATCATCATCTTATATATTAATGTGTACTAAATGTGGAAGACATATAACTAGTTGAAGGACCATGAATACATTTTCTATTTGTGAAAAAGGTACCTGTGAATCATCGCCTTTCGAGGTCATGTGAACTTACATCGATAAATACACTAGTTGGTGAGCCAAAAGTTTTCTAAGAGTCCTTTTTTTATCAGACCCACAATTTAGACTATCATTTTTTATTGGACAATCTAGATTTGTTGTAGCTCCTCCTTGGCAGTATCTTCTCGGCGTAAGTAATCCTCTCGCTTTCTATAATAATGTAATTTTGTGGGATCTATTTTTAAGAAACTCCCAAAAAGTATCAGTTGAAATATAGTAACAATTGAAATATAGGTCAGGAAATTAGTTCAATCGGGCAAACCCTTGTTTACCTCTTTAGATACTTACCATATGTCCGCTGATTTCACTCTTGCCCAAGTTCGAAAATGAACCCATGCTCCAAAACCAGGCATTTGGTGCCCTTAAATTGTCAGAATCGGGCAAATCATCCCTCGCCCAAAACCACCGTGATTTTTGGTGACATGGTTGTAACACTCCAGCCTAACACTGAGCATGAAATGCCACTAAACTACCTTAACAATTTAATTAACATCATCTTACAATAAAATTATAGCAAGCAAATCATTATTGAAACCCGTGCACGGGTCGCAATAAAATATGACTAAAGAATTGACAATCATAAATAATTAAACCCTAGAAGCATAGTAAGATAATAATCCAAAATTTGCACAAAACCAATAGAACAAATTCTATGGAATGAATAAACAAGTCCTAATCAATCATTTAGGATTATTCAATATTTATCATGTCATAAAAGATATTATATCATAATGAAGTAAAAGTTTCTCATGACAAATAAATCAAGTTTGAGAGTATGTAATTATTCCACGTGCGCTAATCCCTCCCAAGCGAAACTCCATCAACGATCACCTAAAAGCAACAGTGGAGTAAGAGTGAGTCCACGACTCAGCAAATACAACAATAGACAATGAACAATACCAAATCAACAGTAATCACTAACATCATTATCATCACTTGTTCTCTTATCTTTATTTTTATGCTCATTTATGCAATCATTTTCTCTTTATTCTTACACACAATCATCAAATAACTTCTTTTCAATGCATCTCCACACTACATGTCCACATGCACTTCTTTCGCGTATACCGGTATAGCGTGAGTGAACACTCGCGACAATGTTCACTCTCAAACTCGTTCTCCTCAAGGATCGGGGATCTCCTCAACTCCCGTCGAGTTGTGATCAACATGACCACTTTCTTATATGCAATGATGTTTATGAATACACATTTATTCATAGTTTCATCAATATCATCATTGACCATCTTTCTCATATCCAACAATGCAAAATAATTCATAACCATTCAATTTGCTTGCAATTAAAATAAAATATAAGTACAAACAATAATGTTAATGAGTGATAAAGAGATACAGTGATCAATCATTAATCGCTGTCAACTATGCACTTCCCTCTTATCCTTGCGACTCTAGAAAGCAAAACGGTGGCAATGCTCACAAGACCCCACTTCCTGGATAACAAATTCAAAACACATCTCAAAACCTTCACATTACAGCACTAACACCTTACTCTAACCGTCATCGCACGCCTACGCCAAACCGTTCCTTTTAACCCGAAACTACCGGACACGCTACTCGCTGTCCCCGTAGTAAAACGGCCCTATCTTTCTCATCTAAACTCCAAATTTGGTCATCCAAGACTTTTTGGAATCCTCACAAAACAACCTACATTTTCCTAGTTATAACGAAACACTGATTCTACCGTTTTCCACCCCGTTTTAAACTCATAAGACAGTTCTGTCATCTTCTAGACAGCAGGATAACTATTTTCATAACTACTGTTCTATCCAACCAAAATTCGTATTCTTGGACTCTAGAATCCTTAGATAGTTGGCTACACTTTTCATGTAGAGCACAAACCCTAATTAGTCCATTTACTAATTTTAATCTACAATTTACCACGATGCTGCCAAAAGATGACAACTCTATAGACAGCAGGCTTACAAAATTCGTAACTCGAAAACTATTCATCCCATTGACATGATTAAATATTCTACGGAATGCTACCAAAAGTTTCTACAATTATCTAGTAGATGACATCCTCAAATTACGCCCATACAGTACCTGAAATAATTGTACAACAATACAACAGATTAAACCGATCTACTAAACGATTTCTACCGATTACTAAACAGAAAAGAAGTATTAGAATCGTCACCCTTGGAGATCAAGATGATGAACGCGCGATCCAGTGATCCACCCCTCCTTTCTCTCTTCCCTTTCCTCTTTCTTTTCTTTCTCTTCCTTCTCCCTTTCTTCTACTGTTGAATCTCCACATAACCATACAAAACTTGATGCAAAATTATCTACTCTAAAGGAAGCAAAAGAGGAGAACAAAGAAGACACACGCACGCTTATGGCTTGAGTCAAGGCAATACACGGGTAGTGAAGGAAGCGAGGGCAGCGGCAGATGCACCGACGCGGCAGCAGCGCCAACTCCACGTGTGAGCAGTAATGCTAAGCGTCACGCTACAAGCAGACAGTGCAGACGCCGCAGTAACGTGTGTGGTGGCGCTACTGTGAGGTGATCGCGAACGCAATGAGGCGCCAGTAGCCATGAAGCTCAAGCAAAGATAGAGCCATTGCGCGTGATGGCGACGGAAAATAAAAACGTGGCTAGGGTTTGATTTATGAGTTTTAGACCCTCCTCTCCCCCATGTCCCCTTTTACCCTAGCACGAACCAATTCCTCCCGCACGACCCGTTCCCGAAAAACGATGACTCTGGAAATCCCAAGCATCCCGTTTTCACGTATCCCCTTTTGTTTAATTACGCACTGGTCCTCAAGAAGGTTATTTTTTTTAGAATGCCCCACTAAACCTTTTTGTTCTCTCTCTAAAGCGTTTCGGGGTACTACAGTGGTGTCCCAATAAGCTTAGATACGCTGACATGACTTACAAATCAGCCCAACGTGATTAATTCAGCAAAGTGTCTCATGTACGGTTTTTTCCCAAAAACATCAGGAACCATCTAATTACTTTTCACTAAGAAGTATGTGTAGCTGAGTAGGAGGTGATACATCACTAATGTGGTTGCCTACACAACAAAAGCTAGTAATGTGGCCACCAACGTGGTGAAAACCACTGATGAAACCAGCCCAAACGTGAAAATTGAACGGTTTTTAACTGCTGGAGGGTGTCAAATATTTGATTTTGTAGTTGGGGTCAAATTAATTTATTCCTTTTAGCTATCATTTCATGATTATTTTTCTTCTATCTAATTTGAACGTAGATGGTTCTTGTTAGAAAAGATAAGAGGAGGATTTTTGTTATTCGCACCTATGCATCTTATTCATTATTGAGAGGGTATATATAGACATTGTTACATAAGCCTCATGGAAAGACTGAGAGAGAAATGTACAACACTCTTAACACTCCCTTCAAATTTAAGGTGGGTCAGAAGGATCTGATGCACTGAGTTTGAGTAGATGAAGTCGATGTTGTTCCTGAGTCTGAGCTTTAGTGAAGAAATCTACAACTTGAAGCTCTGGGGGTACATACTTGAGAGCGATGGTCGACTGCTGACAATGAGACCGTGTGGAGGATGCATCAACAACAATGTGTTTAGTTAACTCATGTTTGACTGTATCACTAGCAATCTGAATGGAACTTGTATTGTCACAAAACAGAGGTGTATGATTATCATAATGGACACCGAGATCAGTCATGAGCCATCGAAGCCAAGAGCTCTGAGGTGGTAGCGACAAGAGCTCGAAGATCAGCTTCTACACTAGAGCGTGACACCGTAGTCTGCTTCTTGGACTTCCAGGTAATGAGCAAAGTACCAAGAGAGATGTAGTAGCCAGTGATAGATCTGTGATCAACAGGATCACTCGCCCAAGTGGAGTCAGAGTAAGCGTGGAGCCGGTGCTGACTCGAACTGGCATAGAGCAGACAGACGCAGTGCCCCTCAAGTATCTCAACACATGAAGAATATGACCATAGTGGACTGAGGTGGGAGCACTTACAAATTAGCTGAGCACAAATAGCATGAGCAATG
This sequence comes from Phyllostachys edulis, assembly GCA_036346405.1. Taxonomy (NCBI): domain Eukaryota; kingdom Viridiplantae; phylum Streptophyta; class Magnoliopsida; order Poales; family Poaceae; genus Phyllostachys; species Phyllostachys edulis. The sequence continues at coordinate 114,885,801 of CM070550.1, forward strand.
TCTGGCCTGGTGACAGTGAGAAACAAGGCTCCCAACGATCTGACGATAGTGGGAAGGATCTGTCCGTTGTACACCGTCTGTAGGTCAAAGATGTAGATGGAGCTTGTCGATGATCTAGTATCGACCTTACGAATTAATGTTTGGGAATTTCCTTGTTAGATCCGCACAGAAAAAGACATAGGGATTTAGACAGGTTCATATCTTCTCCTGAGAGAATAATAACCATACTACTGTGTTGCTGTATTGACTATGCTTGTCACCGGGAAGAAATCACTAGAACTAGGGCTTAATAACTTCTTGTTGTTATCTCCGATTGCTCTGCCTTCAATGTTCACTGACTTAGCTCTTATATAGCGCGTGAAGGGGTGACAGTTGTTCCATATCGAGAGGCACCTCAACGCTTGATGAAATGTGCACCTTGATGGAAGTTATTGTCAGAAAGACCACATCCCACGTTGTCTTGTAGTTACATCAAAGACAGAGGCTTAGTGCAGTTATCCCGGAGAATAACAACGCATATTAACTGTTGTGTGCATTAAACACAGCGCATAAGAGTCCCTAATCAATTGGGCCCACATGTCTGTAGCCTTTGTTGACTATAGGGTGGTCGTAGTTGACCTGGTTGTAGTAAGGCTTACGACCATAAGGTGCTCGTAGAAATGCTTATGACCATGAGGTGCTCGTAGAAAGGTTTACTATTACCAGGTGGTCATAGAAAGACTTACGATCACCAGGTGGCCGTAGGAAATCTTACGACCACAAGTTAGTTGTAGGAGTATTTACAACCATACAGGGTGGTCGTAGAATAGTTTACGACCATTCAATTAATTTTCTCCCAGATTAAAGAATACCAACCATCACAGATCTATCCATTGGAGCGGTTCCCGAAGGCGTATTAACAGTTGAGTTCACACGATCTTTAACTCAACCCGCGGTTATAAAAATCTACCGCGGACGTAACTTAGGATTTTTACTTTCCCTATTTGCTTCAACTGCTCCTGAGCCCTTGTTCTCTCTGCTGCCAAGCAAGTCGCAATCCTTCTCAAACTCGTCTAAATCCAAATCAAACTCACTCGGAAGAGATGGCCGGAACCATTTCCATTGGGAGAAATCGGAGATAGATGTAGAGAAGATGATGGCTCTGGTTGCAGCCGAGAAAATCCCAAGGCGAGTTTTGGTGAAGTGGTACAATGCTAATGGTCAGCATTGGCCTTCGGGTGAGGAGAACACTATTCAAGTATTTTAGGCATACTGTGAATGTGGTTTCCGACTGCTCGTCCACCCTTTCTTGATGCTCGTACTCCAGCATTTTGGGGTGGAGTTGGTGAACTTGGTTCCCAATTCCATCACAATGCTGAGTGTATTCGTCTACCTGTGTGAAGCTTATGTGGGAATCCTTCCAGATTTGGATCTCTTCCAGTACTACTACGGGATGAGCAAGCACAGCGGAATCGCCCCTACCAGCGCGCCGGGGTGGAAGAAGTGGTTCTACTGGAGTGTATCCAGGGACGGCACCCTCTTCTTTATGGGGAAGTCTGTAGAGAAGAGTTCATCTTGAGACTTGACTCCAAGCGACCTCGATCGGATCAATGTAAGATCGAGGAGGCCGAATAGAGGGGGGTGAATAGTCGTTTCTAAAATTCTCTAAGGCTAAAACCGATTTCTAATACGGAAGCGAAAGTCAATTCGGTTTTGCACAATTAAAACCTAAAGATTCTAGTTTCCCTCATGTGCGAAAGTCAAGGTTTGCAATCCTAGTTTAACATGCATTCAATTTAATTCTAGGAATGTAAATTGCACAAAGTAAATCACAAGAGAGCAAACCATAATAGCACAAGGATGTTTTACCATAGTGTTCGGAGACTTATCGGTCTTCCCTAATTCACGTTGAGGTAAGCACAAACGAATTGGACAAGCTCCATGAATTAAGCCAACACCTCCGAGGTAAGTCCAAACGAATTGAACCAGCTCACATCTTCAATTAATACCTCAATCCACTCAGGATTGTTTTTCCTCCACTACGGAGATGGTGAGCGCCAAATCATTTACAACACGCCAGGCCTTCTTACAAGCTTCTTGAGAAGATCACCGGACCACGACGCCTCTATGCTGTCTAGGTGTCGGTAAACACCAAGAGTAATAAACCGCAACCCTTGCTTGAAAGTTATCAAATGCCAAAGAGATAAACAAATGATGCTAATACACTTCAATGTTCTCAACTAACTCAAAATGTGAAATATGGGCAAATGAGTAGTAGAGAGTGCACCAATGGCTCTAATGTATTCAATGAGGTCAGGGCATAAGAGCTTGGTGCTGGTGAGGGGGTATTTATAGCCACCAACCACAAATTTGACCGTTTGGGGGCAAGATCCCCAAAAAACTAATGATCTTTCTAAGAGTTGACAACTACCCAAGGTGCTTTTTCTATCCACTCTACAACCCGCATAATCGGAATCAAAATATCCAATCAATTTGAATTTAGCACCTTTGGGCCACCAACCACAAATTCGACCGTTTGGGGGCAAGATCCCCAAAAAACCAATGATCTTTCTAAGAGTTGACAACTACCCAAGGTGCTTTTTCTATCCACTTTACAACCCGTATAATCGGAATCCAAATATCCAATCAATTTGAATTTAGCACCTTTGGGATACCATAAGCCAATGCTAGAGAAATATTTTAAATATATAAGAATTCTTTTCACGGCCACTAAATTACACTCTTTTCGTAATGCTTGAAACTTTGCACACATTCAAACACTAAACAAAATATCGAGTCTAGATGCGGTAAGATAAACCAAGCTACCAACAAATGATCTATAAAGTTTTAAATCTACCGGTTTACCTCTCTCGTTAAGATCGAGATGACCATTGGTAGTCATGGGAGTCTTTATGGCCTTCGCGTCCACTATGCCAAATTTTTGATTAAATCTTTCGCGTATTTTGTTTGGCTCATGATTGTAGCATCATTGAGTTGCTTGATTTGAAGTCCAAGGAAGTAGTTAATTTCTCCGATCATGGACATCTCAAATTCCCTAGACATCATATCATCAAATTCCTTGCAAAATTCTTGGTTAGTAGACCCGAAGAAGATGTCATCAACATATATTTGACATACAAAGAATTCATCATTTAAAACTGCAAATAAGGTTATGTCAACCTTCTTGATTTTGAATCCTTTTGAAAGTAAAAAATCTCTAAGGCGTTCAAACCATGCTCTAGGAGCTTGTTTGAGACCGTAAAATGTCTTGGAGAGTTTATATACATGATTTGGATTCTTGGGATTCTCAAAATCGGGTGGTCGTTCAACAAATACAAGTTCAGATATTTTACTATTTAGAAAAGCACTTTTAACATTCATTTGAAATAATTTAATATCGAAATATGATGCAAAAACAAGTAATATTCGAATGGACTCAAGTTTAGCTAGGGGAGCGAAAGTTTCACCAAAATCGAAACCTTCGACTCGTGTAAATCCTTGAGCAACCAATCTTACATTGTTTCTTACAACCATTCCATTTTCGTCTTGTTTGTTCCTAAAAACCCATTTTGTGCCGATGACGTTTTGTTTGTTGGGTCTTTGCACCAATATCAAAATGTCGTTTCGGGCGATGTTATTTAGTTCTTCATGCGTTGCATTCAACCAATCCGGATCGTCGAGTGCTTCACCTACATGTTTTGGTTCAAAAAAAGAAACAAACAAGTAATGCTCACAATAAGAAGCAACACGAGATCGAGTTTGAACTCCTTTACTAACATCGCCCAATATTTGGTCTATTGGATGATCTTTTGCAATTGCATTGTGGATCTTTGGGGTTAGGGTTGGTGGTTGTTCATCTTTCTTGTCATCCACTTCATCAATTTGAATTTGGTTCGTTGTGGATGAGATAGGAGGTTCGACTTGGATGGAGGATGGTGAGTCGTTCAAGTCTTCCTTTGGCTTGATGTCGTTTATTTGCATGTTCTTCATAACTAACCTCAATCCTTCGTCACCTACATCATTAAAATTGTCTTGCCCTTCTTAAGAGCCATTAGTTTTATCAAATTGTACATCACAAGTTTTTACAATTAAACCGGAGTTTTTGTTGAAGACACGATAAGCTTTACTATTTGATGAATAGCTAAGTAAAAATCCAACACCCTTCCGTAAAATATAACATTTGGAACCAAAAACACGAAAATAGGAGATGTTCGGTTTTCTTCTAATGAGAAGCTTATAGGTAGTCTTTTTCAAAAGGCGGTGCAAATAAATTAAGCTTTCGTTTTCACATAACAAACTTATTTTCATTGAAACTTCTTCAAAAGTGCTGAATTGAGCTTTTGATGGTATTTGAAGCATCCAATTACATGTATGAGTCATGAACATTATGGAACTATTTATGTGAATAATTTTGGTTTAAATGGCGAAACTCACTTAAGTGCTAGAAAGTGATCACTTAGGTCAAAATAATATTTTGGATGAGTTTCGAAATCAAATAACTTTTGCTACGTTGACCTTTTGGAAATCTTTTGAATACCAAAAAAGGTTTAGAATGACCAACTCTAGGATATTCCTTTTGGGATGATTTTCGAATTCCTTTGTGAATAGATTTTACACAAAAATTTAGTTTATATAAAAAACAAGACACTATAATTTAGAATTTTGGCTAGAATCTCATTTTCGCTTCAAATTGTTTTTCTTAGCCAAAACCTTGGCAAGATTTTTTAATAGCATTTCTATACATTTTACAACTAGTTTTTCAAAAGATTACTAATATTTATGAAGTTTTTGACTTTTGGCTAAAATGTTCAATTTTGAAAAATATTACTAGCCCTTAATTTATTTGGGCACATTTATGGATATGATATACATGTATATGACTTAGCACTCCCCCTTAGTGTGCCACTTACTATCTTGCTCAAGACTGTAATAATGAATATTGTAAACAAGAGCATGAACACACTTTTGAAAATGATTTTCATGAATGCATCCTATATAAGGCTAGGGAATAGATACTTCAATGTAGGTACTTGTTACAGAAGTGGCATTAGTTATTGTTTTGACTAGATAATTCTCATGCTTGGCTCCAAAATGGTATACGGTGGAATCAACCTCTTTATGAAAGGGCCAAGCCTTCAATGCCTCTCCAAGAATCTATTTAGCATTTAAAGCACTTTTTGGTACTCAAACTCGATTGGATCCTTGAATGTTAGTCACAAGAGATTTGGGCACTGAAATGACCCTAGCAATAATCTTTGGTGAACTAACAATTTTACCAATTACACTACTATTTTTGTCTTTCCTAAACAAATAATGATCATTATAAAAAATAGGCTTAGCAGTGTTACCCATGGGACATTGTTTATCGGCATTGTGACCCTTCATATTGCATCCAAAGTACTTGATATTCTCCGTGTGTCTTGCATTGTGCCTTATCTTGCTATTCTCTTTCTTCTTGGGAGTGAAGTCAATTCTATTCTTGTCTTACAAGTTTCTTTTCTTGCTCAATATATCATGGAGAGTGACCTTCCCTTTCAAGTTTCTTTCTAAGTCAAATATCAATTTCTTGACTTGGGCCTAGCTCTTTATTTTCCTCTACAAGATTTGTCTTAACAAGCAAAGAGGAAATAAAAGCATTTTCACTAGAGTTACAAGGCATATTTAACAAGTCATCACAAGAAGTAGATATGCTAATCTTAGATGCAATGCAAGGGTTAGCAACTACACATAAAATATCATCTAATAAATTACATGTTATGCCTATATCACCTTGGACTTATTGAGCTCATTGAGAAGGAGAGTTTCATGCTCATCTTTTAGCACATCATAATTATTTTGAAGAGAGACGAGCTCTTTCTTCAAAACTTTAAATTTAGTCTTTCCCTTCCCAAGATACTCATTGAGCTCATCTAACATATCTATCAATTCATCATAAGAGAGCTCTTCATCATCACTTACCTTCTTGTTATCTTTGGCCATAAAGCAATGAATTAATGTGGATGGGGTTGAGGGCTCTTCATTGTCGGAGCTAGAAGTTGAGCATTCTTCTCTCGACGTCTATTATTTTATGCAATCATCATTAGTGGAGGTGAACCTTTTATAATGATCTTCAGATGGGTCCACATCTCATGAGCGTTCTTAAGATTGCACATTTCATTGAACACCTCTACACTCAAAACACTAAATAAAGAGTTAATTGCTTAAGCGTCGAGATGTAAGCTTTTCCCTTCCCCACTTGTTGGATCTAGAGTATCCATTGGAGGAGAAAAACTCACATCTACAATTCGTCATATTTTTGGCTCATGGCCTTAAAATTACAAGACATGCAGATTTTTCCAATGAGCTTACTTTGTGCCATCAAATAGAGATGTTTCACCGAGGTGCACTATATCACTAGTGGACATTATTTACTCTTTAGATGGTTAAGTCTAACAAATGAGAGACCATGCTCTGATACCACTTGTAAGATCGAGGAGGTCGACTAGAGTGGGTGAATAGTCATTACTAAAATTCTCTAAGGCTAAAACCGATTTCTAATGCGACAGCGAAAGTCAATTTGGTTTTGCACAATTAAAATCTAAAGATTCTAGTTTCCTTCAAGTGCACTAACACCCTAAGTCTAAGTCAAGGTTTGCAATCCTAGTTTGACATGCAATCGATTTAATTTTAGGAATGTAAATTGCACAAAGTAAATCACAAAAGAGCAAACCACAAAGGCACAAGGATGTTTTACCGTGGTGTTCGGAGAATTGTCGGTCTCCATTAATCCACATTGAGTTAAGCCCAAACAAATTGGACTGGCTTCACGAATTAAACCAACACCTCCGAGGTAAGCCCAAATGAATTGGATCGTCTCATAACTTGAATTAACACCTCAATCCACTCAGGGTTGCTTTTCCTCAACTCCGAAGATGGCGCGCAACAAACTACTCACAACACGTCGGGTCTTCTCACAAGTTTCTTGAGAAGATCACCGGACCACAAGGCCTCCACATCGTCTAGGTGTCGGCAACCACCAAGAGTAATAAACCACAACCCATGCTTGAAGGTTATCAAGTGCCAAAGAGATCAACAAATGATGCAAATGCATTTCAATGCACTCAACTACCTCAAAATGTGAAATATGAGCAAATGATTAGTAGAGAGTGCACCAATGGCTCTAATGTATTCAATGAGGTCAGGGCATAAGAGCTTGGTGCTGGTGAGGGGGTATTTATAGCCACTAACCACAAATTCGACCGTTTGGGGCAAGATCCCCAAAAAATCAGTAGGTGCGGTACTACCGTCATGTATCAGCCGGTAATACCGCACCTAGGGTTCAATGGTACTATGTTGTTCATTCAATGCTTCTGAACTAGCTGTTATTGTTTGGTGCGGTATTACCGCACTCACATGGGCCGGTATGCCGCACGGCGGTAGTACCGCTCGGCTCTACCGGTACTACCGATTTCCAGAGGAGGAAAACTCTCAAAAACATGCTCTCTGGAAATAACGTACCGCAAACTAAAGATCGGACCTACCGCACTTGATGTGCGGTTATCTTTCAAGAAGTGGTAGTATGCAGTGATGATACTTATGATCATCTGGGTTTATCGACAACTATTTTTCAGATGCTGTTCAAGATGCATGCATGTCTTAGTTGATCAAGATGGCACAAACTAAATCCTCAAGCTACTAGCCATGATCCCTCTTTATAGTACGACAATCTATACTAGCAATCCGATCTTCCAATCAAACACCGAGACCGGTAAAAAACAAGGAATACATCCTTAGCCTTTGCTAGTCCTACCTTTGCCTTGAGCATCCATCTTGGAGTGATCACTTGATGACGAACATCTTCACTCCAAGTCTAGGTTCTTGATTTGATAATCATCAACACATGATGATTTCCTTTATTCCAAGTTCTTGACTTGAATATTATCAACATATGATGATCTTCTTGAACTCCAAGATCTTGATTTAAATATCATCAACATATGATGATCTTTTTCACTTCGGGATCTTATCTTGAATATCATCAACATATGATGATTTTTTTTCACTCCAAGATCTTGACTCGAATATCATCGACACATGATGATCTTCTTCACTTCGGGATCTTGTCTTGATACTCATCAACACATGATGTTATCCTTCATCCCGAATGTTGATTTGATGACAATCAACTTACGATGCCATCCAAAGTCTTCATCATCATGGGACTCAATCTGTTTCATCAACTCATGGAAAATATTAGTCCACATAACGATTGTCATTAATTACCAAAATACTCCATTAACTCATAATAGCGGGTCTAGATTCTTCAATCACCCCCTACATCCAAGCCATCAAAGACTTGAGAGAAGAGGGGCTGACCGGATGTCACGTGATGAAGGACTTTATCACGTGCCGCATTAATCCTCTGAAGAATCAAGTACACCCCATGTGGATGTACTCAGGGACAACTAACTCGACCAGAGATTACAAAGGAGGTAAATAAATAATCAACTTAGCTCTTTTTGTTAATTATGAGCATAATTGTTGACTATGTCTTTGTAATAGTAGATCTCTCACAAAAAGAAGTTGACGTTTGAGTCAAGCTTGTTTGTGAGAAAGCTCCTACGCCCACTTCAGGAGTCCCTCAAATCCTGATAGTCGTAACTGAGGAAGAAAGGAATGAACACCTCAAGGTAATCAAAAGTTGATTTCATCTTTAGGGTTCAATAGTCGTAAAATTTGACCATTTGGAAATATTCGTTATGAAGAGGGGTTAAAAGAGGACAGGGTCCCTCTGGCCAAAAGGAGTCGCCTTGTGAAGGCTGCTGATAAGAAGGGTGGAGGTTCATGTTCCACCCTTCCATCGACCACTCCCATTAAGCAATTCTTTGCAGACGTGATCGCTACAAAGAAAAGAGGTGTGGTCGAAGAACTTAAGCACAAAGCCCCTAAGACCAATGTACCATTCTATTATGATAACAAAATATTTTCAGTTTCTGCTTCTCATGACTTTGTCAAGCAAATAGAAAAGGAGAACTGGAAAAGATTTATGTCTTTTGTTAGGGCTACCTCTGCATCAATAGAGCCTGTGGTTGAGGTGAGCGCTGTCTCTCAAGTGGTCAAAGCAAGTTCTGACCATCAAGAGGGGCAAGCAGCTCAGGGAGCATTAGCTTTAGATCAAGACCTACGACCAGACATAGTCGTGGAGGTCCCAACCTCTTAAGCTTGTGGCACTAAAAGCCTTCCGGAGGCTAAAGGTGCCATAAGAATTGAGGCACTGAAGAGAAAAGAAAAAAAGTCTTCCTTGGGGAAGGTTCTTGTGGCACTGAAGAGAAAAGAAAAAAAGTTTTCCTTGGGGAAGGTTTCTTCTGGATTCAAGATTGTATCCAGGAAGCCAAGATATGTGAAACTAAAAGCTTAGAAATAGCATGTATCTTTAGGTCTACAATTTGACATGTCTTCTACTCTTTTTTGTGGTTTTAATCATGCTTCTCCAGCCTCCAAGGATGCTTATGTTGAGAGGCTAGCAATTGTCTCTCCAACAGCCGTGGGAGTAATGGTTTCTCCTACGGTCGTAGAGACGACAACGGAGATAGTCGCGGAATCGACTCCTATCCCTGTGGTGGTGATAGAGGTCATTGCTACTGAGCCAGCCATGACCACTGAGGTGGTGGTGGTCGTAGAGGAGAAGGCGAAGACGGCGGAAGATCTGGATGCTATGGTGATTGAGTCGACTATTAATTATTTCAATAATAAGACAAGGGACTTGGTCCTGCGATCACCGGAAGTAGCCAATCAACATGGAGGAGGAAACTCTGACCGCCGTGCCAGGAAGGAGGTCGTAGAGGATGTCCCTCCGGGTCCTCAAGGAGGAGCCGCTTCTTCTGCTGATAACGAAGAAGACTTCTTCGACCTCTTTCCCAAGTACTTTGGACCACCAACCATCGGATCATCTTCATTCAGATCTCGTGATCAAGTTCCACGCCCTAAGGATATTCCAAATAAGGGATATATCTTTGACCTCTTCTACTCCTTTGGGACCTGGCATCTTAAGACATTGATAACCATAATGAGCAACTATTAGGAATCGTGCTAGAGTTGGTCGACCGAGTATGGCATTGTATGCTGTGTCGAAATCGACCACGTTAAAAGAGATTCTCTGTCCTGAAATTGTTTGGAGAATCAAACGTTACAGGAAGAGACACTTGACCAATTGGTTTGGCCGAAGACCCCAGTACGATCCTATGAAATGAGTATCGTACATGCTTGATCTTTGTCTTGGGAACTTGCATCTCGTCCAGGGCACTCATAAAAAGTATGTTCAGTGAACTCCCACCATCAATTAACACATGATTTACTCGACAGTTGTTGATGGTGGGTTCGACCACGATCGGAAACCGACCAGATCAAGTAGAAGGGATCGGACAATTACCCTTCTCAAAAGAGATGGTAATTTGCGACCAGTTCGGTAGTTCGTTGACAAGAGGAGGGTCGATGGAGTTTACCTCACATTCGACAGCCTTGAGCTATCGTTTTGAGTCGTATGCCGAAGATCCTTCATAGATGTGATCGATGGTGTGCTCTGGATCTTGAAACAACATCTCCTCATCGTCATCCGACTGTTTTCGATGACTTGTTTGCCCCACCTCTTAGAGTGTAGGAAGTGGTCCTTTGCCAACATAGTAATCTTCGAGTTTTCGCTAAAAAACTCGGCAATTGCGAAGGTCGTGTCCTTCCTTTTTGTGGAAAGGACACCACCTAGGTTTGTTATTCTTCCGTTCGAGGCGTTTGCCTTTGCCTCGGTCAGAGTACAGTTTGAAGGTCCGAGGCTCTTTATCGCTTACAGCCAAGACCTCCTTCGAGCTCTTGACTTGAGGCTTTTGGCATTTGGTCTTACTCTTGGATTTCCTGGCCTTTTTATCCTTCTTGCTAGTTTCGCTTGCTTCTCGAGTGTCTTTATCGTCGCGATCGATGGTACGATTCCATTCAACCGCCTCTGCAGCAATTGTATAACGGTTGGCCGTCTCAAAAAGCTCGGCGACGGTAGTCGGAGGATTCAAAGCGATATCCTCTATGATCCTTCTATTACGGACTCCCTGCTTAAATGCTCTGATGATAGAAGAGTCAGAAACCTCAGGAATTGAGTTGCGAACCTAATTGAAAGGCCTGATAAACTGGCGCAGGGTCTCGTGAGAATTCTATCGCATTCTATGCAGGTCATCCTTCTTTCCGGGACGATTGTAGGTGCCCTGGAAATTGGCCAGTAGTAGATCGCAGAGGTGCTCCCAGGAGTAGATCGACTCCTAGGGTTGATTTAACAACCACGACCCAGCTGATCCTTTGAGCATAGTAGGAAGTTGGTTGGCCATGAAATGCTCCCCTCCTGCTACTCGAACAGCAGTGGTGTAGATTTGAAGAAATTCGATGGAATTTTGTGACCCATCAAACTTCTTCATGTTTACTGGTTGGAACCATGGCGGCCAGCGAACTGCTCGAATGTCAGGGGAAAACGCCCGACATCCGGTAATAATGTCATGACGCCTTCTTTGCGGGAAAGAAGGGTTGATGCCACTAGGTGATCGTACTCGACGATACCCAGTGGTAGGTGGACCTGGACTATCATAGGTTTCAGCCCTAGAGGGTAATACTCCTCGTACTCTATCTACTATTGCAGATTTCTAGGAAGAAGTGGTGAACGACCACCTCCCCTATAAATTTGTCGATCACCGGCTATTCGAAGGACTCTTCTCCGACTGGAGTCATGGTTAGGAGACCGACCAGATCTGTTGTCTTATCATTCTCTGTGAGGAGTGTCATTTGAACGACCGGCGTCAACGGAGTTGTCCCGGTACGACTACCAGAACGATGTCGAGTCTGCTCAAGCTTGACCATCGTGTCCCAAAGCCTTCCTGTGATCTCTCCAGCGAAGAGGTCGTAGCCTGGCGCTTGTCCAAGCTCGAGTCAGGTTTTCGATCAGGTCATTTTCCATTGCCTCTGATCGGTATTGAACGTGCCCAGGTAAAGTTCTCTGGGTCGCAATTCTTCTCATCCGAATGGTTTTGGGTTCATCCACATCTGAGTCTGTCGGAGCATGCCTTAGTGAAGAGCGATTATTTCTAGGATTTCGCTCACGCTCATGAAGGTGGCGATCCTACTCATTACCGGAGGCGTCCTCACCATCACCACGAGAGCCCGAAGTGAATGTGCGATGAGAAGCATCCCCAGCCCTGCCTCTTGTAGAGAGATTAGGATATAAGGGGAGGACAAAGACCTCCTGGACGCTATTATTTCCACTTGCACTTGAGTCCTCCTTACTCGAAGAGTAGTCGAAAGACAACGCCTCGCGACTTGGAGCAATCCTCTCCAGGAAGGGGAATTATGGGTTATAACCGTCTCTAACTGAAGGTGAACCTTGCGAGAGTGTGGTCGAATCCGTAGGAGAAACGGCTCAACAACGCACCTCGTGGGGGTAACTGAAGGGTGACAGCTATCAGGTGTTGGTTGAGTCCCGGAATGATGGATTCCAGGACTTGCTGTGCTAGATCGGACGACCTCAAACAGACTTGAACATTTGGAGGGGGAATCCTCGTCGTGTTCTGTACTTGTCTTGGTGCAATCCAGAATCTGGTCGGATGGACCCTTGCCCTTTGAGAAATCTGGTTCCTCGTATGGGCGTAATGTTGTGGGGGAGAGAGATCCCTCATCAACCTTGTCTGTGGCATGGTCTCTTGGGTTTAGTGAAAGATCCCTAGAAACGGCATTGCCATCGGACGAAATGATGCTCTGCTCGTACTCGTAGCAGGCATCTATGTCAAGTTCTGCATAGTCTATCAAATCGAACCAGTTCTCCTCATTCCACTCTCCGGCTATGAAAGTATCAGAGTTGAAAAAAAAAAGAAAATTTGCCGAAAAGGAAGAACTGGAGTTCCCACGGACGGCGCCAACTGTCGATGATCTAGTATCGACCTTACGAATTAATGTTTAGGACTTGAGTTAGATCCACGCAGAAAAAGACACAGGGATTTAGGCATGTTCAGGACTTTTCCTGGGAGAATAATAACCCTATACTTGTGTTGCTGTATTGACTATGCTTTTACCATCGGGAAGAAATCACTAGAACTATGGCTTAATAACTTGTTGTTATCTCCGATTGCTTTGCCTTCAATGTCCACTGACTTTAGCCTTTATATAGCGCGTGAAGGAGTAACAGTTGTTCCATGCTAAGAGGCGCCTCAACGCTTGATGAAATGAGCACGTTGACGAAAGTTATTGTCAAAGAGACCACATCCCACGTTGCCTTGCAGTTACGTCAAAGACAGAAGCTTAATATGTGCAGTTATCTCGGAAAATAACAACACATATTAACTGTTGTGTGCATTAAACACAGCGCATAAGAGTCCCTAATCAATTGGGCCAACATGTCTGTAGGCTTTATTTACTATAGGGTGGTCGTAGTTGACTTGGTCATAGTAAGGTTTACGACCATGAGGTGGTCGTAGAAAGACTTACGATTATCAAGTGGTCTTAGAAAGGCTTACGATTACCAAGTGGTCATAGGAAATCTTACGACCACTAGTTAGTCGTAGGAGTATTTACGATCATACATGGTGGTCGTAGAATGATTTACGACCACTCAATTAAGCTTCTCCCTTGTTAATGATAAGGGATATACTTATGAATAATATGAAGATATTGTTATCTATAATAATAGTTACAGATAAACAACTTAATTAATTGATGATCATTAGATCCTCGTCAGAGCTCTATGGGTGTGGCCGCATTGCGTGTATTAGTCATACCAGAGCGAGCGAGCAGGTCCTGTACGTAGCGATGCTGAGAGAGATAGTAGCCATCACCATCAGAATGAACCTCAATTCCCAGAAAATAGCTTAATGGTCCTAAATCGGACATCATAAACTGTTCACTCAATTTCCTCTTCACAAAGGCCACATAATCCATGTCGTCTCCTATGATCAACATATCATCTACATATAGCAGAAGCAAAGTACGACCTCGTTGAGAAGTGTGAATAAACAAGGCAGGATCATGCTCACTTGGAGTGAAACCAGCAGCTCGAATCACAGAACTGAAACGTTCAAACCAAACATGAGGAGCCTGCTTGAAACCATATAGAGCACGCCTAAGGCGATAAACATAACATGTAGGAGCCTCAACACCTAGGGGTGACTGCATATAGACCTCATGTAGATCACCATGAAGAAAAGGATTCTTGATATCCATTTGAGATATAGTCCATGTGCGTACCGTTGCAATAGCAATGAGAGTACGGATTGTGGTCATATGAGCAACTAGAGCAAAACTCTTATCAAAATCTCGACCATAAGCCTTCTGTAAACCTCTAGCAACAAGACGAGCCTTGTATCGCCATACCGAGCCATTTGACTTGTTCTTTACCTTGTACACCTACTTGCAAGTTATAGGAACAACTCTAGATGGTAGTGGAACAAGATCCCAAGTGCATGTATACTCTAATATTGTAAGCTCCTCTGTCATAGATAGCTGCTACTCAGGTATACTGGCAGCCTCCTGATAGGTACTCAGCTTAGATACTGCACGCACCTGCACGAGAAAAACTCCATTTCTCTGGTGCCTGAATAGAAGAACGATCACGTAGGGCATACCATGATGTAGTAGAACGATCGTCAGAGTCGGTGGTACTGGTCGGAGGGTCAAGTGGGGGAGAGGAGGACTGAGGATCAGAAGGAACTCTCTGTTTGCAACTCTAATGAAAGGAAAAAGTGGAAGTGTCAGAAACTGGTGGAGCTGGTGGAGGAGACGCTAGAAGGTGAACCAGAAACTAGTGGAGCTGACGGAGGAAACACACTAGAAGGTGAAACAGAAACTGGTGGAGAAAGTGTAGCTGGAGAAGGAATGAGAGGTAGACACAAAAAGGAGGTGGAATCTGTGGAAGGAGTGGTACAAGTAGAAGGATGATAAAAGAAGGGTTGATCCTCAGCAAAGGTCACATCACAAGAGATGCGAATACGACGTGCTGATGGATCGTAGCAACGATAGCCCTTAGGACTATAACCCAAGAAGACACTCAACGGATTGAGCGCTCAGCTTTGTCCGTTCACGAGGTGCTAGAAGGACATAGCAGACACAACCAAAGACACGAAGATGAGAACAATGAGCAGGTGCTCTGTACAGGACCTGACCTGGATGTAACTTGAAGCACTTGTTAACAAGATGACTAGTCCTCTTGCATTGAGAACATTCCAGCACTCCTGTGGATGCAGCTCTGGTAGATCTAGACCGTTGTGAGAGACCCAGGACAGCATGTGGTGAGGATCCCAAGGTAGGCATAAGCGAGTGAAGACGAGTCTCCTCTGCAATCAAACTAGAGAGCACCTCAGTCAAAGTCGGTGGAGTGGGATAGTTGAGTAACTGAGTACGAATAGACTCAAACTCTGATCGAAGCCCCATTACAAACTGATACATGAGCGTCTGCGGAGCATACTCCTCTTTGGCAACACAAGAGTGGCAAGCAGTAGCCGCCTTCGGTGTTCTAGACTCTAGAGGGCCAGTGATATGAGTGAAAGCGTTGTAATACTCCTCCACTAACTGATCCTGTTGTTGATGAATACTATGAAGGCTCTTGAGCAATGTGAAGCGAAAAGCACCACTGAACTGAATATATCTCTTCTCAAAGTTTGTCCACATCTGCTTAGCTGAAATATGTCACTCAAGACTCATCCTCAGAAAAACATTAAGACTCGGGGCAAGGCCAGCCATGACACGTTCATCCTCTTTCTACCAAACTTTTACTGCTTTAGTATCAACCTTTTTCGGATCAAGAGGATCGTTAGTCAAATGAGAGGCCAAATCATAACCCCTACGAGTAGTCTTGACCGAGAGTCCATGCTTGGTAGTTCAACCCGTCGACCTTGATGTCCGTGAACACGAGAGATGAACTACCCCCAAACATCGAGTCAGACTTGGCCATCCACAACCACACAACAACAACACAATAGCAGTAGCAAAGCAATCAACAGTAGTACTGAGCACCACAATCAACAGAGCAGCAAGACAATCCACATGAGTAAACAGTATAGCAAAAGAGGAGTACTGAGCACAACACTGTAGCAGCGATAGGCGGCGGCGAGGAGGATGTCGCCGAGCAGTAGGAGGTGTCGCCGAGGCGTCGAGTGTTCGAGCAGAGGAGGGTCGGCGCCAAAGCAGAGGGTGCTCCAAGCGGCGACGTTGCAGTCGGCGAGGGCGTCGCCGTAGTAGTCGAGGAGGGTGTCGCCGCTGGAAGGCTCCAAGAGGCAGCGGAAGCAGTGGATACACCGGATATAGGCGGCGGGGATCCGGTCGCACTCGTGCATCGTGGATCTATCGCCACTGGGAGGCTCTGGGAGGCGCGGAAGCAGAGGATCCGTCGCAGATGTGAAGCAGATGTAGAGGCGATGACTCCAGATCGCGCTCGAGCGTCGCGAAACGTTGCTAAGAGGAGGCGAGCGAGGATGGAGAAGAGGAAGCGGCAGCGCATCTGGATTCGCCTCTCAGGGCCCGCGGGCCTGTGGCTGGAGAAGCTCAACGACGGCGGCTACAATGGAACTAGGGTTAGGGTTTGGGTTGAGGGGCTCTGATACCATGTTAGAAAAGATAAGAGGAGGATTTTTGCTATTTATAACTATGCATCTTATTCATTATTTAGATAGTATATATAGACATTGTTACATGGGCCACATGGGCCAAGAGAGAGAATGTACAACACCCTTAATAGTTTTCTCAGTTTTTTGTTCAGGAACAATGCAATTATTTAACTTGAATTTTCTTGTCATACTTAACTTTATTAGTATTTTCTTTGCCACTTCTATTTACCACATTTGAAAATTAGGTCTAATTCCCTTCACACAAAAAAGAAGGTTTCACTGATGAGGAAGATCGTTCAATCTTCAGATTGGGCAAAATATCCAACACACAATTAGAAGTGATGACTACAATATCTATATCTGAACCTTGGAACAATCCAATATATCTTCTGGAAGTGTCAACCGAGAAGCCCTACAATCAAGCCTTGCATTGAAGTCAGGACCATGCGTGTTGTAGAACTACTACCTTTTTCTGTAGCTTATCCAACAATAGGATTGTTGCTTATCCGGCAATTGGATAGGCTAAGCAGTGACTGCTAAAGATATGCAACAGATCACGTAGCTTAGCTTCATTTTGAATACTCCCTTAAACAAAATGTCGACGAATCAGAAATTGATTTACTTCCATATATAAGATTTACTTCCATATATAACACACGACAAGATAACAGATGACAAGATGCATAGTTCAAGCTTAAAACTCTATTTTTCATAACCAGTATTTTTTTTATATCTAGTTCATTAGAGCAAGATGGAACAAATTGAAAAACCTCATGAGCTGCAGAAAAGTTCAATCCCTGTTTGCATGATTTCTATTTGATCCATATTTTATGAAACCTTACCAGGGAAACACACCAAATATTTTGGATGAAATATCTAATATTTTGTGCCAATACTATTCTGACATAATTTTACCTTTGTATTTTCAATTCAGCATGCAGAAAACAATTGAACGTTATAGGACATACGCGAAGGACAATATCAGCAGCAAGACAGTACAGCAAGATATAGAGGTATATAATTCTTCTTGATAGGCCAATTATCCTTTGTTGTCATACGTGGGTATATATTTTCAATTTGCTGATGTTAATGTTGCTTCATTAAGAGATTTTGTCTATTCAGTGGATGTTTAAGCTCGTTAGCCTTGAGAACTCCCTGTTTTCAGTGGCTCAGTTCGCTTTGCAAACCCATTTCCCAGCGGATGATGCTTGTAAAATCGTGATTTTGGTATGACAAGACCTTGTATGAAAACGATGTCGTTTTCCGCGTGTTTGAGGAATATTCGGTAGTTCTTAAACTTATGCCAAATGTATTATGCAAACATTTGTCAATTCAATTGTCACCTATGTCAGCCCACCGGTGTCTACGCACGCGAAAACACTTACACACACACACACGAGCACACTGGAAAAACTCCAAGGAGAAGATGAATACACAAAACATTTTGGTGCTGCCCAAACTGTATAGCTTTTCTGGTTTTTCTTCTCTCCTTTTATTCTGATCAAAAGACACTACGTTACAAACTTAATGATGCACCACTAACTCCTGCATGCACGTTTCATGCCGATTGTGCTCTTAATGAGCTGTCCCATGACCTGCTCTTAATGTGCCCACTACTGCTGCAATGTACATGCATGTTTCAACTACAAACCAAAAAACTAAATGCCCAGCCAAAACTGAAACACTCAATGCCATGACTATCGCTAGCCATGCACAACAAAAACTGAAATAGTAAACACAAAAACTAATATCAAGGATTATTCAACAAACACCCCCTAATTCTTGATGCGCTTTCTTGATCTCGATGATGCCGATCCTTGTACGCAGCTCCTGGAACTTGACATCGTCGACATCGCCGGCCATGTCGCTATCGCTGTAGCCGACAAATCGTCGCCCCTTCAATTTCTTCGCAGAACGACGCTTATAGCTCGCTGCATCAAAGAATGTACTAGAGTATATGCTTGATTGCCGCGGCGCCGCTCGGTGTCGCGCACTCGACTGGTGGTGGGACCGCGGCGTCGGCCGTGCGTTACTCGCCATCGAAGCCGCGCCATCGTGCGCGGCATCTTCGGCGCTGCCTCGCCGGCCGATGCTGGCCACCACGCCGCCTTGCGGCGCGCTTCGCAGCGCTTGCCAAACCAAGCTGCTGCGAGGCCTCCCACCGCCATTGCGCCGCTTGTCGCGCTTCTTCACGCCACGCTCTCGTGGGCCGGCCGCTATTCGACGTCGTGTCATGTGTTCGTCGACCATCGCGACTCGTGCTCGCAGGCGCTTCGAGGACGTGATAACACGTTGTCGCGCCCGAGCTCACCACACGAGCCCTGGCCGAAGCACTGCCGTCGTCGTCGCCTCGTACTGGTTACCGTCGCCGCCCCATCGCCACCACGCGTCCGCCGCTTCCACGGGCCTTCGTGAATCTCCACTACCGCCGCCGGCCATTGCCGCCGAAGCCGCCGCTATCAAGATCGCACCTTCGTCTGGCCGATTCGAGCCTGCCGCTACCGCCGCGTGCTCGTTGCAGGTTTCGGTGCCTCCGCGACGTCCGCGCAGACCGTCGCGGCGCGTGGCCAGCGCTGCTTTCGCTACAGGCGCTTTGGCCGCTTGCACACCGCCAGCGTCGCGCCGCCGCCGCCCGGCCCGCGCCCGTCTGCTGCCGCCATGCGCCATTGCTATACCGTGTGGGATAAAGTGCATCGGCCAGGTAATGCCGAGGCGAGCACATAGAGCCGGGTTGCGAGCGCGTTTACCCGGAAAGTATGCGACGACGCTGCCGGTCACGAATAGTGAGCACGCTGTCCTGGATTAGCGTCTGGTAGCCGTTCCCATCGAGCTGTCCGAGGCTCACTATGTTGTTGCGCAATTGTGGGATGTAGTACACCTCCGTCAGCGCAAGGTGCTCCCTGTTCCGACAGGTGAATAGGATAGTGCCACGCCTGCGTATATCCACCACTGAGCCGTCGCCGAACTTGACGGAGCCGGTGACGTCCTCGTCCATCTACGCGAAGCTTGCCTGGCACCCGGACATGTGATTGCTGGCACAGGTGTCCAGGTACCAAGCGTCGTCATGGGTGTCCTCATCGCGCCCTAGATGCACCTGCATGTGCACCTAGCTGAGCACCATGTCAGTGCCTGCGCCCACGGAAGCCTTGGTGAGTGCGCACACCTGTGCCATGAGAAGCGAGGTTCGCTGCCGCCGTAAACTCAACTGCGTCGATTAACTTGCTTTCGGCGACTTAGGCTTGCGGCGATCCCCGGAGTAATGCGTGATTTATCGCAGCTTGTAGCATCGAACTCGCGACATGTCACAGCCGCGACAAGAACGAGCCATCATCCTTTTTTTCATGCCCGCCTTTGCCGCGCCTATGGTCACGTGGCTTGCCACGATGACGGTTATCACCGCCAGAGAAGCTGTCGCCTTGCTCCCTCTTCTTGATGTGCATGAGCCACTCCTCGAACTCCTTGTGAAGGGCTGTCGTTGACTCCTTATCGGATAAGAGCGTTCGCGTCATCGCAGATCGCTTTGGTGTCGTCGCTACCAGTGTCATTGCTCCACCGCCGGTTTAACCGGTGACCTCCTCAAGTGACAATGTGCTTAAATCAAGCAACGTTTCGATCACAATTGCCACCTAGGTGTACTTGAATGGCACAACGCAAAGGAATTTCTTCACTACCTTCTCTTCTTCCACCGTGTCGCCGAGGACTCGAAGGTGGTTGACGAGGCCCGTAATTCTCATGGAGAATTTATCCACCGTTTCTCCCTCCTTGAACTGGATGTCCTCAAACTCTTTACACAGTTGTTGCGTGTTTGCCTCGCAGACGCGATCCATGTCCATCCTCATCATCTTCACAGCATCCCATGCCTCCTTGGCCGTGTTCTTCACAGCCAACGTGGACAAAGATGTCCCAGATCACAACTTCGGAGGATGGTCGCAAGGGCCATCATGTCCTCCTCTCACGGGCGTGTCGGATCGATTGCCGCCCACAGCTCTTGCGCCCTCAGGTTCACCCTCATCATGAGAGCCCAGTCGGTGTAGTTCGTCGTCGTCAGCGTGGGGTAGACGACCAATCCCGTCGTCTCCCTTACGACACGCTCTTGCACCACCAGCTCGTGTCCTCCCCTTCGTGCCCTGCTTCGTCCGCGCTCCCGGGGCGGAGTACGTGAGCCGGACTGGGATCGCGAGGCCATGGTAGTCTGGCTCTGGTACCAATTGTCAACCCACCGGTGTCTACACACGCGAAAACACCTAGACACACACACACGAGCACACTGGAAAAATTCTAAGGAGAAGAACACACAAAACGTTTTAGTGCTGCTCAAACTGCATAGCTTTTCTGGTTTCTCTTCTCTCCTTTTATTCTGATCAAAAGACACTCACTACGTACAAACTTAATGATGCGCCACTAACTCCTGCATGCACGTTTCATGCCGATTGTGCTCTTAATGAGTTGTCCCATGACCTGCTCTTAATGTGCCCACTACTGCTGCAATGCACATGCACGTTTCAACTACAAACCAAAAAACTAAATGCCCAGCCAAAACTGAAACACTCAATGCCATGACTATCATTTAGCCATGCACAACAAAAACTGAAATAGTAAACACAAAAACTAATATCAAGGATTATTCAGCCTAGAAGGATGTGCAGAGATGGGAGATTCTGTAGGTATGTCTGGTCTCTGGAGTGAGCAATATATAAAATACTTTAGCATTATACATAACATCATTGATGGTATAACATGTGATTATTATAATGGGAGTATGGGACAATTTCAAAGGCTACGTGATCTGAATTGCAGCAAGTAAAAGCTGATGCTGAGGGCTTGGCAAAGAAACTTGAAGCTCTTGAAGGTTACAAAAGGTAATCATTTCGGTTTACAAGACTGCTCGTCCTTATACCAGCCGAAAACTCAGTTGTTACCATCGAATTATGTTGAGATGCAGGAAACTTTTGGGTGAAAAGTTGGAAGAATGTTCTATTGAAGAACTGCACAGTTTGGAAGTCAAACTTGAAAAAAGCCTCCATAGCATCAGGGGAAGGAAGGTTAGCTATTTTCCCACTCACGCTACAATCCATGTTAGCAACAATGAATCTAACTATGCACAGAAGCTTACAACCTGCTATGCTACTTATCTTACATGCAGACTCAGCTGTTGGAAGAGCAGGTCACTAAGCTGAGACAGAAGGTATATCGCCAACTTATCATCCCACAAAAACCTGAAACAACAGAGATATTAGTTCCATACTTTGTGTTGTTAATTTGTTACATCAACATCAAGCAGGAGATGACGTTGCTCAAGGACAATGAAGATTTACGGGGAAAGGTAAAGACAGTAAAATTTCCAGCTTGATGAAACGCCCAACTTACCATTAGACTGAAGACGTACCTCATGTGATCTTATGTGCATGCCAACAATTCAGAATTGCCAAGTACTAGCACTTCTGTAACATAAGGACGGTATCTGATTTGCTGCTGTTGATCATTCATTTCTGCAGTGCAAGAATCAGCTTACGTTGGTGACTTCTGCTCCCATGACCGTCGCGGCGCAAGATGAGAACCCGGACCAGAACAACGACCACATGGATGTGGAGACTGAGCTAATTATTGGATTGCCTGGCAGACACCGCTCTGACAAGGCGACAACAGATAATCGGGCTAACCATGCTTGAGAAACAGGCCCAGAATAAGCTGGATACAGCGGAGAATGGAGGTGCCAGCCAAGCAATGACACCCTAAAATCAACCGCGTTGTATCTACAAACCTGTATTGTCCATGGATGCGAATGCAAGATACACGCACCAAACAGCAGACATAAACCCTGTAGTTGCCACCGCCGTCTTAATCGAAACCTATAGTATATATTGTTGTTTCCTGGCTGCGCTGATGTTCTGAGACGAAGAAAGCATCTATCTTCTGAAGAAGAGCGGGACGAAGACGAAGGAATTTAAGAAGGGGCATGCAGGAGGCAACGCTTTGAGGAGTGATCTGGGGCGTGGCTTCCTCCGATGTCTCCCTGTCGGGCTGAGCACTTGCGTTTAATTTGCTTTATTTATGGTGGCCAACGTGTCGACCGGGCAGAGGAAGGAGGGGCGACTTCTCTCGTTTCTGTTATCTTCGGATCGTGAAACTCTAGCACTAGTGCTCCATCGTTCCATGTGCGGACAGCGGCGGTTGGATCTTGGATGCTGCTCAAGTGCGTGCGTGAGAGTTGGATAAGGCGATAGGCGTCGGGACGGTGACGCACACGCACATGTTCGGATTTTCTGCGGTGACTGCTTAGCTGAGCATATTTTTTCCTCCTCTTCTTTTAAGAGGAGAAAGCCACGCCCTGACGCCCGCTTTCACCTACAGCTCGTCCGATTCATGAATTTGGTTTTTTTGGTTTGAGAGGATTCGTGATTCTGGTGTGTGGAGTCTAGCGCATGCTGGACTGATCATTCAAGGCTAAAAAGAAAGGCCCTTTTTGTCTGTAGCCGATGGGAGGATTTCGTGAACCCGTAGCGAATCCCAAATGCAGTGCAGGCCGCAGGCAGGTTACGAGTAGACGCTGCAGCACCCCACCGTCCGCTGGGGGTTGGGGACATGCTCCGGCCCGTCCCGCGGCCCGCGCACACGACTCGGTGTCGGTGGTGATTGCGCTTGCGCCACCCACACGGGGCGCGCGGCGTGGTGGAACGGAACCGCAGCGTGGGTAGCACACCGTGCGTGCGCCAGGCCGCTAGCGACACGGCACGGCAGCACGGAGCCGTCGGAGCTTGGCATGGCCTCCGACCCAAGACTGCTACCATATCATGCGACGAATGGGGCGTTTTTTCTCGGTCGAGCACTATTCTACGCCCGTGCAATGACCGGGTGTGCTCGACATGATATGTGTCCTGCTGTGGTATTTTAGCACGATATGATGTTATTTTTGTTAT
The DNA here is from genome assembly GCA_036346405.1 of Phyllostachys edulis. NCBI lineage: Eukaryota > Viridiplantae > Streptophyta > Magnoliopsida > Poales > Poaceae > Phyllostachys > Phyllostachys edulis. The sequence continues at coordinate 114,909,292 of CM070550.1, forward strand.
TTTTGAGCATATGGGTTAGTTTTGCTATTGTGTTTAAAAAAGATGTTAAATCAGCCAAAAACTCGCATAATTGGGGCGATTTTTGTGGACCCAGCACTATTCTACACCGACGGCAGCTTGGTTAAAAAAACTTGTTTTTGGTGCATGTGAATCTCATCTCAGGTCGTGTTTCTTGATATTATCAACCGCTCACAAATAAAATATGGCAAATTTAGCTAAATAATATCTAACTTTTGTGTCATTGGCTAGTAAACATCTAAATTTTGTGTCTTTGTTGAAAGACACGAAAAATTTATCACTCTTTACTGTACTGGGGCCGATATAATATCATTATTCTTCTTCCTCCCGAGCGGAACCGGTCCGGATTCATCCGTGGGCCGCCAGATCCAGCCGCCGCCGCAGGTCGCACGCCAGCACTCGGGCCCGACCGATGCCGCTTCCAACCGCCGTCGTCCAAGCCACCGCCGGGTCCCCTCGCGGTGTAGATGGACAGCCACTCCCTGTGCACCCTCGGCACCGCCCCCCGCCCCCCGCGCCGCTCGCCAGACGGCACGCCCGCGGCCAAGCACGAGCGTGAATTCGAGGTCGTTGAGTCACTCCATGGGCCGCACCGTGCCGCTCAACGCGACCACCACGTCCCGCCTTCCCAGCGCGGCCAAGCCCTCGTCCGTCGCCGCGGCCACGTAGCCCATCCAGTTCGACTCGCGGCTCCACGCCCACCCCGCGGGAGGCGGCCTCGCCATGAACGGCTCCGGTATGCTCATGGCGCCCGCGGTGGCGTAGAAGAACATGGTCACCTCGTACAAGCCCCGGTCCGACGCCTGCGCCTTTGACAGGTTCCGATATTTCAGATCCTGAGCAGCAATTTCAGAGGACGAGACAAGGAGCAAGATGGGGAATTAACTAGGGTTCTACAAGCTAACCAAACTAAAGTAGAGGATATGCTGTTTGTTACTTTTCCCATTCCATCTCCGCTGGTCATAAGGCCAGGGAATCAACCGAACAAAATAACAAGATGAAAGTATAAAGTCTGAGTGAAAGTCTGAAAGTTACAGCATTCAGAAGGCACGACGAAATGTAACGCTACAGTAATTATTGAAAGCAGTTATGTTCATTGGATTTTCATCTTGACAGCCAAGTTCACATCCTCGCCCTCCGTCTTGCCTTGAACGAAGTCGACGAAGAGGTATGCTCGCTGCAGACTTTAACTTCAACGCTAGTTCTTCTTTGAACTTCAGTTGTTTTCAGCTCTTCTGAAACTCCGGTCCTGACATTGCCCCCTTCTGAAAATCGACTTGTCCTCAAGGAGTAAAGCCGGGAAATAAGGCCTGGATGAAGGTGACATCCTCCCAGGTAGCATCTTCAGGTTCGGGTACCCATATGCAACATATGGCTCAACCCTGCACAGCATGTTAATGGTTGCCTTGTTAACCTTGAGGAAGACACCATTGAAGATCTGCCTTAACCGCAGGAGCTGCAAGATCTTCCTGGTCTTGGGGTGCATAGCATTGATATCATGGACGCGGATTACAAACAGCTTGCTTGGCCTCGTGGCTCACATAGAACCCACCTTCATCCGCCTCACGCTTCACGGTGAACAAGCTCCTTCTCACGGACGTCAGACTCCTGCGTGTATTGCTTGCGCAAGACGAAGATGAGCTGCGACTCGACGCCTTCTTCTCATGAAGCGCCTTCTCCTTCTTCTCCATTGTCCACAGCTCCTCCCGCTTCGCTTCGCAAAGACCGACTTCTGCATACTGGTAACTTTAAGTGGAATGCTATGGTCCCATTCTCTCTTTGAAGGTAAGCCCTTTGGTTCCTTGAACCAATCAGAGTATTGCCGCAGAGTATCGCTGCTTCTTTAGTAACTCATCCGCTCTCGCCGGTTTCTTCCTTTGCCCGATTTATTTGAATCATGCAACCCAACACCTCTTTTCTCATCATCTTTCTAACCGGTCACTCCCACTAAACAATGTTTGTCAGGAAGTGTATAATCTGTGAATATCACATTTTGTCCCTCCTTGCAGATAGTCAATTCCCTGTCTTGAGATCTAACCCAATAGGACTATGTTCAGAGATCCAATCGGCCCCAAGAATCATGGAATAGCTTTTGAGCTTAAGTAATTGAAATGAAGAAACAAAGTGACAACCTTGTATCACATAAGGTATCTTCTCGCTTTTTGCTTCAACATAATTCTCCACCCTACCATCTGCGATCTTCTTAATCGATTGATACAAAAGATTGCATTCGGTTTTGACAATAACTCATAGTCCATAAAAGAGTGTGTATCGCCATCGCCCACTAGTATTATCACGATTTTCCTCCAATCCTTGTTCTCAAAGTAAAAGTGGCGTAACTAGTACCTCCTACTAGAGCTTGACTTGAGATTACCAATAGTGCAAGATTCACTTGAGCCTCTTCAAGTTCCTCAGACTTCCAGAGTCGTTGTAAATCCGAGTCTTCGTTACCTCCATGTCTTCAGTATTTTCTTCTCCCTCATCATCACCTTGCATCAATATAGCATGTAAGGCTTTCTTGATTTTACATTTCAAGTTATGACCCGGAACCCATGGTTCATTGCAATGCCAACAAGTCCTTTTGTTCACCTCTTGGGTCTGAATTCTCCCCCTTTCATTTCCTTCGGTATTACTTTCTTTTACTGTCACTTGTCTGAATGGAACAAAGACCAGCTTTTGTTCTGTTATCTCCTCCGCCAATTTCAGTCCTTTTAGCTCAGACCGCTTTCTCCTCTAGTTTTGCATACCAATAAGCTTCAAGTAATCCCTTCGGTTGATGAATACTAACTCCATATTTAATTTCTTCCTTCAAGCCCCCAATGAAGCAACTCAACAAGAAGGCTTCTTGTAAATACGAGTGTTCTCTTCTCACCAACTCTACACATTTCTCATAGTAATCAATATACTTGCTCACACTGCCCATATGTTTCATGGTTAGCAACTTCTCTACTGCCTCATGTGCACTAGCTTCTGAAAAACGATCTGCCAACATCGCTTCTAATTGTTGCCAATTCAAGACTTGCCACGGATACCGCCTTTGAACTGTATGGGCTCTCACATAAAATGTCCAAGAGCAGATTCACCCACTGCTCTCTCGGTGTTCCAGCCATTTCAAAAAACTTTTCGCACTGCTCCAGCCACCCCCTCGGTTCTTCTCCAGTAAATAAGGGTAGTTCAAGTTTCGGGCCCCTTATCACTGCATCAGCATATTGATGAACCCCATTGTTGGAATTCCGGTTCATGCCCCCAGTCAGGCCTATCAAGTTCACACCGGGATACAATGATGTAAACCTTCCTTCTTGAGTTGGTATGAATTGATCGTTGTTCGGGTTAGTACTCATCACCGGGTGGTAATATGTCGGCGCTGCTGTATTCTGAACATTCGCTTGCCAATACCACGGTGGAACAGCAAGTATTCCAGGACCTTGATGAAAGCTTGGACTACTCCTCCTTTGCGCTGCTGCAGTCGGCTGAAATATTCCCCCTTGCACTTCTCTTCTCCTTTCACCCAGATCTCCTTGTGATGTGATTCTATTTGCTGAAGCAAAAACGGGTGGAGAATTGGGTAATACCGTGTTTGGTTCAACAAAGAACGTCGTTGGAGCTCCAGTTCGCTTGATCTGCTCTGAATTCCATGATGTACCAGCTCCCAGATCTGGTGGCCTTCCCCCCTTTTTCTCTGGTCACAGCCGCCAAGACGTCTGCAGTACCCCTCGACGGATGAGACAACTGGGCGACTAATAAGTTTTTAATTTCAGCCACATCGGTCTTCAGCGACTCCAGCTCTGTAAGCTTCTCTTGAATCTTGAGGATCTCCGCTCGGTTCTCCATTTCCAGCGCTGCTTCTTCCACCGATCCGTGTGATCTTGTTTTTGCCACCATCAAATCCGGATCTGGTTGAGTTCGGGGATTTTACGGACGCGAATGATCTGCTCGCTCCAACCCTTACCAGCGTTGCTACTAGGCCAAGGACTGTGTATGCTCTGATACCATTGACAGGTTCCGATATTTCAGATCCCGGCGGCAATTTCAGAGGACGAGACAAGGAGCAAGATGGGGAATTAACTAGGGTTCTACAAGCTAACCAAACTAAAGTAGAGGATATCTTTGTTTGTTACTTTTCCCATTCCATCTCCGTGGTCATAAGGCCGTGGAATCAACCGAACAAAATAACAAGATGAAAGTATAAAGTCCGAGTGAAAGTCCGAAAGTTACAAAGATTGAAGGCACGATTTAAATGTGACACTACAAGAATTATTGAAAGCGCTTATGTTTGTTGGATTTTCATCTTGATGCCTAAGTTCACATCCTCGCCCTCCGCCTTGCCTTGAACGAAGTCGATGAAGAGGTATGCTCGCTGCAGACTTTAACTTCAACGCTAGTTCTTCTCTCGAACTTCGCTTGTTTTCACTTTGTCCAGAACCGATCGTGGCCGTCAGCATGACGCGGCGGCGTCTTGGCGACTGTGGCTCTTGATGAACACGTCGTTGGTGGCTCGCGCCGAGGTCGGCGCCGGCGGTCGAAGAGGCCCTCCAGTCTTTGCCGCCGTGGAGCTTCCTCCACCATTCGGCGATGCTTCAAGCGTGGTTTTTGACATGGTTTGGACGTGCTGTTTGGTTTCTTGTTAGGTTCCGATGAATTGTTCGTTCCACGACGAGGTCACGTTATTCGCATGGAGCCCTAGTAGCTAAAATGTGCTAGTACTAACTACGGGAGGAGAGGAAACAAGGAAGGGAGAAGAAGAGAAGGGCATTGAAGTCATTCTGAGATGTTTTTTGTTTCAATATATCCAAATATGTTATTTTAGTTGTCTCATTGTCTCACAGCAAAGTGATACAAAACTGTAGTATTTTACAGCAAAGACACGATTTTTTGATGTCTCACAGCCAATGACACAAAATGTTGATATCTTATAGCCAATTTTGCCACAAAATATTGATTCGCAAATGGGAGAGCAATGATCATTTTTTTTCTCTCTCTCTCTTTTTTTAGAGAAGGCATCGATATTTTTTTAAATAGGAATCGGTATTTTATTTTTATTTTGTGGAGGTGTCGTTTTTTTAGAGGATAGAGAAGGCATCAGTTTCCTTTTTTTTAAAGAAGAAGAAGGGAATCAGATTATCCGGAACGAGACTGCAAGCCCAGGAGACTAGTACCCCAGCACGGCCCATAACTGCACGGGCTGATGGCAAGAGGTTTGCTCTTGACGGGCCGGTTCGGCTGGCCTGTGGGTCGGTCAAGAGGCGTCCGGCCCGAATTGCCTCGGATTTTTACGTGTCCACCTGTACTGACTACTGAGTATTGGGTTGGGGCTCTCAAAGAGAACTTCCGCAACGCTCCTTCGGGCCAATCAGATGGCCTGGCCTTAATTTACAGTAACTACTAGTTTACTACCTTTTTTCTTCTAGAAAAATATATTTCTGCATTTTTGGTTACTTCTTTCTGCTTCTGCAGTCTACCACTCCGAAAGCACGTTTAATTTGCCGGGTACCAACCTACGTAACCTGAATTGGTGTATGAAACAAGTGCCGATACTTAACTTTTACTGAGCTTTTCTTCTCTTCTACGGAAAGAATAGCTTCACTGACCTGGTTTGATTTGTCAGAAAACAAGGAATCTGCGCGGTCATCTCTCAAGAAAATCGGCTCTCCTAAAGCCTCTAAATGTCGTCATGAACTGATTATACCTGACAGAGAGAAAACGAATGACTACTTGCAACTAGAACTGATTACGTGAGACGATCTCAAGTTGTGTGTCTAGTGATGCAAGATGAAGATTGCAGCACCGAATAAAAAGAGTATTTTTTCACTGAATAAAACGTGTTTTTTTTCTAGAAGAAAACACGATCATGCACCGATCTACAGGCAATCATGCATGCCACCATTATTTTTCCTTGACTAACCAGCTTCTTACAGGTCCCAACAAAAAGATTCTGATTTGAGCTCTGGATGCTTCATCATGGTGCATAAAATAAGGCTTAGCTGAAATGTCAGTTTTGTTCAGTATTATTTTTAGCCTTGCAAAGTTGACGTTTTGTTACATATATATACGTATGGAGATGCTAACTTGCCGCGTATGCATTGCTTAACATGATTAAGAAAACTTGTTAAGGTCCTCAGGATGTTAGCTAGAAACTTCTCAAACAGTGACATCAAAATTTACTAGTACTCCTGAATTTATGGCTGCTTGTAAGCAACTTTAATTTGGACCGGACCATTCACGACCCATGTGAGCACTACAAGTGTGTGTGTATATATATATATATGCCATGTTAAACTTCCGGTTTTTGAGAGCTTAATTTTCGCATAATGAACTTTGGGGAATTCTATCTCGGTCAAGTGAGCACATGGTATGTCGGTGAATTTTCGTTCTCAAAGGCAATCGTAATTGTGGCCATTAGGATAGCTATCTTTTTGACGTGTACTCGTGGATATAGCCATGAAGGAGTACTATTCTGGGCATGGGCGAGGACGCGACAGAATTCACACGGTTGCCGACTAGATCGTCGAGCCTTTAGTAGTGGAAATCTATCCATGAAGGACGGCGCCTACTCATGCACACGTGGATTGCAGAGGATCATGCCTATCTCATCTCATATGCGTGTCTACATCCAAATACTCTAGCTAATTCCAGGAGTTTAGCGAATAATTGTCTTGCATGTGTCCCATCCGAAGTAATAGCTATCAATATTCGAGATTTTTTAAATAATACATTTTAAAAATAGAAATACAGAAATAAATCTCGTCTACTAAAATTACAAAAATATGTTTCCGCCGTCATTTCAACTGACGATAGGCCCCTGTCGCCAATTGGAGTGGCGACAGGAGCCATGTCGCCGAACAAACAGTGTAAAATGTCTCCGTAGCCATTTGGTTTGGCGCCAAAGATCAAATCGACATTTGAAATGGCGACAAGTTCCTATCGCCAAACCAAAGAACAACAAGATCTGGGATTTTTTTTTTGCAGAAATAAATTTATATCACATGGAATTTTAGGTGGAGAACGACTATGGAATATTAGGTGGAGAACAACTATGGAATATTAGGTAGAGAACAACTATAGAATTTGATTCAAAAGATGACATTTCAAGTGTGAATTACATGGCGCGGAGGGTTTTGTTACAGGCATTTGTTTGTCTCGCTACTCTTACAGTTGAAACAACAGCATGCACAAATTATCAACTCGATCTACACGTAGGTTACATGCGTGCCTTGTGGAATCGGAAAAAAGTCAGTCTTGAGAGCCCATCGGTGCCTTGCACTTGTCTGTTGCAGACCTACGGGAGTGGCTGGCTAGTCTCGAAGGCAGCCTTGTACTGAGCTCCCATTAGCTCATTGGGTGTAAACACCTGCTTAGCAGGAGCATCGGGAGCTCAGGCAGTCCCCGATGGGACCATGAGTGCCTTCCTCTTGTCCGCCGCGTACTTGGCTCGGTCATCCTCAGCATGGGTCTTCCACCCCTGGTTTCTTGATCTCCATCCGTGCATTGTCTTCCCCGCTCTCGGGTACGTAAGGTTTCCAGCGGTAGAAGACCTCGAGTGGCAGCACGTAGTTGAGTATGTACTTCTCGATGAATACCCTATCGTACTTATCTGGGCCGTCGATCCATTGGAAGAAAAAGCAACATTCCTCCGGCTGCCATTACGCACGTATGAAGTTAGCGATATGTGAAATGCAATATACACTGTGAAAAATCGATGTGTGCGTGAGATTCTCTTTTGCAGATATCGGGGCAAGTGTAGTACGTCCGGGAGGCGCCGTGTGGATCAATGATATCGTTGGTTATCGCATCGATCGCAGCGTGCAAACTCCGATCTGGTGCATCTTTCATCGTAAGATCCGGGTAGTTTCTCGCCTTCTCGGTAAACCACTTCCGCTTCTGCATCATCGTCCTCCTACGTCGCTTCCACCATCCTCGCAAGCGGAAGCATGCCGGATGCTCTCAAACTACGTCGAAACAATCAAAAGGATACATGAGTACACCCACACAATTCAGATTGAAATTGAGTATATAAAGGTCGCAACTGCACGTACTTGGGAACGCAACGTGGGTTGACCCTACAAGCCCTCATGGGTGTGCGCAAGCGCAACGCGCCAAGCTCAATGGGCGCCTCGCCAGGCTGGGGCTGGACGGTACAAGGCGGCTCCGGTGGCCCACGTCAACATCTAGGTCCAGCAACTCGAAGGGTCACTACGTAGAACCTCCTGCGGACGTCATACCTGAAATAATATGAAACATAAAAGTCAGTGCTTAAATTATTAATAATAAGAAACATAAAAAGAAAATATAAATAAACAATATTAACCCTATTTCCAAGCCAATCACCATTCCAAATGGTGACAAAGCCATTTCATACTATTTGGTGGCGACAGGGCTCCTGCCGCTAATCCAACCAATGACAGGATTATGTCACCATTTCAAACGGTGACACAAGCTCATTTTTATAATTTTATTAAATCAACATTTATTTATATAATTCTATTAAAAATGTATTATTAAAAAAATTACAACAAATCTAAAACTAAACTACACATGCCTAAAAAGATGTACTGCAATAAACTAGACTACAAAACCATACATAAGAAACTATCTAATCCATTCAATTACTGCACCATTAAAAAAATATCTACACGATTAACCACATCTCTAAAACTAAACTACACACACCTAAAAGGATTTACTACAACAAACTATACTACAAAACCATATATCTAAAACTATCTCATCCATTCAATTATTGCACCATAAAAAAAATATCTACACGATTAACGACGTATCTAAAACTAAACTACATACACCTAAAAAGATTTACTACAACAAACTACACTACTAAACCATACATCTAAAAACATCTAATCCATTCAATTACTGCACTATAAAAAATATCTATACGATTAACGACGTATCTAAAACTAGACTACACACCTAAAAAGATTTACTACAATAAATTATATTACATAACCATACATCTAAAACTATCTAATCCATTAAATCACGTATCTACTAGTTTTATTTGCTAACCTACCAGATTTTCGAAATTAAATATAAAGTTACAAAAAATACCTACAATGTGGGCAACCAAATCTGCTCATCTCTCTCTCCCCTCCTCCGCAATAGACGGACAGCGCTTCGCTAGCTCCTCTCCTCCTCTCTGTCTTTCTTTTTTTCCGGATTAAAAGTGAATTAAGGCTGATTTTTTTTGCCTTTTTATAGCCTAGCTTATGTTGCCATTTGGAACGGTGACAGAGGCATTGACTTCGGTTTGTTCGGCGATAGGGTTCCTGTCGTCATTCAAATGGCGACAAAAGCCCGTCTCTGTAATTTTATTAGACGAATATTTATTTCCGAAATTATATTTTTACAATGTATTATTTTTAAAAATTCCAAGTGTTCAAACTGTAGTTCAGATATCCTTAGTCCGAGGACAGTCTTGTCACCTGACAAAGATGTTCATGGGTAGTTCCTGAAGGTCTATTAATTGCACTAGTGAGAACGTAGGACGTAGAAGCAGTCTTCTGCGAGATTTTTACTGTTTTGACCCTATAGCAAAAAAAAATTTCAAAAGTAGCCTCCGTTCGCCATCATTTACAAGTTTGGCCCCAAAAAAGGCACGTCGCGTCCACCGGGCGGCAGCGACCGCTTCGCCCCGGGCGCGCGCAGGACTCGCCCGTGTGGGGCGCGAGTGCTGCCGCCGCGTCGCGCAGCAGTGGCCTCACCGTCGCATTTTTTTCCTCGCTCGCTTCGCCGCGTGAAAAATTTGTCCTCGATCGCCGCTACTGCCTTTGCACCAAAGAAGTTTTGACGATATCGTTTTTCCTATTTGCTTTTCTTTACATCGTCATTGTTTTCGTTGTCTTTCTTTACATCGCGTCGCGTCTTTCACCGTCTTCACAACTTGACCCTATATAAGCGCTGCGGCCAATCGACGAGCTCGTAAACGCTTGTAGCGTTTTTATTAGTGAGGTAAGTTCGTGTTTAATTTTTTGCTTATTGCATTTTGTACCGCTAAATACGTATTTAGATTTTGCTAATCGTTAGTTTTGTCTATTTGCAAAGAATGGCACGATTACACGTACTATACCACCCCTACTTGAAGCGGCATGGGATGGCAAGCATATTTGCCACGCTTGGATCGATAGTGATGGGCCGCCAAGTCGGTGACACGGGACCGAGGGAGACCGGCATTTGGACGAGCGGTATGTTCCGAGACTTCGTCAACGCGGCCGATTATGTTCGCCCATCTTGAACACGGGCAAAACTTAATTGATGCTCTTCTTTCCGCCTTGGTTGATCGTTGGCGCCGGAGACCCACACGCTCCACTTAGGTGGGGAGATGACGGTGACACCGCAAGATGTCGACTTTATTACCGCCTTCCGTTGCGAGGCCGTCGCGCTTGTTCCTCCGAGGTCGCCGGACCGAAGGCGCTCTCCATCATCGTTTGCCGGCCTATCCCCGAGAGGTCAAAGGGCATTCCACACGGTTGGGGCTGCGATAATTCATGCATTGCCCAATTGACGAACGGAGGAGGTGGTTCGATGCCACCTTATTGCATATTTGTTGTTTATATTCGGGTGGATCATGTTCCCTAGCACGCAGGGACATGGTGTACCCGAAGTTATATTCACCTTGCGGAGTCTATCGTGGACGCCGACGATGAGGACGTGCCGCAAGATGCAGATTGGGGTTCACCAGATCTTGGCGCGACGATCATCTGCATGACTTTGTCGACGCTTCGCAGCGTCGCACGGGAACGGAGCCCGTGCTCTCGGGTTGCCACACGCTGTTACAGCTGTGGTCGTGGGAGCACATCGCGGTCGGACGGCCGTTGTTCCGCGCCCCAGTCCACCCTTACCCGCACACACAACATTTCTATGGTGAGGTGGAGGCGAGGAGGAGGATCCGTGGAAGGCCCGACCATGGGATCCCGATGGGATCGTGGGCGATTTAGGGTGGTCTAGGAGAGAGGCGTCGTATATACCCCGAGTTCCACAATGAATTCGAGACCTCGCATTTAACGCGACATAGTATGGGCTCCTTGGACGGATCAAGACGCGAGAGCACGGCGCCCGACGGCCGAGCTTGCTATGCCACCAGATGCGGCGATCGAGGACAACTTGTCATTTGGTGTTCTCCCACATGGTTGAGCCGCATAACCCACAACGGGTGATGAGGCGATTCGAGCCGCACCAGAGATCCCCCGCCTGGGGCGCACCGCTTGCAAGGCGTAGTCATTTGTAAGTGTCAGGATTAGACCAAAAGGAGACAGCTTTCCGCAGTGATAAGACCAAAGGAGACGACTTTTGCGGTGACAACACCACACGGGTAGCTTTTGCGATGATAAGACCAAAAGGAGATGACTTTATGCAAATGACAAGACCACACGGGCAAGCTTTTGCAGATGATAAGACCAAAAGGAGACGCTTTCGCAGTGATAAGACCAAAGGAGACAGCTTTGCATGATGACAAGACCACGGGCAAGCTTTGCGCGATGATAACACCAAAAGGAGACTTTCGCGGTGATAAGACCAAAGGAGACGGCTTTGCGTAGTGACAAGACCACACGGGCAGCTTTGCCCGGTGATAAGACCAAAGGCACAAAGGAGACGACTTTGCGCGATGAAGAGACCACACGGGCGGCTTTGCCCAAATGATAAGACCAAAGGCATAAAGTAGACGGCTTTATGCAAAGGACAAGACCACACGGGCGGCTTTGCCCGGTGATTAGACCAAAGGCACAAAGGAGACGACTTTGCAAAGTGACAACACCACACGGGTAGCTTTGCGCGATGATAAGACCAAAAGGAGCGACTTTGCGCAAATGACAAGACCACACGGGCAATCTTTGCGCAGTGATAAGACCAAAAGGAGACAGCTTTCCGCAGTGATAAGACCAAAGGAGACAGCTTTGCGCAGTGAAGAGACCACACGGGCCAGCTTTGCCCAGTGATAAGACCAAAGCAGACAAAGTAGACAGCTTTGCGCAGTGACAAGACCACACGGGGCAGCTTTGCCCAGTGATTAGACCAAAGCAGACAAAGGAGACAGCTTTGCGCAGTGACAACACCACACGGGGTAGCTTTGCGCAGTGATAAGACCAAAAGGAGACAGCTTTGCGTAGTGACAAGACCACACGGGCAAGCTTTATGCGATGATAAGACCAAAAGGAGACAAACTTTCGCAAAGTGATAAGACCAAAGGAGACGGCTTTGCGCGGTGATAAGACCACACAGGCGCTTTTGCCCAAATGATAAGACCAAAGGCAGACAAAGGAGACACTTTGCGCGATGAAGAGACCACGGGCGGCTTTGCCCAAAGGATAAGACCAAAGGCATAAAGTAGACGGCTTTATGCGATGACAAGACCACACGGGCGGCTTTGCCCGGTGATTAGACCAAAGGCACAAAGGAGACGACTTTTGCTAAAGTGACAAGAAATTAACCACACCATGCCAACCATAGGGCTTATAAAAGGGGGTTAAACCAAACCGAACACTACACAACACTACACAATCGATACCCAGCTATGGACTCTTCGGCAAACTTCTACGCGAGGTTGTTGAAGAAGCAAAATTGGCTTAAGCAGAAGAGGAAACAGCTACAATACCCAGATAAATCAATGAAAGATGCTCCGGTACCACCACGTTTCCGATCCGCAATGTGTGTGTGGCGAACGGCGAGAGATCATTCATCCACACACCCACCACCGCGGCGGGCGTATTACACGCACGGGCACCACCTCGTAAGCATTTCTTTCGCCCGCATTGATTTTCGTCAACGTTGACTTCCGTAAAGTTTTAACTTTATCCCCATGAAATGGCGATCGAGATCGTTGCCACTTCTTCCAAATGGATCGACGGCACGGAGATGTACGACAGGCATTCATCCAAACAGGAGTATATCTTTGAACTACTCGGTGCGGGCCGAGAACTTCGCGGTGGAAACCTTACGCATGGGACCTGTTGAGGACGCACCGAGGAGCCCGAGAGTCGCCCGGCGTAATCCATGTAGACGGCGTGAGTTATGAAGAATTTACATCCTTTTACGTTTTTCACTTACATCATACAATCACAGACATGGGCGACTTGACATACCGCCCCACGTGGGCGATCCGCGACAAGGGCAAGGAAAGGCTCATCTTGGTGAGCCCGCCACAGGCGTTCCGATCGCCCGGCGACTCGTATCCACGACGTGAGTTCTGAAGAATTTACATCATTCTTACGATTTTCACTATAGGGCGACTAACATCATGGAATCGCAGGACATGGGCGACTTTGACATACCGGCCCGACGTGGGCGATCCGCGACAAGGGCAAGGGAAAGGCTCATCTTGCCGAGCCCGGCCAACCTGATGTATCCGGCCGTCCGGCGAATCCAGATCGACGACGTGAGTTATGAAGAATTTACATCATTCTTCCGATTTCCACTATACGATGAACTTACATCGTGAAATCGCGGACATGGACGACTTCGACATACCGGCCCGACGTGGACACTCCGCGACAAGGGAAGGGAAGGGAAGGCCGGCGAGGAGTTCAATGCCGAGCTAGCAAGGAAGGAAAATGGCCCCGGTCCACGCGCAGAGGTCGATCATTACGTAGTAGTCTCCCGCCCTACCCCATGTATTTTACTATCCCTAAAGGCATGTGTACTTATATGGTCCGGATGCTTGTGTCGCAGTTGTATCGTAGTAGTAGCGAGGATGACTAAAGCAATTAGCGGGACCATCATGCCATGTCACTACGTGAAAGCGTGCTTCGTCGCATACTCTAATGTAGTTCTTGTTTAGTGTCTCCGCTAAGCATATATTGCAAGTATGTCTTCATCGAGGAGACACTCAGTATTTTCGGACATCTTCATCATCACAACGACCGTTCCCAACCCTCCAATCACATTCTCAGATAAGCTTCATAAAGTACCTCATCGACCGTTCGTCTATATACATGTATACGCTCGAGACGATTTCATCGTGGAGACACTCCAATAGTCCCGATACCTTTTTATATATATGCGCTCAAACTATGGCGAAACCACGATTTGGGATAAAAAAACCCTACTCCTTGCCCTTATTTCTTAATGAAATTTTTTATAAATCTCGGTCTTAGATATTCATTTTCAATCAAATATAATGGAATTTCGTTTTTTTACAAAATATAATGAAATAATATTTTAACAGACGACGAGAAAATGAAGAAATGAATCTCGGTGCGATATTCATTTTCAATCAAATATAATGGAATTTCGTTTTTTTACAAAATATAATGAAATAATATTTTAGCAGACGACGAGAAAAAATGAAGAAATGCTTGGCGGGGGCACTGCTGCTGCTACCGCCAAGGGCGGTGACCTCCGCCCGAGGGGCAGAGTCCCTACCGTGGACGTGCGACGCGTGCCTTTGTTTTGGGGCCAAACTTATAAATTATGGCGAACGGAGGCTACTTTTGAAAAAAAAATTTCCTACAGGATCAAAACAGTAAAAATTTCGTCTTCTGCTTGTTCTCGAGTGCACGTCGATAGAACGCTACTTTCTGGAGATGGGCTCAGGAAACATCATGGTTAACAAGCCCGTACTGAAACTGTCCCTGAGCACTGCAGAGCTTAGTGGAAAAGCATCGTGGCATTGTGCATTGCACCTCGACTTAGGAATCGTATAATTTCTCGCCGGTTCCCTATCGCATGGGCACAAAAGCAGAGCGGTTGTACAAGAGATTCGAGAATTCGATGCACGAAGCACATCTCGGTCCAGTTCACTGCACAGGCTCCGAAATCCCCAGGAATCTTTGCCTGTCGTGGAAGTGGAACATTATGGGCAGGGAACCAAAGTTTTCCATTACGGTGGTGCCGGCTTCCATAAGGAAAAGAAAAGCTAGTAATGGCATCTCGAATAGTATATTTATTATCATCTCTTAGTTATGTCACGTTAACAAAATATTACGTGGAGGAGAGAGAGGGAGAAGAGAGAGCACATATCGTCTCTTTCCGAAACAGTCGTGCACGTTTTGTTACATTAATTAGCCGTCATATGTACAGTAACTCCAGGAGATAGGCGCATCCGGCCAAAAGGTAACAAAAGAAAGAGCGACAAGATAATGACATCTCCTGTCGATCAGTGAATGCGTTTGCACCGATTGCGACGGAGTGCGCAGCCATTGTAGTTGCGTTCACTCGATGCGCGAGGTAAAAAATGCCGAATCCCAGATTACTCCGTCTGGGTCGATCAGTGAATGCGTTTGCAACGATTGCGACGGAGTGCGCAGCCATTGTAGTTGCGTTCACTCTGATGCGCGACGTAAAAAATGCCGAATCCCAGATTACTCCGTCTGGGTTGCGGTTCTTGCTCTGTTTGCTGGTGGTAGCGCCATCGATTCTTCAGAAGAGAACTAGCTAGCTAGCACGTCTGCAATCAGTTTTGAGGTTATAAATTAAGAGATGCTAAAGTTGACCGGGCTGGTATACATTGTTTTCAAAATTTTCAAGCGAGTAGATGCACAACGTTTCTTTTCGAACCAATTGTTGTTGCCAACCCTGCACGAAAATGACACCAACACCAACTTCTATCAGCGCGTAACAATATGCTTTTCCTTTGGAGTTGGTTAGCGACGCATTGATCAAGGAACGAAATACATTGTCCTATGCATATTCTAATCGACCGTGCTCTATACTCCATTGCTCCTCGTATCATTTGCTATGTACCAGTAGTGCAACAATTTTCTCAAGAAACAATTGCCATTGGCAAAACACAGTACTCCACGCGAAAGTTTGCCTGTAGCATCCACTCACTTAAATGACAAATCCCTTCCTCTTCCCCTAGACTAATAAAATGCCGTCGATGATGCCGTGATGGCTAACCACAGGTGGTTAACTCATAAACAGGTATGGATACAAGGGGTACAAATTACAGTGGCGTTTCGCTTCACCTCCTCTAGATCTGGCCTCGCCAGAGCCACGCCGACGACGTGTCCCGGATCGCCAATCCTCCCCGGATCTGGTGCTCGGAGCTCGTCTTCGTTGTCCTTGTGGATCCGACGACGTCCTCATTGCCTAATCTTGCCTGCCGCCTTGTCTCGTCCGCTGCCCAGTCTTCACCATTGATACGAGCGCCGCCTCGTCTCGCCCGCCGCCTCGTCTCACCCGCTGCCCAGTCGTCATCACGGATCCAGCGGGAGCTCGACATCATCCTCACCCCCATCCACTCCTGCGCCGCCCGGATCTGAAGCCGATGCCTCCACACCTCCTCTGGATCCGGCGCTGGGTGGTCATCCTCGCTTCCATCTATCCACTTCTGTGCCGCCCGGATCTGAAGACGACCCTCATCATCTCCGACGCCCGTGGGTCCTCCATCCGGAGGTCAAACCGTCTCGCTCTCATATGGTGTCTTATCTACCGATTTAAATAGTACCTTATTTAAAGTAAAAGCGGCAGTTCCTAGAGTGTAACCCTAAAAAGACAATGACAGATCTTATTGGCTCATCATCGACCGAACCATATCCAACAAGGTTCGATTACGCCGCTCGGACACCCCATTCTATTGTGGAGTGTCCGGTGGTGTAAGCTGTGGAACAATTCTACATTGCTTTAAATGATCACCAAATTCATGACTCAAAAATTCACCTCCACGATCAGATCGTAAAGATTTGATTGTCTTGCCAAGTTAATTCTGTACCTTACTCTGGAACTCCTTAACTTTTCGAAGGATTCTGACTTCTGCCTCATTAAATAGATATATCTATATCTACTATAGTCATCGGTGAAAGTAATAAAATACTGAAAACCACCTCTAGCTGTCGTGCTCATTGATCCACACACATCAATATGTATGAGTGCCAACAAGTCGAACGTCCTCTCATTCCGACCAGTGAAAGGTGTCTTAGTCATCTTTTCGAGTAGGTAAGATTCACACGTTTCAAATGATTCCAAATCAAATGAGTTTAGAATTCCATCATTATGGAGCGTCTTCATGCGTTTCTCACTTATGTGACCCAAATGACAATACTAAATAAAAGTGGAATTCATATAATTAGGCTAAAGCCTCTTTGCATTAATATTATAGACGGGTGCATCATCAAGATTTAAAATAAACAACATATTCGAAATAGGAGCATAGCCATAAAACATCTCATTCAAAAATATAGAATAACCATTGTTCTCTATAATGAATTTATAATCCTCTGCCATCAAACATGAGTTTTCTCACTTGTTTGAGCATTGTCATGTGAAGAATATCATACGACAACGTATCTCCATCTCCTTGTCCTCTCAGAGTAGGACGGTGGAGCACCCTCTAGTGCAGCAAGGCTTCCATTTTGAGGCTATGTAGTTGTGTGCACCAGATTATAAGGAGGTGATGGAGCAGACCTAGGTAGAGGGCAGCGATGGCACTCGTTGGCTACAGTCTACCTGGATGAATCTGCACCAGCTGGCCGGTTCTCTTGGCCGATGGAGCAAAGTGTCTTTTGGTTAGGTGCGCAAGGAGATACAAAAGCTTGAGTGACGTATCAAGTCTTTGCGCTTGGCGCATGTGACTGATGCCGTGATCCAGGAGGAGCATGTGGTTAAACGCCGTCTCTGCGAGCTCTTTGAAAGGGAGGAGATTATGGCAAGGCAACGATCTCAAGTGGACTGGCTCAGGCAGGGAGACCGAAATACTGCCTTTTTCCATACAAGGGCCTCGGCGAGGATGCACACAAATAAATTCATGGCCCTTGTTCGGGAAGATGGCTCTAGATGTGAGAATCAAGATGGCATTAAAGGTATGTTCAGAGTTTTTATGAAGACCTCCTTTCCACTGAACCATGTGATTCGGTGAATACAGTTCTTGAGGCTGTCCCTCGTAAAGTGGATGATGAGGCAAATGCCGAGTTGTGTAAACCTTATATAGATGATCAGATCAAGGCTGCCGTCAGACCCCTAGGCGTGGAATACCCGAAGACCTTACGTGTGTACCGTACTAGTCCCATGATCAGTGGCGAGTACACACATTCACAATATTTGGCATTCACATCCATACATTGTCATAGAAAAGTAAAGTAAAAGGGGTACTTAACTTAAGCGGTACAGTTATTACATCAGCGGTTGACCGGCCAAATATTAACAAGTATTAACAGTGCAAAGTAGCAGTGGAAGAAGTAAAAAAAACAATAAAGCTCCAGCAGCATGCCTATCCAAACCTCAAGCAATTGATAAGAAACAAGGACCTAGATAGACCCATCACCGAATCCTTCAGTTCCGGGTGCGAAGAAAGCGTCGTCTGGCACTGGCTCTTCCTCATACTCTAAACAACAACATAAGCAAGATTGAGTACATTGTGTACTCAGCAAGACTTGTAGTGTATCGCAAAATTTATATAGATGCAAGGCTAATCAAAGAGAAGGCTCTATGCTACAAGTTATTTTGCATTAAATAGATTTTATTTGCAATATTCATAGGTAGTACTTTGCAACGGAATCTTTGAAAGAGTATTTAAATAGATAACAGGACAGTAAGTAATTGAATGAATCAACAGTAATAGTAACTGCAACTCACAACCCTCCTTGGCCGCAAGCAACATTTTGTGTTCAGCCATAACTTGGCAGTTAACTCAAATAGAAACCATAAACCAGTCCCTCATTTTCCAATAAAGACAATTTTGTGAAAATCAAGTCTATACCCGGCAATACTACACTTAGCACGCTCGTCACCGTGAGCACGGCTATTATAATAGATTTACACTCTGTAGACGGATACAACTTTACCCACATAACACGATTTTTCTAGTTTATTCGGCATCCGTCGATGACACCGCTCACTACCATAGGTAAGCAGTCTAGAGCACATGTCGAAGTCTTTACATCATCTAGCCCTAACCTTGCACTTAGCCCGTCGAATGTTTTATCCTCATTGAATCCGAGTATACCCGTCTTGGTACACCCGTCTCAGTGAGGCATTCGCTGTTATGTCGGCAACAAAGTATGCTCGCACGTCTCCTGCCTACCCCTTATGCAAGACCAGATCTTGATAACTTAATTAGCTAAGACCATCCTCATACTAGCATATGTGGTTATATGCTTACGCTTAGGTTGGATATACCGGCGTTCGGTCCTTAATTGACCCGAGCGAGAATCTCTCCCAATCTACATGTGAGACTCCTTTTCCACCCTTTTTAGAATATAATATAACTCGCCCATGTCCAAAACTAGGTTTTGCATTTTATTTTCCTACAGAGTAATAGAGGCACATCCCTCTGGATATTTTTCGTAAATCTCCCAAATTTACATTTATCTTATTGTCCTTTTATAACCTTTCCGGAAAATCTTTCGTTCTATTTAGCAGATATGCGATATTCGCACTCAATTTCCCAAGTTGATATTATATATGTCTAACCCATAACCTAATGTCTACAACAGTAAGGACATCAACATATCAAGGGAATTCATGCATTGAATAGGATTAACAACTATCGCCATCCCAAACATAGCAGTTTAATATTGAACATACACGCATGCAATAATCGCTTTGCAAAACAAAGTACAATAAGTAAACTACTGGGATGAATATGATCAAAGGTGGTGCTTGCCTTGCTCAGGTTGTTCTGAATATGAGATTGGTTGGTCGTCGAAGATATCGTTCGAACAATCGATGTCTATTGCAAAAAAGAGCTGAAAACCAATTAAATAATACAAATAAATTATAACAGTAAGCAAATCCAAATATTTTTTGTATATTCAGGTAGATTATGATTTCAGATGAATTTAGAGACAGAAATAAACTCATTTGGAGTTTTGTAGAAAACGTTATTAGGGTTTGAAGTTGGTTCGGTTTGAAAATCCAGAAAAGGAAAAGGAGAGAGATAGAATGCCTCTCGGATAGGTGGGACCCACTCCCTTTTCCATTTATTTTTGATTTATTTTCCAATCGAAAATTATTAAAGTATGACAGGTGGGCCCTTTGGATTTTCTTTTCTTTTCCATTTAAATTTCTAAAGTAAAACATATTCTTATAGGTGGGACCCATCGATGAATGCAGTCCACCGAGCAATAAGATGGACCGATGGTCTATCACTCAGACGCGTTCCATGGACTGAGTTCTATCGCAAGACTTAATCGGGCCCATGCGTCAATGTCTCGATGCGGAAATCCGGATCATTAATACCCTTGATTTCTGTTCATGGGCCCGCACTTCATTGAGTCTCAGTGTTAAAAAATGGCAGATAATCATTGCTTAAGCCCTAATGACAGTGATTCGGTTAATTTATTACGTGCTACAGTGTGGTCGATTTCCGACAACACAGAGGGGCTCTCGGGCTTTGGTTTTCCCTAGCTTGTTGCCGGCGAACCCGTCCATGGCGGCGCGGGCTAATAGAAAAAATGGAATCCTCATGACCATGCGCACCCAGAGGTACCGGCGGCGAGGTCCATGACGGTCCTACGTGGCAGCGCGACGCAGGTGAGCGGCGGCGAGCTTCGGGCAAACATGTGACTTCAAAACCCGATGACGCTCTAAGCAAACTAGTGCATGCATTAGCCGCTATGGGGCACTAGTAACTCACCAGAGTCTCGCGGGGTGAAGGAGCTCGCCGGAGGATAGCGGTGGCAAGAGAGCTCCACCGTGGAGAGCTGGCTGGAGAGGACTAAGAATGTTGGTGATGCTTGGGGATGATCCATGGTATCCATGTAGTGCTTCAGGCACCGGTAATTGGCCTAAGTCCCACCGGAGAGGCTGCGGTGGCGAAGTTGGTTGTTTTTGGCTGGAGTCGAGGAAGAAGAGAGCTCCGATGGTTCCCACTGAATGGAAATAGAAATTAGTTTGGGGGAAAGCTTCTTGGGACTCCAAAACACGTCATGATGCAGTAGGCGGGGATAGAGGTTCATTGGAGCGGTGAGGAGATGACGGCGGCATGGCAGCCCGAAGCGGTGCTTGCGCCTTTCTTGCGTGGGCTTTCGGTGGAAGAGGATTGGAGGGAGGGCAATGGCAGGGAAGTGGAAATGGCGAAGAAGGGGGGGTCCAGGGAGCTTTGGAGGCTCTTTTATAGCCAAAGGGGCGGTGAGCTCGTGAGGAGGACGGCGTGGGCACTGACGCGCTCGGCGCAGTGACCAGACCCGGGCATTGATGGTCTGGGTGACATGGCAGGTAAAGGCGCAGGGCATAGCTGAGGTAGCAGACGATGCACGCGAGGAGGAACTAGGGCAGGTGGCATGCTGGCGTGGGCTACATGGCACGCTGGTGAACGGCAGAGCCGCCATGGCGTGGGCATGCACTGGTGCTGCGCGCTGCCCCGCATGGACGAAGGTGCCTGGCCAGTGGGGATGCACTACCAGCGAGAGGAGGAGGGGATTGTGTCGATTTGGTTCGATCGCAACGTGGTTCGGTCGATGGAATAGGAGGCCTGACGGTGGGGTCCACCGTCAGTGAGGGAAGGGAAAGGGATTTTTGGATTTTTTCTGATTTTGTAATTAAGCGGGGAGTTTGAGTGAATTTTAAATATAGATGTAGAGCTTCTAAAATAATGAAAAAATTAGGGGAGGCTTGTGACACAGTTTAAACCATTGTGTAATTTTTCTAGGGTTTTATTTGTTTTGCATTTTTCTCTAAAAATCTTTTCATTTTTTGTTTTGCTTGCTTTTATTATTTGATGTGAGGAGAATTTCCAACATATGCTTGAATTAATTTCCCATTTAATATTTAGTATAATTATTCTAAGTTTAGATTTTTAATTATCAACTTTAATTTTCATTTTTTAATTATCCATTAGGTTTATGATTGCAAGAATTGTTGTTTAGGTTTTAAAATCCAATGTATCCTTGAATAAAAACCCACGGAAAATCAAATAACAATAAGGTGCATCAAAAGTTTTAAAATGTTCACATTTTTATACATTTGAAATACAAACCCTAAATTTGGGATGTTACAGACCTACCCCCTTACAAAGAATCTCGTCTCCGGGATTCAGTAGGCCCGGGATTCAGAAGAATTCGACTCTAAGATGATCTTCTCGTTCCCATGTGGCTTCGTCTTCAGTATAGTTGCTCTACTGAACTCTTAGCATCTTGATAGCACAATTACGGGTATGTCGCATAGCTTCGTCTAAGATTCAGTTCGGGTGTTCCCAATAAGAAAGATTCGGTTGGAGATCGATGCTCTCCAACTGAGTGAGTTCAGTTGGGGCTCGAAGATACCGCTTGAGCTGCAATATATGGAAGACATTGTGCACATCTAATAGTTGGAGTGTGGTAGCTCCAATTGGTATGCTCTTCGCCTTTCCTTACGACAACTCGATATGGCCCGATATACCGAGGTGCCAGTTTTCCATGGACTTGAAAACGGCAGATGCCTCGCAGCGGTGAGACCTTGAGATAAATATAATCATTTACTTCAAAGGTTAGCTCATGGTAGCGATGATCAGCATAGCTCTTTTGTTGCGACTATGCTTCTCTTAAGCGCCTCTGTATTGCGTCAACTTGCTCTTGTGCTTCTTGGATGATGGCTGGTCCAAAGATCTACCTCTCACCGACTTCAGACTAGTACATAGGTGTTTTGCACTTTCTCTCGTATAGTGCTTCAAATGGAGACATTTGGAGACTGGACTAGAAGCTGTTCTTGTAGGAGAACTTGGCAAATGCCAAAGCTTTCTCTGATTTGTGCCATAGGATAGCACACAAGCACGTAACATGTCTTCCAAGATTTGATTTGTCCTCTCAGTTTGACCTCCTGTTTGTGGGTGGAATGCCGTGCTGAAGAATAGCTCGGTTCCCAACAGTTCGTGCAAGCTGTCCCAAAATCTTGAGGTGAACTGAGGGCTTCGGTCAGACGTTATTGTCCTTGGTACACCATACAAGCGGACAATGTTGTTCAGGTAGAGTTCCGCGAGCTTAATGCCCTTGTTGGCGATGTTGACCGGAATAAAGTGAGTCACTTTAGTCAAGCGGTCAACAATGACCCATATCGAGTCCTGCCTATTTTTGGTTTTTGGCAGTCCAATTAAGAAATCCATGCCGATTTCATCCCATTTCCACTCAGAAACCTGTAGAGGCTGAAGTAATCTCGCTGGTCGTTGGAGCTCCGCTTTGACATGTTGACACACGTCACATATGGCAATATGCACAGTGATATCACACTTCATACCGGGCCACCAGAACTGCTTCCGGAGGTCCTGATACATCTTGGTACTTCCGGGGTAGATGGAGAGTGGTGAATTATGAGCTTATTTGAGCATTAGGTCCTTGATATTGTGATTATTCGGGACATATATCTACTGTCCGCGCATAACCACTCCAGTTGGACTTTCATTGAATTCTAATTTCCTGCTGCTCTGCAAGTCGTGCTTGACTTCGGCAAGAATGGGGTCTTTGAATTGAGCAGCCTAAATCTACGATTCGAGAGTAGGTTGCAGCACTAGAGCAGCAACATAACCATCCTCA
Organism: Phyllostachys edulis; assembly: GCA_036346405.1. Taxonomy (NCBI): domain Eukaryota; kingdom Viridiplantae; phylum Streptophyta; class Magnoliopsida; order Poales; family Poaceae; genus Phyllostachys; species Phyllostachys edulis. The sequence goes on from CM070550.1 coordinate 114,932,700, forward strand.
ACCACTTCTAAGTTGAGCTTCTGGAACTCTTCATGCAGCGCTGGTTGATTAGCTTCAATTGACGCAGTCATGCAGTGAGGTTTTTGGCTAAGGGCATTAGTACAACATTGGCTTTACCAAGGTGGTAGTGAATGCCTAAGTCATAGTCTTTGATCAATTCGAGTCATCTTCTTTGCCTTAGGTTCAGATCTGGCTGTGTGAAGAAATATTTCAGGCTCTTATGATCATAATAGATCTCACACCGATTGCCGATGAGGTAATGTCTTCAGATCTTGAGAGCATGAACCACAACTGCTAATTCCAAGTCGTGAGTTGGGTAGTTAGCTTCATGAGGCCACAACTGTTGTGAGGCGTAAGCCACTACCTTGCCTTCTTGCATTAACACGCACCCGAGGCCGTGGCGGGATGCATCACAATACACAGTGAAGTCTTTGTGTATATCAGGCAGAGTTAGCACTAAGGCTGCTGTGAGTCTTTTCCTCAACTCGTAGAAGCTTGCACCACATGCTGCTGACCATTCGAACTTCTTCTCCTTCTTCAGAAGCTATGTTATTGGTCTTGCAATCTTGGAGAAGTTCTCGATGAACCGACGGTAATATCCCACCAGACCGAGGAAACTTTGGACTTCAGGAACAGAGTGAGGCAATTTCCAAGCTAGAATATCTTGCACCTTGCTCGGGTGTATGACCACACCTCCTTCAAATAAGACATGACCTAGGAATTCGACTTCCTTGAGCTAAAACTTGCACTTGCTGAAATTGGCATACAGTTGATGCTCGCGCAGCTTGTCGAGCACCATCCTCAAGTGCTGCTCGTGTTCCTCTGTGGTCTTAGAGTATATGAGAATATCATCAATGAAGACCACCACGAACTGATCCAAATACTCCATAAAGATCTTATTCATAATATTCATGAAACTTTCAGGGGCATTGGTCAGCCCAAAAGACCTTATGGTGTACTCATACAGACCGTAACGGGTGGTAAAAGCATTCTTTAGAATATCTTTTGGCCTGACTTTGAGTTGAAAATATCTGAGTCTTAAGTCAATCTCAGAGGAGATACATGTGCCATTCATTTGATCGAATAAGTCATCAATCCACGAAAGAGGATATTTGTTCTTGATGGTGACTTCATTCAGAGAACAGTAGTCGACGCAACTGTCGTCTTTCTTCGTTACAAACAAAGCGGGGCTTCCCTATGGAGATGAACTAGGGCGAATGAATCCCTTGTCTAACTGCTCCTTGAGTTGTTTCTTCAATTCGGCCAACTCGTCGGATGCCATTCGATAGGGTCACTTGGACATACGTGATGTCCTAAGCATTAAATCGATGACAAACTCCATATCACGATCCGGCGGCATTCCTGGAAATTCATCCGAAAACACATTAGGGTATTCACACACTACAGGCACCTGACTAAGCTCTGGAATTGAGATGGAATTGAGCGTGGGCTGCTGCGACGGAGTGACATACGTGGAAGTAAACATGATGCGTTCCCCATCAGAGTTGACTAGAGAAACAGCTCTTTTAGCACAATCTATTACTCCCTTGTGATTGGTTAGCCAGTTCATCCCAAGTATTACATCTATCTCAGGTGTATCTATCATAATGAAGTTGGCTTTGAATCCCACCCCATTTATTTCTTTTTGAACACCTATACATTCGAGTTTTGTCCTCATTACGAACCTAGGTGAGTAAACTAGCATAGTGCTTATTACAGATGTAGTTTCTAGCTCTTGCTGCATGGAAAACTTCCTTGAGATGAACGAATGGAAAGCTCTAGAATCAAATAACGCCAATGTAGGTATGGAGTGAACAAGAATTATACTCGTCACAACATCTGGTGATGCTTCGGCCTCTTCGACGGTTGTGTGGTTCAAACGACCACGTCCAAGGCTTTCTATCGGCTTGGGGGCTTGCTGTCCTCCTTAACCTCGCCCATGGCCCTAAGGTCGTTGCTGGACATTGGGAAGTAGAGGTTGAGGTGCTGGAAACTTCTGCTTTGGGCACGTACTTGCAAAGTGCCCATGTTCTCTACAGACATAGCAAGTAACATCTGCTGCCTGGTTTGGAATACCGGACGAATGTCCCCCATGGTTATACTGCAGAACCGCGGCTTGTTGAGGACAAGTACCTTGAGCTTGAAATCTTGGAGGTGGCGGTGCAGAAGGACACACATTCACTGGTTGCCAAACGCGTGGTCAGGACGCACTGCTGCTTGCTGATTTTTGTGCAAGCCACTTGCGCTTGCAGCTTTCCACCACTACCCGGGTGCTGTCATCAACCCGAATAGCCTTGTTGATCAGATCCTGGAAGTTGGGGACGTCATGGGCAACAAGTGACCACTTCAACTCATCATTTAGACGTTCCCGGAAGAGTGCAATTTTCCTCCCTTCATTTGGTATCTCGGACGCTGCATAGCGGGCGACATAATTGAATCGGCCTTGAAAATCCATCACCGACTGGTTTCCTTGGTGGATTTCATAGAATTCCCGCCTCTTGATATCCATAATGCTAGAGGGGATGTGGCCATTATGGAATGCCTCCTTGAAAGCGGTCCAAGTGAGAGTCTGGCCCTCGGGAAGGATAGCCTGATGATTCTCCCACCGAGCAGCTGCAGTGCCTTGCAGCTGGTAAGATGCGTACAACACTTTCTCCTCTTCAGTGCACTGAGCAATGACCAATTTTCTCTCGACAGTGCGGAGCCAGTCGTCGGCGTCGAGAGGATCAGCTGCTGAAGCGAAGATCAGTGGCCGAGTTCGCATGAACTCGCCCTCCTCGATTGTGGTAGATTTGTAGCAGCTCCATTCCCTCCGGCTATAGTGCCGAGGGCTACAGTGTTTTGCACCAGTTTCTGGAGTAGTAGAGTGTTTGTTTGCCGACCTTGCTCAATCATGGCCAAAACTTATGCCATGGTAGTTTGTGGTGGCAGAACTTCTGGTGCTTCGGTAGACGTAGGCTGAGGTTGCTCAGCTGGCGCCGATGTAGATGGATGCTGCGGGTTGGGTTGCGAGGGTGTAGGAACCTCATCTCCCGGTTGTTGCAATCCGGAGGTAGCTCCCGTTGCCATGAGCTAGCCAACAAAGCGTGTCACCGACATCCTGTTCATACAGAATACAGTTCAACAAACGTGCGCTAGACGAGAGGGAATGAGCACAAGTTAAGCAGGCCGGCAAGTATTCTCATCCCAACCATTTTAACTTGACTAAACTTGAAAATATGTATATTTTTAAACCATAAGGACATCATACATGAATATTAAACATAAGGTCAAATTTTACAAGGCGCACATACTCGTTGCTTTTACATTACAAAAGAAGCAACTGGATCAACATAAGTAGCAAATTACAACCAAGCTACAACAATATCATACATAATTCTAGGCCTACAAAATGCTAAAAGTGCTCACGCTAAGCCCTACATGTGAGCTCTAGACTATTTACCTCAGCCTAGTCATTCGACGATAGCCAAATGCAGACACGCGGGGGCATCGGACGTTGGACCGGATGGGGATGTCGGGTCCTGGTAGATCCTTCGAAGGCACTAGTACGGCATCCTCTCCATACATCAGCTCCGGTGAGAAGTGCCCCTGAGCCACCAGCGGTGCGATGCTGTCCTCGAGTAGGGAGATCCTTTGGCGGGCCTCCAGCAGCTCGCGGGATACTCAGCAAAGGTATCCATCAAGAAACATCACCAGGCCAGCAAGGTGCATGTGGGGAGTGGTCTACCCGCTACTCAGTAGATATGCTCCTCCCAGTCTGTAGTCCGTGCCGAGAAGTGGATGAACGGGATCTCCAGCTCTGGCAGCTCGTGTCGTAGTCGTACGATGGCAACGTAGGTCGCATCGTAGAGTGACATCAGGATGGTAGAGCCTCTCCCATAATAGTGGAAGTTGGGATCTCCAAGGTGACGTCCTTGGATGAGCACCTGGGTGAGGTACTCCGTGGATGCGGCACTAGAGGGCATACTGAAGGTCGTATACAGAGGTGTATGTGGCCAATCCACGTGCTGAAGCATCACCCAAAGGGTATGCTGCAGGGTACCTTCCTCAAAGGCACTGGTGCGGTATTGGGGTTCCCAGTAGGTGATCATCTACATTTTAAGAATAAGAGAGGTTAGTAAACATGTAAAAAGAGACATGGGTAAGAAATTATATTAGACAGGGTAGGCTCAGGGAGGGAGACCGAAATACTACCTTTTTCCATGCAAGGGCCTCGGCGAGGAGGCGCACAAATAAAATCATGGCCCTTGTTCAGGAAGATGGCTCTAGATGTGAAAATCAAGATGGAATTAAAGGTATGGTTCAGAGTTTTTATGAAGACCTCTTTTCCTCTGAACCATGTGATTCGGTGGATGCAGTTCTTGAGGCTATCCCTCGTAAAGTGGATGATGAGGTAAATGTCGGGCTGCGTAAACCTTATACAGATGATGAGATCAAGGCTGATGTCAGACCCCTGGGCGTGGAATACCCGAAGACCTTATGTGTGTACCATACTTGTCCCATGATCAATGGCTAGTACACACTTTCACAATATTTGGCATTCACGTCCATACATTCTCATACAAAAGTAAAGTAAAAAGGGTACTTAACTTAAGCGGTACAGTTATTACATCAGCGGCCAACCGACCAAATATTAACAAGTATTAATAGAGTAAAGTAGCAGCAGAAGAAGTAACAAAACAGTAAAGCTCCAGCGGCATGTCCATCCAACCCTCAGGCAACTGATAAGAAACAAGGATCTAGATAGACTCGTCACCGAACCCTCTAGTTTCAGGTGCGAAGAAAGCATCGTTTGGCACTGGCTCTTCCTCATACTCTAAACAACAACATAAGCAAGATTGAGTACATTGTGTACTCAGCAAGACTTGTAGTGTATCGCAAAATTTATAGAGATGCAAGGCTAATCAAAGGGAATGCTCTATGCTACAAGTTATTTTGCATTAAGTAGATTTTATTTGCAATATTCATAAGTAGTACTTTGCAACGGAATCTTTGAAAGAGCATTTAAATAGATAACATGACAGTAAGTAAGTAATTGAATGAATCAACAATAATAGTAACTACAACTCACAACCCTCCTTGGTTGCGAGCAACATTTCGTGTTCAGCCATAACTCGGCAGTTAAGTCAAATAGAAACCATAAAGTAGTCCCTCATTTTCCAATAAGACAGTTTTTGTGAAAACCAAGTCTATGCCCGGCAATACTACACTTAGCACGCTCATCACCATGAGCATGGCAATTATAATAGATTTACACTCTGCAGAGGGGTACAACTTTACCCACATAACATGATTTCTCTAGTTTATTCGGCATCCGTCGATACCACCTCTCACTACCATAGGTAAGCAGTCTAGAGCACATGTCGAAGCCTTTATATCTTCTAGCTCTAACCTTGCACTTAGCGCGTCGAATGTTTTATCCTCACTGAACCCGAGTATACCCGTCTTGGTACACCCGTCTCAGTAGAGCATTCGCCGTTATGTCAGCAACAAAGTATGCTCGCATGTCTCCTACCTACCCCTCATGCAAGGCTAGATCTCGATAGCTTAATTAGCTAAGGCCATCCTCATACTAGCATATGTGGTTGTACGCTTACGCTTAGGTTAGATATACCGGCGTTCAGTCCTTAATTGACCCGAGCGAGAATCTCCCCCTATCTACGAGTGAGACTGCTTTCCCACCCTTTTCAAAATATAATATAACTCACCCGCGTCCAAAACTAGGTTTTGCATTTTATTTTTATACAGAGTAACAGAGGCACATCCCTCTGAACATTTTTTCATAAATCTCCCAAATTTACATTTATCGTATTGTCCTTTTATAACCTTTTAGGAAAATCTTTTGTTCTATTTAGCAGTTGTGCGATATTCACACTCATTTTCCCAAGTTGACATTATATAATGTCTAACCCATAACCTAATGTCTACAACAGTAAGGACATCAACATATCAAGGGAATTCATGAATTTAATAGGATTAACAACTATCGCCATCCCAAACATAGCAGTTTAATTTTTAACATACACGCATGCAATAATAGCTTTGCAAAATAAGGTACAATAAGTAAGGTACTGGGATCAATATGATCAAAGAGGGTGCTTGCCTTGCTTGGGTTGTTCTGAATATGATATTGGTTGGTCGTCGAAGATATCGCTCGAACAATCGACGTCTATTGCAAAAAAAGCCGGAAACCAATTAAATAATACAAATAAATTCTAACAGTAACCAAATCCAAATATTTTTGCATATTTAGGTAGATTATGATTTTAGATGAATTTAGACACAAAAATCGCAAAAGTTATGAGGGTTTGAAGTTGGTTCGGTTTCAAAATCCAGGAAAAGAAAAGGGGAGAGAGCATGTCTCTCTCACAGGTAGGACCCACTCTCTTTTCCATTTTCTTTTTAATTTATTTTCCAGCCAAAAATCATTAGAGTATGACAGGTGGGCCCTTTGGATTTTATTTTCTTTTCCATTTGAATTTCTGAAGTAAAACATATTCTTATAGGTGGGACCCACTGTCAGTGGTACGGTCCACTGAACAGCGCATGGACCGATGGTCCGTCGCTACTGTGCATGGTCCATGTACCTAAGTTTACTGCGCACTTAATACGCTTGGGCCCGTGCGTTAGTTTCTCGGTGCGGAAATCTGGATCATTAACACCATTGCTTTCTGTTCATGGGCCCACACATCAATGAGTCTCGGTATTAAGTAAACGGCAGATAATCACTGCTTAAGCCCTAATGATAGTGATTCGGTTAATTGATTACGTGCTATAGTGCAGTCGGTTTCTGACAACACAGAGGGGCTCTCGGGCGTTGGTTTTCCCTGGCTTGTCGCCGGCGAACCCATCCATGGCGGCACGAGCTAATGGCAAAAATGGAATCCTCATGACCATGCGCACCTAGAGGTACCGGTGGCGAGGTCCACGGCGGTCCTATGCGGCGACGTGATGCAGGTGAGTAGCGGTGAGCTTCGGGCAAACATGCGACTTTGAAACCCGGTGATGCTATAAGCAAACTAGTACTTGCATTAGCTGCTATGGGGCACTAGTAACTCACCGGAGACTCGCCTTTACAATACCTTATCCTTACATCAGCTCGCCCGATGAGCTTAACCCCAAGTCATGGAGGTTCATTTACCATTAACCCAGAGCTCACCGTTGTGGGGAATAACCTGCCCGGACGTGAATGTTCATTTACCATCGCCGGCGCAAGCCCCGACAGACATGGAAGTACATTTACCATGTTGCACGACCCAAGGTATGGAAGTACATTTACCATAATCAAGAGAACAGCTAACACTACAGCCAGCGAGCTCAATGCTTGGACTCGGTAAATTAGTTGGTCAGGTCCTTCCCATAATCAGACATGTGGTTTTATGGTATAGCTCAGTTTGGATAGTCACACGTGTCGGTCCTTAATACGACTTGGGCGGAACTTACCACAATACAAGTTCTCATGCTCTAGCTGCGCCTACCTGATCTTACCACCTGCCCAAGTCTAAGACGAGTTTTCGACATTTATTTTATTTTCTAAATACTGACATTACCTAATGTCATACATTTCTCAAAAGGATTTGCATAAAAAGGTAATAATGGTTTCCTCCCATAGGGTGATCAAGACTGATAAGCATGTCTAAGCAATTCTACCACGTTTAACTAGTCCACATTGTTGTAATCAATATTGTAGAGTTAAAGTCCTAGGGTTATAAAGGTATGGGATAACAATCATCAAAGGACGACATTAACAGTTTTAGGTTTAACTAACAACCCACCATTTGAACTCATCATTTTATGTGAGATAGCAATGCATAATACTTTTAAAACAGAAAACATGATTTAAAAATCATAGGTACAAAATGATCAAAGGATACTCGCCTTCATCGACAGTTGAGGTCACCGCGTCTGATTGATCCAAAGTGGCTTTAGCGGCGTTAGAGTCTACACGCACGAAACGTGGCAAATAAATACAAGAAAATCAAATAAAATCCAAAAATTATAAAATTAGTACCAAAAGAGATATTATAAATTTATATGAATTTAGAAACAAGAATCGACGGAATCGGAGTCCGTATGAAAGAGAATGAACTTCCGGAAGACAGTGATCACATGAAATGCTATAAATAGAGAAAGAGGAATATTCCTGGAATCTTGTTTTTGCTAGAATTTTGGATTAATGGAGAGGCTTCCAGCTAGGCCCCATATATAAGTGAGGGCGGGAGAGGAGGAATGAGCATATAGTGTATAACTGAGGGGGGGGTGTTTACTTGTCATTGATATTCTATAACTAGTTATATCTTAATTGAAATATCATTGGGCCTATGGCTGAATGACATGCTAAAGCTAACTATTAAGAACTAACCTCTTAACTGACCATGTACTTAACTAACTACTACTTAACCCATATGGGACTCGCTGTCAGTTAAATTCTTAAGCCACTAATAATTTCTAATTACCTCCTAATCTCTTGACTCATTTATTAACTAACACTATTCGAGCATACCCTTTGCTACATGAACATCTATTAGCCAAGTAGTCTACTAACAATTTTATAAACAACTAACTAATCTAGGTGGGCCTCTACTTTCATCAAGGTTTTAGGTATAACTTATACATTGTAGTTTCTAACAGCTAAATCAGCTAATTAATCAATTACAGTACTCTAACCATTCTTGATTAGCCCCTAATCCATATAACTGAAACTTGCTAACTAGACATCTACTTGGGTGAGGGCCAACTATCATACACCCAAACAAAGAACCAAAGAAGACAGAAGAATTGAACCTATGGCTAGTGGGTCCCATGAAGTCGTTGAGCCAACAAATCTTCACAAAGCAATGAACCCAGCAGGGAAGAAGCAGGTGAGGGAGGCAGCGCTCAGGGCAAGGGGCAGTCGGCGGTGTGAGGGGTTTGTCTGGCGGCCAAAATGGGTCGCCAGGACCCCAAGGAGGCAACATGAAGTGGCGGCGCGGGCACAAGCGGCCGAAGGTGGCGTGCAAGCAAAGCGGCGCACGGGCGGCGCAGGCGTGCAACGGTGCCGGCGTCTCGATGGAGTGGCGGGGAAAGTAGCGTGCGCACAGGCACGACGTGGCAACGAGGATTGCGCAGGACCACCTAGGGTGGCCGGGGAAAGGCCGAGGGGGCAGCGCGACGGGGCCGAAGACGGAGAAGAAGTAGGCGGTGTGGGGAGGGCTCCTCAGTGGTGGAGAGGACAAATTGGGGAGTGGGGAGGGTAGAGGAGGGTTGGGTGCATGTGGTGACGTGGTTGGCCGGGCATTTACTTCACCGGAGTGGCGGATTGGGTGATGGGAAGCGGCGTCGGCCCTGGGGAAGAAAAGCGGACGCGGCGGCACTTGTGCTCTAGGAGAGGGGATGGGGTAGGGGAGAATGAAGGAGGGCGAAGGGGATAGAAGGGGGCTGACCGACACTTAAATAGGCGGAGACAGGGAGAACAGGGCGTGGCACACGGCGCGGAGCACAGGCACGGGTGTGGTGTTGGGCAAGGGTTGGGCGAGCGCGCGGGCTACGGAGTAGGGCATGGGCGCAAGGGCAGTGCTGTAGGACTTTGGCGACGCATGGAGCATCGTGGCGCACGAGAGTGCGGCGTTGAGCTCGGAGGCATGGCGCACGGGGCTGGCAACAAGGAGAAGGAGGGAGAGAGAAAAAGAAAAAGGAAGGCAAGGCAAAGAAAAAGGAAAAAGAATTTTCGCGGAGTATCCAAATTGCAAAATTTGATTTTCAGAATTTGACGAAGATTTAGAACTAAGATGATCGAATATGAATTTGAATATTGGACCAGGAATGTAAATATATGCACAAACTCCAACTGAAATCCAAATGTTTGAATTGATTAATTTAAATTAAATGTTTTGGAAACGACTGAATTTGGGATGTTACAAACCTACCCCCTTAGAAGGAATATCGACCCCGAGATTCGAATGGACTGGGAAGAAGATTGGGGTACTCGGCTCTCAAATCCTCTTCGCGTTCCCAGGTTGCTTCCTTTTCTGAATGATTGCTCCACTGCACCTTGCAGAATTTGATGATCTTGTTTCTGGTATGACGTTTGGCTTCGTTGAGAATTCTGACAGGGTACTCCTGGTAGGTGAGATCTTCCTATAGATCAATTGCTTCCAATGGCATCTGTTTCTCTGGCATACGCAAGCACTTCTTCAATTGCGATACATGGAAGACGTCATGTACGCCTGACAGCTAAGGTGGGAGGTCCAATTTGTAGGCAACTTCTCTTCTGATAAGAACAGGAAAAGTTCCAATATATCTTGGTGCAAGTTTCCCACTTACTCTGAAACGACGTATTCCCTTGAGAGGTGAAACCTTTAGGTACACGTAATCTCCAAGTGCAAAGGTTAGATCTCGTCGGCGATTATCAGCATAATTATTCTGCCTGGATTGAGCTGTTTTCATATTTTCTTGAATTTTTCACACCTGTTCTTCGGCCTCCTTCAAAACATATGGTCCAAATACTTGTCGTTCTCCAGTTTCATTCCAATACAAAGGAGTTCTGCACTTTCTTCCATATAGAACCTCAAAAGGCGACATCTGCAGGCTTGACTGATAACTATTGTTATAAAAAAATACTGGATATGGCAAACTTACATCCCAACTTGAACTATTGGTTAAAGCACATGCTCTTATCATATCTTCAAGAATTTGATTCACCCTTTCAGTTTGTCCATCTGTCTACGGATGGTAAGCTGTACTAAAATTTAAGTTGGTGCCCAAAATTGCCTACAAATTTTGCCAGAATCTTGAGGTGAACTTTGATCCTCGATCTGATACGATCTTCTTTGGTACTCCATGCGGACATACAATTCTTGTCATATACAACTATATTAGTCGATCTCCCGAGTAGGTAATCTTTACTGGAATAAAATGTGCAATTTTTGATAATCGATCCACAACTACCCAGATAGAATTATATCTATCTAGATTTTGTTCTTGGTAGACCAGTGATAAAGTCCATTCCAATTTCTTCTTATTTCCATTCAGGTATCTTTAAAGGTTGCAGTAATCCGACAGGTCTATGATGTTTAGCTCTAACTCGCTTAAACACATCACAAAATGATACATATTCAGCAATTTCTCTTCTCATGCTTGACCACCAATATCTCTCACGAAGATCTTGGTACATCTTCGTACTTCCTGGATGAATCGAATATGCAGATTCATGGGCTTCCTTCAGAATCAAAATTTTAATCTCGTTCAGATTTGGTACAAAGATTCTTTTCTCGAACCAAATAGTGCCTCTCTCATCTTCTGAGAATCCTGGTGCTTTACCATTTCTCATGTTGTCCTTGATTTCCTTGACGTCTGGGTCTTCCTTCTGAGCCTCCCTGATATGATCTTCTAGAGTTGGTTGGACTTCCATGGTATTCATACAACCCTCATCAACTAATTCCAGGTTGAGTCGCTGAAATTCCTCATGCAGTGCGGGCTGGCTTTCCTTAATCATCACATTATTGCAATAGCTTTTTCTTCTTAAGGCATCGGCTACCACATCATAATCCTTGATTAACTCCATCCACCTTCTTTGCCTTAAGTTCAGATTGCCTGAGTGAAAATGTATTTGAGGCTCTTATGGCTGGTACAAATCTCACAGCGATTACTAATAAGGTAACGCCTCTAAATTTTTAGAGCATGCACAACTGTGGTTAACTCTAAATCATGGGTTGGATAATTCTGCTCATGCGGGCGCAGTTGTCTCAAAGCATAAGCTACTACCTTGCTTTCTTGCATTAACACACAACCCAGACCTCGTTTTGATGCATCGTAGAAAATCTCAAAGTTTTTCCGGATGTTTGGCAAATCAACACTTGCGTAGTAGTTAACCTCTTTTTCAGCTCTTTAAAACTCTGCTCACAAGCAAGAGTCCAATCAAACCTCTTTTCTTTCTTGAGCAATTCGGTGAGGGGTTTGGCAATCTTCAAAAAGCCTTTAATAAAACGACGGTAGTAACCGGCTAAAGCAAGAAGACTTCTGATTTCTAGAACTGACTTGAGTTGCTTGCAGTTAATTACATCCCTAACCTTTCTTGGATCTACTGCTACTCCTCCAGCAAAAATTACATGCCCCAAGAAAACAACTTCTTTCAACTAAAACTCGCACTTACTGAATTTAGCATACAACTAGTGCTCTCTGAGTTTCTCCAGAACTAATCTCAGATGTTTCTCATGCTCATTCTTATTTTGAGAGTAAATAAGAATGTCATCTATGAATACCACTACAAACTTATGCAGGTATTCCATAAACACCTTGTTCATCAAGTTCATGAAATAAGCTGATGCATTTGTGAGACCAAATAACATCACTGTACATTCATAAAGACCATAACGAGTGGTGAACGCAGACTTTGGGATATCTCATGGCCTTATCCTCAGTTGATGATAACCAGAACATAGATCAATCTTGGAGAAAACACTTGCTCCTTCTAACTGATCAAACAAGTCATCAATTCGCGGCAAAGGGTACTTGTTCTTGATTGTGACTTCATTCAGGGACCTATAATCCACACACATCCTTAAGTCATCATCTTTCTTTTTCATAAATATTACTGGTGCTCCCCAAAGTGATGAACTGGGTTGGATAAATCCTTTTTCTAGCAACTCTTTAATCTACTTCTTCATCTCAACTAGCTCATTTGCTGGTAACCGATAAGGTCTCTTGGATATAAGGGCTGCACCAGGTACCAAGTCAATGATGAACTCGATTTCTCAGTCTGGTGGCATTCTAGGTAGTTCATTGGGGAGTACATTTGGGTATTCCAGCACTACCAGCACACTTTCCAAAGGTATGCCTTTCAGGCGGTTTAGAACACAAATATTCTTTGATGGTTTGTTGGACACAAACTCCACTCGAATACCTTCGGCATTGGTTAGGGTGATGGCTCTGTTGGCATAATCAATATGCCCCTTAAAATTGATTAACCAATCTTTTAAAATTGATTAACCAATCTATGCCAAGGATTACATCAATGCCACTGGAATCTAGTAAGATAAGGTTCGCTAGGAACCTAACCCCATTTATATCTATAAACATTCCCGAGCATACTGAATTAGTTCTCATTTCCTTTCTAGTCGATTGGACTATCATAGGGTCCTTAAGTTCAAAAACATCCCAGCAATGTTTTTTAGCAAAACTCTTCGAAATAAAAGAATGCGTAGCTCCAGAGTCAAATAATGCTGATATAGGTACTAAATTAACAAGGAACTTACCTAGAACTACGTCAGGTGCATCCTGGTATTCCTCTATGGTGACATGGTTAACACGTACTCTCCCAAAAGTTTGTGGACCCCTTGGAATCTGAGGGGCGCCACGTCCTTGTCCCGGAGCTGGTGCACGGACTGGTGTAGTCCCCAAGTTGGAGCGTGCTCGAGTCATGTTCTGAAGTTTTTTAGGGCAATTGTTGACAAAATGCCCCATCTCATGGCAATCAAAGCACTGGACACCTGCTGTTGAAGTCTTGTTCTGCTGCGGTTGAACACCAGTATTGTTGCAGAATCCCTGCACGATTGGACGAGGTCCTGACATTTGAGTCCGGGGTGCATTGGCCATCGGCTGCCTATTGAAGTGTGGCTGGATCATGCGAGGCCCAAAACTGCTGGTGCCATGCTGCGCCTGAAAGACCATCTTTCTTTTATGAGACTCAAACAGCTGATGTTGAGCATCCTCTTGCACAAGAGCTTTGTTGACCATTTGCTGAAAGTTGGGTTAGTCATTTAACACCAAATGTACTTTGATGTTGGGATCAAGTCCTTCCATGAAGTGTCATATCTTTGCTCCCTCATTTGCCACGTCCCTCGGTGCATACCTAGACAGTTGGGTGAACCTGTTGAGATATTCTTACACGATGAGGTTGCCTTGATGCAGCTTGTGAAACTCCCACTTTTTCATCTCCATCATTCCCAAAGGGATATGTGCTGAGCGGAAAGCAGCAGAAAACTCTTGCCAAGTAATGTCCTGGATGTTTTGGTGGGTTGCGTACAAATTTTCCCACCAAGATCCTACAGTCCCTTTGAGTTGGTGAGTAGCATAGAGAATTTTTTCTTGGTCATTGCATTGAGATAAGATTAGTTTCCTTTTGGCATCCTTCAACCAATCATCAGCTTCTAGTGGGTCAACTGAACCAGCAAAGGTTGGCGGCCTGGTTCTCATGAATTCTCCCAATCTGGACTGAGGTGAAAAGACTGGAGCAGGAGCTGGTGTAGGCTGATTAACTTGATTCTGAGCAAGTGCATGTAGAAGTTGTAATTGCATGGTCATCATCTGCTCCATGTTCATTTGGGGCTGACCAGGAGGTGGTGGCGGTAGGTGTCCTTCTTCAAAGAGTTGTTCTGGTTGAACTTGAGGTGCTTGCAGTAAAACTAGCTCTTGAGGGAGTGGTTGACCACGTCCTCTTCCACGACCACGGCCTCGGACAGCTACAAGGCCTCCTCCACGGGATCCTCTATAACCTCTTCCAGGGTTTTCCATCTAAGTGGTGACCAGGGTTAGCAGGGGAAAGAGGGATAAGCAGAGATGAGAGGAAAGAGGCTTGAACAACCCACAAGATCCAAATACTTTACGAAAAGCAAATTACCGCAAACAAATCAAAGAAAATCGTCTACTCGATCGTTACTCCTAACCTAGAGAAATGGCTCAACACACAGAATGAGCCTTGGCAACTTAGACTATATGGCTTGTTGGCTCCATTACTGTGGTCTTGATCGTAATGGTAAAAATCGTGTTGACCTACTATAGAAATCACGGGGGAAAGGGGATCCATTCAACACGGTGAAACGGTGAATGAAGAACCAGGTAAGAATGAATTCAGTGAACAAGGTAAGGATAGAAATATGAGAAAAGAGAAGGATAACACAATATTATTTTTCTCTTTTTGTAAAATTAATTTTGAAGTTTTCCAACTAGCGGCCATTCTAACTAGGTCATGTCCTACAGTCGACTTGGCTCTGGTACCAACTCTGTCGAGACCCTAGATTTCTAAATTCGGAACCCTCTGTATTTTCTGCACTAGCCCTGGATCAGTAGCTAGTGCATACAGTTCATCGTTGATAACAAGTTCGAATCATGATTAGCATAAAAGTAACGACATGGTACCGGCCTTAAGGTCACATAATACAAAAGAGGTCAATAGACCTTGAGTCTTATAGCAGCGGAAACATCAAAAGTTAAACTCCGAGTGATGGCCCATCAAATTGTCCACCGGCATTCAACTGGGGAGCGCGACCTGGTACTCCGGATGTCCTTGGTCATACCCGCAGGTGTAGTAGTCGTAGTCGTCCTCAGCATCATTGAAGGCTTCTGAGATTTGTTTTGAGTGTAGTATGTGAGTACATAAAGTACTCTGTGAGTCTTGAAAAACATGCATGTGCATAGCTTTAAGAATTGGGCTTATAGGGCTCTTTTGCGCAAAGCAACATTTTATATTTCAAATATTTTATATAAGGCACATTTGACAAATGCAGTTTCAATAATTAAATTAATTATGTCACTAGTAGAGGTTCTAGCTACCAACCACTAGAATCAAGGCTCTAACTGCCAAGGTTTAAAGGATAGGGGCTCTAGCTGGTAGAACACTACCCGAGAGCTCCACTGCTCCCGGTTTCCCAAATTTACACTTTTGAAAGCAAAACCAAAATCTATCATGTGAAAACGCATATTGCCCGCCCTTGAACGTGGGCACGGCTATTCGAATAGTTTTACACTCTGCAAAGGTTGTACAACTTGACCCACATGAGATAATCAGCTTATAATGTCCGCTCACACACTTCTAAAGATGTGCGACTAAGAGATTATCACAAAGCCTTTACAATACCTTATCCTTACATCAGCTCGCCCGATGAGTTTAACCCCCAAGTTATGAGGTTCATTTACCATTGACCTAGAGCTCACCGTTGTTGGGAATAAGCTGCCCGGACGTGGATGTTCATTTACCATCGCTGGCGCAAGCCCCGATAGACATGGAAGTACATTTACCATGCTACATGACCCAAGGTACGGAAATACATTTACCATAATCAAGAGAACACCTAACACTACAGCCTGCAAGCTTAATGCTTGGAATTGGTAAATTAGTTGGCTAGGTCCTTCCTATAATCAGACATGGGGTTGTACGGTATAGCTCAATTTGGATAGTCACAAGTGTCGGTCCTTAATATGACTTAGGCAGAACTTACCATAGTACAAGTTCTCGTGCTCTAGCTGCACCCGCCTGATCTTACCACCAACCCAAGTCTAAGACGAGTTTCTGACATTTATTTTATTTTCCAAATATTGACATTACCTAATGTCATACATTTCTCAAAAGGATTTGCATGAAAAGGTAATAATGATTTCCTCCCATAGGGTGATCAAGACTGATAAGCATGTCTAAGCAATTCTATCGCGTTTAACTAGTCCACAATGTTGTAATCAATATTGCAGAGTTACTGTGCTAGGGTTATAAAGGTATGGGATATATAACAATCATCAAATGACGACATTAACAGTTTAGGTTTAACTAACAACCTACCATTTGAACTCATCATTTTATGTGAGATAGCAATGCACAATACTTTTAAAACAGAAAATATGATTTAAAAATCATAGGTACAAAATGGTCAAAGAAGACTCGCCTTCGTTGACAGTTGAGGTCACGGTGTTTGATTGATCCAAAGTGGCTCCAGCGGCGTTAGAGTCTACACGCACGAAACGAGGCAAATAAATACAAGAAAATCAAATAAAATCCAAAAATTATAAAATTAGTACAAAAAGAGATATTATGAATTTAGAAACAAGAATCAGCGGAATTGGAGTCTATATGAAAGAGAACGAACTTCCGGAAGATAGTGATAACATGAAATGGTAGAAATAGAAAAAGAGGAATATTCCTGGAATTTTGTTTTTACTGGAATTTTGGATTAATGGAGAGGCTTCCAGCTGGGCCCCATACGTAAGTGAGGGAGGGAGAGGAGGAATGAACATATAGTGTGTAAGGGGGGGGTGTTTACCTGTCATTGATATTGTATAACTAGTTATATCTTAATTGAAATATCATTGGACCTATGGCTGAATGACATGCTAAAGCTAACTATTAAGAACTAACCTCTTAACTAACCATGTGCTTAACTAACTACTACTTAACCCATATGGTACTCACTATCAGTTGAATTCTCAAGCCACTTATAATTTCTAATTACCTCCTAATGTCCTGACTCATTTATTAACTAACACTATTCGAGCATACCCTTTGCTACATGAACATCTATTAGCCAAGTAGTCTACTAACAATTTTATAAACAACTCCCTAATCTAGGTGGGCCCCTACTGTCATCAAGGTTTTAGGTATAACTTATACATTACAGTTTCTAACAGCTAATTAATCAATTACACTCTAACCATTCTTGATTAGCCCCTAATCCATATAACTGAAACTTGCTAACTGGACATCTACTTGGGTGATGGCCAACTAACATACACCCAAACAGAGAAGCAAAGAAGACAACAGAATTGAGCCTATGGCTAGTGGGTCCCATGACGTCATTGCGCCAACAAATCTTTAGTGAGCAATGAACACAGCAGGGAAGAAGAAGGGGAGGGAGGCGGCGCTCTAGGTAAGGGGCAGCTAGCGGCGAGGGCGGTACGAGGGGCTTGGCCGACGGCCAAACAGGTGGCCGGGACCCCGAGGAGGCGACACGAAGTGGCGATGTGGGCACAAGCGGCCGGAGGCGGCACGCGCAAGCAAAGCGACGCACGGGCGATGCAGGCATGCGGCGGCGTCGGTGGCTCAGCAACACAACGGGGAAAGTAGTGTGCGCATGGGCACGGCGTGGCCATGGAGGTGGCACATGACAACTTGAGGTGGCCGGGGAAAGGCCGAGGGGGTGGCGCGATGGGGCCAGAGACAGAGAAGAAGTAGATGGCGTGGGGAGGGCTCCTCAGTGACGGAGAGGACAAATTGGGGAGGGGGAGGTAGAGGAGGGTTGGGCGCATGTGGTGACACGGTTGGCCATGGATTTACTTCACTGGAGCAGCGGATTGGGTTATGGGCGGCGACGCCGGCTTTGGGGAAGAAATGCGGACGCGACGGCGGTTGTGCTCCAGGAGAGGGGATGGGGGTAGGGGAGAATGGAGGAGGGCGAAGGGGATAGAAGGGGGCTGGCCAGTGCTTAAATAGGTAGAGATGGGGAGAGCGGGGTGTGGCACACGGCGTGACGCACGGGCACGGGCGTGGCGCCGACCAAGGGATGGGCGAGCGCGCGGGTTGTGGAGCAGGGCATGGGTGCAAGGCCGGTGCTGCAAGACTTCGGCGACGCATGGAGCATCGTGGCACATAGGAGTGCGGCGTTAAGCTTGGGAGGCGCATGGGGCTGGTAGTGAGGAGGAGGGAGAGAGAAAAAGAAAAAGGAAGGGAAGGGAAGGGAAGGAAAAAGGAAAAAGAATTTTCGCGGAGTATCCAAATTGCGAAATTTGATTTTCAGAATTTGGCAAAGATTTAGAACTGAGATGATTGATTATGAACTGGAATATTGGACCAGGAATGTAAATATATGCACAAACTCCAACTGAAATCCAAATGTTTGAATTGATTAATTTAAATTAAAAGTTTTGAAAACGGATGAATTTGGGATGTTACAGCTGTGCCAACTTGGTTCGGTTACAACGTGGTCCGATCGGTGGAACAGGAGGCCTGACAGTGGGGTCCACTCGTCAGTGAGGGGTGGGAAAGGGATTTTTGGATTTTTCTAATTTTGTAATTAAGGTGAAAGTTTTAGTGAATTTTAAATATAGATAAAATCTTCAAAAATAATGAAAAATTTAGGGGAGGCTTGTGACATAGTGTGGACCATTGTGTAATTTTTCTAGGGTTTTTTTTTTACATTTTTGTCTAAAAATCTCTTGATTTCTATTTTGCTTAATTTTATTATTTGATGTGAGGAGAATTTCCAACATATGCTTGAATTAATTTCCCATTTAATATTTAGTACAATTATGTTGAGTTTAGATTTTTAATTATCAACTTTTATTTTCATTTGTTTTAACTATCCATTAGGTTTATGATTGCAAGAATTGTTGTTTAGGTTTTAAAATCCAATGTATCCTTGCATAAAAACCCAGGGAAAATGAAATAACGATAAGGTGCATCAAAATTTTTAAAAGGTTCATATTTTTATACATTTGAAACACAAACCCTAAATTTGGGATGTTAGAGCTGCTCTGTTCCAGATGGGGCCTATGAAAGCGCCAGGTCCGGACGGTTTCCTGGCACTTCTCTATCAGACCCATTAGGGGTTTTTTTCATGAGGAAATTTGACATGCTGTCAGAAGCTTTCTGGAGAGTGTGGTTATACCAGAAGGTCTCTACGGTTCAGTTATTGTGTTTATCCCGAAGGTTTCGAGGCCTGAACATCTAAAAAATTTCCGTCCCATCAGTTTGTTCAACGTGCTCTATAAGATTGCTTCAAAGGTTTTGGCTAACATATTGAAAGTTTTTCTGCCTGCGATTGTGTCCAAGTATTAGAGTGCTTTTGTCCCTGGAAGGCTTATTACTGACAATGCTTTTATCGCTTACGAGTGTTTACACACCATACGAAGACAACAATCGAAGAGGCCGTATTTTGCTTCGAAGATTGATATGATGAAGGTGTATGATCATGTAGAGTGGAGTTATCTACATGGCTGTCTAAATAGACTGGGTATTGCTCCTGCTTGGATCAGTTCTGTCATATGGTGTATTACGTCTGTTCGCTATGTTGTCCAGGTTAATGGTGAGCTGACTATGCCTGTGGTCCCATCCAAGGGCATTAGGTAGGGGGGCCCTATTAGTCCCTATTTGTATCTGTTGTGCACTGAAGGTCTGTCATGTCTCTTGCAACACAAGAAGGGTCGTGGTGAGCTACATGGTATTCGAAACGGTAGGCTCGGTCCCCCCATATCACATGTTTTATTTGTAGATGATAGTATTTTCTTTGCTCGGAATGATGTAAACAGTGTTGATGCATTGAAAGCCACGCTTTATTTGTATTGTGAAGGTTCTGGGTAGAAAATTAATTTAGAGAAATCCTCTATTTTTTTTTGGCTTGCATTGCAATGATAGTGTCAAACAAGGAGTCATGGCTCGACTGAATGTTCATAATGAAGCCCTCCAGGATTCCTACCTAGGGATAGGGGTGAAAACGGATCGGATCATTTCCGACCGATCCAGACAAAAACAGATTCGGATTATCTCGGATCGGATTTTTCTCGGATAATTTTCGGATTGGAAACGAATTCGGATTTTTTTGTCGGAAACGGAAACGAATACGGTAGGCATGCTATCCAGCGGATACGGATACAAATATGGATTATCTGGATATGACGAAGTTCAGATATCCGAATTTCAGCCCAAAAGAGAAAAGGAGATTTCAATTGATTTTCGAATTTCAGAAAATGCAACAAATCAAATAGCCTTTTAGAAAATAGCAAATAGAGTTAAAAAATTCTAAAAAAATCAAAGAAATTCATTGAATTATGTTGAACTTAATAAAATTAATTCCAACTAAAATTTTGTTTTTATTTTTGCACATAAATTATTTTTATTTCTTTGAAAAATAGGAAAAACCTTTTAAAATCCGAGAAAATTCAAGAAATTAATTAAAATTTCCTTTTTCATTTTAAATCAATAAAATCCGAGAAAACTCAATAAATTTTATTTTTAACATAAAAACTAGGAAATTAAATAATTGACTTCATTTTATTATTTTTTCTATTTAACCAAGAAGACTCTTTTAAATCTCAGAAAATCCAACAAAATAATAACTTTATTAATTTTATTTTTGGTAACATACTTTGGGATGTTACAGTCATTTGCGTATAGATTAACCATTCAGTTTAATCAATGTTAGTGTGAGCTAAGTTTTATATATGTGTGTGATGAATTAAGTGTGAATGTGTGATGACTTGTGACTTTGTGAGTTATGACTTATGAGCTAAATATGGTAAACTAAGTATTATATTTGTGATGCACTAGTTAATACAACTTGCTAGTGCCAATATTATGTGTGATTACTGAAAATATGAACAATTCATGAATGTTTGCATCAAATAAACTAGTTATATGTTTTCGTTAATTTCTGGCATACAATTTAAGGGGTTTTCATGTTCCGAAAAGTATTAGTGACCGTATTCGTTTTGATTCGTATTCGTTCCATATTCGTATTCGATATTATTCGTATCTGTATTCGTATCCGAGGTATTCGTATCCATATACGGATCCGGGAAAAAATATGAAAACAAATATGGCAGAGCCATTATCCGTCCGTATCCGATCCATTTTCACCCCTACCTAGGGATGCCAACTGAGGTGAGTTGATCACCAACGAGTTCTTTTCATTTCTTTCCTGATAGAGTCTGGAAGTGGATCAATGGATGGACTGACCGGCCGTTGTCACGAGCGAGGGAAAGTAGTAATGTTACAATCGGTGATCCAGGCTATTCCAACTTATGTTATGAGCTGCTTCTAGCTGCCTGTCTCGATGTGTGAGAAAATGAAAACCTCCATCGCTAATCACTGGTGGGGTGTTGAGAATGGCAAGAACAAAATGCATTGGCGATCTTGGGACTGGCTGTCTACACCTAAAGCTTTGGGCGGCATGGGCTTTCGTGATCTTGTGCTCTTCAATCAAGCCATGTTAGGTCGTCAGGGCTGGTGGCTAATGACGGAGATGAGGTCGCTTTGCGCAAAGGTGTTGAAGGGTCGTTACTTTCCTAACTGTGATTTTTGGTATGCCCCTCGTCCAAGATCTTCTTCGTATACTTGGAGAAGTATCTGCTCTAAGAAGGAATTGTTGCGGAAGGGTGTACGATGGGGAGTCGGTAATGGCAAAAGTATTAAAATATTATCTGATAACTGGATACCCGGCAATACACCCAATCTGATTCAGCTACTAATGCCCCTACCCGCGGATCAAACGGTTTATTTTCTTATACTGGAGGAGCATGGTTCTTGGGATGTTGACCTAGTTCGTTCTATCTTCCGTGAGGTGGTGGCTGATCAGATTATCCAGGTGCCCATCAGTAGGCAAGACAGTGAGGATTTTGCTTTATGGCTACATATAAGACACGTGTCTTACACGGTACGTTCAGCATATTTTTTAGCTCGGATTGAGGGTTTTTATTCCTCTCAAAGCAGCTCTGGGCGTGGTCTCTCCTCGGCGTATAATGCGGATGAAAAATATTGGAAGTCACTTTGGGCTATAAAGGCACCAAACAAGATGAAAATTCTATTGTGGAGTTTCGCACATGATGGCCTCCCGTGTGGTTTCCAGGTGAAACAGAGACATATCCCAGCGAATGATACATGTGTCTTCTGTGGGAGGGAGGAGTGTATCGAACATTCCTTCCTCTTTTGCTAGTTTGCCCGTGAAGTTTGGCATGAAGTGATATTGGAATATGGCTTCTATCTCTACCGTAAGATGATGAATTGTGCTAAGCAGTGGTTGTTCGATTTTCTGGGACGTTCTTCGACTCGGGAGGCAACGGTTCTTGTTGTTACTATGTGGCATATTTAGGAGGCCCGTAATGGTGCACGAAACAATGAAGGTTTGTTGCATCCTCGAAGGGTGGCTGCAAAAGTTAAAGCTTATGTTGAGTTGATAGTGTTTCATATCTTCAATCCAGGTCATAGGCGTGAGTCCTTGCATTCAGTTCCTAAATGGACTCCGCCGCCGGTAGGTACGGTCTTTATTAATATTGATGCATCACTATTTTCTTATTCTCGTCGGATAGGGGTTGGCGTGGTAGTCTGAAACCACATTGGTGAATGCTTGGCTGCCTGCAGCGAGCGCCTTGATGGGATCACTACACCAGAGTAGACCTGTTCAAATGCTAGGCCGGACCGAGCTCGGCCAAAATCAGTGAGTTCGAAAGTTCCTAGCCGGCAAAAACGTATTTCCTGTTTAAAATGTATTATTTTAATCATTTTTTGGAATAAAAACTAATATTTAATTCATTTTCAGCATTAAATAAATAGAATTATATTTTTTAATTGTTTTACGGGATTTGGTCGGGCTTCCTTGGCGGATTTTGTCCCAAGCCCGGCCGGACATGCTCGGGCTCGAGGCCAATGGTAGTTGCCCATGAACAGGTCCACGCCAAAGTTAGCAGAAGCATTGGCGTTTCATCGTGCAACAGCCCTTGCCCGTGATGAAGGATATCAAAATGTCATCCTTGCTTCTGATTGCTTGTCTGTTGTGCAATGGTTGAATTTGTCGATGTGGGATCGGTCCTCTGTTAGTGCGGTTATCTCTGATATCAAGTCTATGGCAGAGGGCTTTTTCTCAGTTGTTTTTCGTCATGTTAGTCGTGTGATGAATGTGGCGTGTGGCGACACAAACTCTAGCTAGATCTTGTGAGCACTCTGTTAGCTCTTTTATTTGCAATGGTGTACCGGAGTGTATCCGGGAGACTCTTTATAACGATGTTTTGTTATTAATAAATTGTCGGCATTCTCTCAAAAAAAAGGTATGGATACAAGGGGTGCTAATGGGAGCCTTGGCCCCCCTTATGCTCCATGTACTCCATTGTGTACACATGTATATGCTAGTTAAAAGGCAAAATTGGCTATAGGATACTCAACTTTGTCGGCATTTGCTGATGGATATCTAAAAAACATGGCTTTGTCAAAACACACAGAAATTTTGTGGATATTGGTTGTAGGACTCTGAGGTGAATATAATATCATTTCCAAGGTGAAGATGAGAGAGAAGGCTAGTGAAAAGTCCATTTTGTCATTTCTCTTCTTTCTTCCTCTTCTTCTTCCCATTTCTCTTCTTTCTTCCTCTTCTCTCCTCTTTTCTTCCTCCCCAGCCGAACCGGCTCGATCCGACCGTGGGTCGCCTTCGGTCCAACCGCCGCCGTCTCCATCCGTCTGTGCGCTGCCACCCACGATGTCCTTCTCTCCTCTTCTCTTCCTCCCAGCCTAACTGGCCTGATCTGATTGTGGGCCACCCCTGGTACAACTGCCACCGCCTCCACCCATCTGTGCGCCACCTCCACCCATTTGTGTGTCACCGCCCATGATGCCCTTCTCTCCTATTCTCTTCCTCCCCAGCCGAACCGGTCCGATCCAGTCGTGGGCCTCCCCCTAGTCCAACCACCGCCACCTCCACCCGCCTGTGCGCTGCCACCCACGATGTCCATATCACACACGTCACCTTGTGTTGCACGCCTTGTGAACCACCGCCTCTGATGCCCTAGCGCCGTCACCGGAAGACCTCATCGTTGTACCGCGCGAGCTCGCCAGAGTCGGAGCTTCTCCACCTCAACCTCTTTGTCGTCGTTTTGCGTCGCTGCCGGTGAGGCTCGATCCTGTCGTCACTTCCCCAAGATCCCCTCGTTGAGATCCACCTCGTATAGCCATTGCCTTTCCCAATCGGTGGTCGGCGTGCCGTCCTTGTCAAGATCCAAGCATCGTCATCTGCCATTGTTGCCCTAGCACCACCGTTAGTGAGCCCCTCCTCCCCTTCCTGCAGTGATCTCGTCCTCCATCCTTTCCTCTTAGTGTGCCGCCTGCTGCGTTGATGCCGCTTGAGGAAGCTCTCCAAGTTGGCGCGATGGCCTTGAGCTCCAGGACCATGTCTACCGTGTTGAGCGTGGCAGGGTGGATGAACGACAGGGTAGGGCCGCACATCTGTGGTCCGTGAGTGGCGACACGCCTTGAGACCAGCGCTTCGTGGCCGCTGGGGCCGTCCCCATGCTGGCGTTGGTCCACGCAAGGCGTGCGCCAAGGAATGCGTCGTGCGCCATTTGGCCAGGCCCCAACTCAGCGAGAAGTCCTCTATTTCTCTCTCTCTCTCTCTCTTTGTGTGTGTTCTTCTTTCACTAACCGTGGGCCCCACTCATCATAGAGGGAAGGGTATAAAAGTCATTTTGTAGTGTTTCTCTCCGAAACAACGGATAATAATATAATACTCGCCTCAGTGTCCTACAGCCAATATCGACAAAATTTTAGTGTGTTTTGGCAAAGCCACGTTTTTTGGATGTCCATCAGCAAATGGCGACAAAGTTGGGTATCATGTAGCCAATTTTGCCAGCTAAAAATAGTAGCAAAATTTTACTTGGCCTCCTTCGATACAAAGATGCTACTAATTGACATCCCTCTATATATTTTTCTGGCTCTGTCCCTGCCATCGAAGTATCAAACCTTGTTAAGTTGCTAATTAAGATTATTCTAGCCATGTTACAGTTGAAGACTCGAAGTGCTATACAAATTTGACTGTGGGATAGTCTAAGCAGCCGCTTACTCGGTTTAGACGAAGGGTTTATATCATTAAGGGGCAGACAGAGTGATTCAATTCAAACTTTGGAAGCAGCCGCTTTGACACAAGGGACACTCTTTGCCGACGGCCTCTAGAATAGTGGAAAACTCTACGTCAATAAACATCACATCAGATGGGTAGGATGCAGGTGAGGCCCAAATATTGCCTTCGATCCCATCATCATTTACTTATAGAGTAAATTTCGCAAAATCCTAGGTTTTGAGGCTAAAAGTAACGCAAAACCTCAGGCTTTATATATTGTGTGCTGGATTACACTGCGCCCACAGAACAGAATAGGGGTGAGAAAACAATGTGCTGGTCAATATTCGGCGCAGACAGAAACATACGTGCCATCACACGTTTCGGTCCTGCCTCTGTACGTTTCGGTCCTCACTAAAATGCTGGAGCGTCGCCGTACGCAAGTCCACAGAATGGACTGCCCCGTGTATATTAACCTGTTACAATTTGACAAATATACGTGCCATCACACGTTAGAGCTCAACGCAAAAAGGCTATACGTCGACGTACGGTGCTGCTAATCAACAAGCGTGATGTAGCGGGCATCGGAACCATGCTCTCAAGTCTCCCCGTCCACACCACACGCGGAAAACCATGCGATGGGGGATGCAATCTCGCAAAGAAAGCATCGCTCACACGCAAAACAGCGCACAAAACTACAAAAGTACTTATCGCCAAGGCACGGTGCTGCCGTCACGGCCATGACGTTACGCCCTTCCCTACCACTGACGACTCAACTGGACACGTAATCCCCATGCATCTCGATCCGAGCGCACAGCTGCACCACATGCCAGGGCTAGTGGACATGCGGTGTCCCCTCGATCTCCTCCCGAGTAAATAGCCAAAACGACACTCATCTTAAGCCAAATAGCCAAAATAGTCTTTAGGAATGAATTAGCAAAAATATCATCAGTGTTGTATTTATAATGCATGGAGGGAACCTACCACGTCCGGCGGGGCACGGTAGGACACGTGTCGGACACTCGACGGACGACAAGCTACCTGTCGCGCCCACAGTTCGTGGCAGGTTATCGCCTGACGTCCGCCCGACACGTGTCGTACGTGCATTTTCAGCGCGGCACCGGTGATATTTTTTGCCAATTAATTCGTCCAAGGGTTGTTTTGTTATTTTATCGCGAAACAGTATCATTTTAGCCAAAAACTATCTCCTTTCATTCGAAGCACAGCGGTAGCGCGGCGCCCATCAGCCCATAACTAGTTATTAGTTCATCACACAATGGCTTCCTCTACTCTGCTCCGGGAGGGGGTATGTAGGCGTCGGATTCAAGTGACACCAGCGCTCTCCACTCCAGCCCACATAACCCCTTAGTATTTAAGCATGTGACTCCCTTATTACAGGTTACAAGTTAGTGTCACAAATTCGTAATGACATCGATGATATTTTTTACCAGATCTGTCACCGCTCTGCTCGCGCCTCGTGACACCTGCTGTATATCTATCTATTTAGAGAAAGACCACGAAACGCTATAGCATTTTTCTCCAAAACAACGAGATAGCACCTCACCGTTGGATCAAAGCATTGCAACGCCCCACGATCCGCTCGATGCCTCCAACCTTATCCATTTGCTCGATTCCTCGCACATGATCCCTTCCACTCGTCCCTCTATCTCTAATACCCCCAATCCTTCCCCCAAATCCCTATCTCCGGTGTGCCGCTACATGATTCACCATCGAAGCCGACAGATCTTGTTGTCGTAGGGTACAATCCACCGTGATCTCCTCCTCCGTGGAGTTCAAATCGACAAGTTGCGGTGACGACAGCGGAGGTGGGCAAGTGCAGAGGAGGCAAGTTAGAACTCGGGCTCATCACCGGTGATGGCGGCAGCCGAGTGAGTGTGGGCCAGCAGCCTCGACGGTGGTGGCGGGCGTGCAAGCAGCACCGTCTTGTCCGTGGCATCCGTCTACTCCGCCAGGCACGACACGCTCTCCTTCCTGCCAGTCCTCTCCGACGGTGAACTCGACACTGCGCCACCTTCGTTGCCTCTCCCTTCACCTCCTCCAGCCCTCAGTGGCACCCCCTACCGGAGGTCTCCTCGCCCAGATACGACGTCCGATCGTGTGAGGGAGACTGCAGTGGCCGCAGATCTCACAAGCAAGGATGAGATGGTGGCAGAGCCCACGGTGGAGGTTGCGGCAGGCATGGATCGAGTGAGGGAGGGCACCATCTCGAGTCTAATTTGATTCTTCAATGTGTCTGGCTAAGCTTCAAAAGGGAAAAAAAAGTCCCCCATCTAAATTTGTTTCTTTCCAATTCATGTGTTTGTCCCTGAATTCCATTGAACCGTACCAAAACTTGCATTTTGGAAACTAAAGTTACTTGAAAGTTGCATGAAACTTGCGTTTTGGAAACTAAAACTATTTGAAACTCACATGAAACTTGCATCTTGGAATCTAAAACCACTTGAAACTCACAGGAAACTTGAACTTCAAAACTGAAACTTGTATTTTGGAACTTGAGACCACCTTTGAAACTATCAACTTTGAAGTTTGATGTTTGGAAAGTTCAAACTTTGAAACTCGAAACTTTGAAGTTTGATGTCTGAAACTTAGGGTTGAAACTTTGAAGTTTCACCCACCTTTGAAACTTGAAACCTTGAAGTTTCATGTTTGAAAATTAGAGTTGAAACTTTGAAGGCCACGGGCGAGCTCGATGGCGGAAGGCCAACTACCAAGAACGCGTCCCATGGCGTGAGTCAGGAGTATGTGGCAAGTCATGTGCCGTGAGAGTGAGCATGAGTTGGGATTTTTTTTTGTTCATGTTTGATTTTTGATGAAACCTTTTGAAACTTCTTGAAACATGTTGAAACTTACTGAAACTTCTTGAAACATGTCTCAAAATTTGCTGAAACTTCTTGAAACTCTTTTGTCTGAAACTTGAGTTTCAAAATCTGAAACTTGGGCTTGAAACTTTCTTAAAATCTTTTGGAAACTTCTAGAAATACGTGAAACTCACTAAAACCTGAAACTTTTAAAATGTTTTCACGAGACTTATTGAAAGTCTATGAAACTTGCTGAAACTTTTTGAAATTCTTTTGTTTGAAACTTGTGTTCCAAAATCTGAAACAGGTTGAAACTTGGACTTCAAACTTTATTACAATCTTCTAAAAAGTTCTAGAAATCTTAAATGCATTGAACATCGTCGAAACTTCAAAATCAAAATCTGAAACTGAAACTAAACTGCTGTAGCGTGAGCTAGCAGCTCCCGTCTATTTAAGGATTAAGTACATAGTTGGTCCCTGAACTATACCCGTTGATTAATTTTGGTCCCTCAACCGAAATACCGGATATCATGCACCTCAAACTTTACATACCGGGCAAAGTGTGTCCCTCTGTGCGTTCTCAGGCGGTTTGGGCCGACGTGGCAGCCACGCTGGCGCTGAGTCAGCCCTACGACCGGACCACGCAACGACTCGGTCCGGTCATATGCCCTGACCCGGTCGCCCTCGCACTCGGTCGCTCTCGCTCTCTCTCGGCGGTGACTAGGGTTCGTAGTTTAGTGTCCGGCAGCGACCCAAGCCGGCTGTCCTCCTCGACGAGCAAGTTCACTGAGTAGCCTCCCGAGCTCCCCGCGCGTAGATTTCCCCCTCCCTCGAGGCTGCGCCATGGCCAGCTTAGGGAGCTCGAGTTCGTTGGCCACTGGTGGAAGCTCAAGGTCGGCGGCATGTACTGCACCCTCCGTCGGCACAGTTTATGGGTCTTCCACATCGCCGATTCCGTCTGAGAGCGACCCATCGAGTACGCCCAATCCGTTGCCCTGCTGCGGGAGAAGGTGGTCGGTGGATCTCGTGGAGCGACTCTAACCCGGCACGGAGGTACATGACATGCATGCGAGCTCGGGTAAGTATTCTTCGCCAATTTGCTGTTATTTTGGTTTGTGGAGGCTTTGCTTATTTGTGAATCTTAATTGAAGGCTAAAGGCTGCAAGTTTTGGGCATGGTACGACGATGAACCAACCCCCTTCTTGAGGCAGGTAGTACTGGACTTGCGCGACACTGTTAGGGCGTTGAGGAAGGAGAACCGTGAGCTTAAGGCGTTAAGGAACCAGAACAATGAACAAGATTTGAGTGTGGCCTAGTCCAGGCATGGAGAGCGTGATGTAGCAGTTGTTGGACTCGCTGGTAGGGTAGCACAGCTGGAGAAAGAGAGGAGACTTTTTTTTTGTCTTGCTTGTTGTTTTTGTGATGATGCTAGTTAGAGTTCTGATTAGGGAATGTAATTGAACCTGTGCCACAATGTACTATGTAATTGAACCTGTGTTGCTCTAAATTTATCCAGTTCAATTGGTGCTCTTTTATACTGCTGCTTCTCTGATTTGGTTTAAGCAAATTGTAGTGCTATGACAAATCAGTGAGTAAACTTCATCTCATGTGTTGTCATGTACTGCTATGTTGGTTTGAATGAGTGATGTATCTGGTATTGCTCTGCTATGTAAACTCTATCAGCAAATTGTAGTGCTTCTCTGATTTGAATGAGTGATGCATCTGGTGTTGCTCTGAAATTGTCCAGTGATGCTTCTGTTTGTTCTGAATCAGTGATGATTCTGGTTGGAAAAGGACATGGAAAGGTACCATGATTGTCTTGATTTGATCCTTTATTCTGGATAGTTGAAAATGATCACTGATACATACTGATCGCCGCCACCATTGCTTCTGTAATCTTGTACACCATGCAATGGTTGAAGTGCATGTATAGGAGAGAGATGCGACTTTTATTTCACACAAGTTCTAATGATTCATCACAATGATCTTTTGTCTGTCATAGTCATGGGTAATACTACTTAAGGATGACCACCGTTCTTGTTTTGCTCATTGTAATATCATAATATCAAATGCAGATGCACACAATGTTGGATGCAATGATACTGGGGGGACAGGTGATTGAAACAAGATCGGTAGCATGCATGTCTTATTGTATCCATCTATACATCAACACTAACAGAACCAAGGATCATGTTTAAGCAAACACCATGACTGACAATTGACATGGACCCAGTCAACACTACTGCAAACAGATAAGCAAGCACCATGACTGATAATTAGCATGGACCCACTCAGCACTACTGCAAACAGATTGGTCCTCACAAATAAACAGCATATTGATTGGTTCTCACAAATAAACAGCATATCGATTGGTTCTCAGAAATAAACAGCATAACATGCAACCCACAAGGCACAAGTTCAAAAGATTAGATAACACTAACTGACTGTCAGCCCACAAGGCACAAGTTCAAAAGATTACATAACACTAACAAACATAAGCTATGCATGCGCACAAGTTCAAAAGATTACATAACACTAACACTAACATCACTCATTAGTTGGCATACCCAAAAGCTTTGCAAGCTTTGAACTATAACTTTGCTTCTTCTTGGTTGGAGTCAGTTTTTTCCTTTTTTGAAAGGCTGGTTCTTGGGCTGCAGCTTGACCAGAAGTAGAACCCGAAGTCACTGGGATGTTCACACTTGATCTTGCACTCGCAGACGTCACACTTGCCTCCAAGTTCATAGTGCCGGAACCACCATGTTGTGTAGTGACTTTAGCAGTAGCAGAGGTTTTGATGATCCTCTGAGTTGGCATACCAGGCTGTAGCAGAACCACCATGCTCAGTTAGAGGTTTGTAGTTTGCAAGTGCAAAGAATATAAATGAAGATATGGACATTTTGGGATGCACCTACATTCTGAATAGTTGTGCCTGTCCTCTCTGAGTACAATACTCCTACCCTAGTGCAACTCTTTTTGGATGGAGGTGGTGTGTTCACTGAATTAGACCTTGTCTTTCTCTTGGTCATGTTAGAACAGCTCTGTTGTGATGGAGGAATGACAACTTGCAATGTTAGAAGCGCTTAAACTATGTAATTTTGTACCAACTTAGGAAATGCATGAAATGAATGAATTTATTACAAGAGGAACAGGATCAGTTGGTGCAGAATTGCCAACACTTGCACAATGACCTTGTTGATCCTGGCTGGGCTTTGATGTTTGCTGTGATTGGCCATGTCTCCTCTCACAGCTAGACCTGTTATGGCCTTGGACCTCCGGCAGCGACAACTTATCCCGATCTATGTAAGACATGCCCTCTCTTCCTCCGCAATAATGCAATATCTTCCCATCATCAAAGAAATCCCCACTGAAATGGAACCTAATGACTAGCTTGTCCAACTTATCCATTGCTAAATCGAGTAATCGCAAGAAATCACCATCGTGATATACCTACATGCAAAATAACACCAACCATTACCCTAAGAACAACACAAATCAAGTAGCTCCACCAAACAACCGGAGTAATTGCGCGGATCTAGGATTGAAGAACTCACCTTTAGCCCTATTCTTGTTCACCGCCGATCCTATCCATTTGGGATCTGGGATTTCTTGTTGCCATGGACCAAGGTCATGTGACCTCCAAATGACGGGAATCTGCACGCGGGAGCTTTGACGGGGGGGATCACGCGGCGAGAGCGAGGCGACCAAGGCGAGGAGCTTGGTCGCCACCGGCCACCAAATTACGAACCCTAAATCGCCGCCGGCCACCAAACCCTAGTCACCGCCGAGAGAGAGCGAAAGGGAGATAGGGCGACCGAGTGCGACGATATGGCCAGACCGAGTCGGGTCGCTGCGTGGTCCGATCGTAGGGTCAACTCAGCGTCAGCGTGGCTGCCACGTCGGCCCAAACCACCTGAGAACGCACGGAGGGACACGCTTTGCCCGGTATGTAAAGTTTGAGGTGCATGATATCCGGTATTTCGGTTGAGGGACCAAAATTAATCAACGGGCATAGTTGAGGGACCAAAATTAAACAACGGATATAGTTGAGGGACCAAATATGTACTTAATGCTCTATTTAAACACGCACACGCTGCTCGGCGTTGGTGCATCGGTCCTGCAGTGACGATCGCAACGGCATGGCGGACCAGCTCATCTCCACGGCCGTGCACGACAGGTTGCCCGACAACTACGTCCGCCCGGAGACGCAGCGCCCGCGCCTAAACGAGGTCGTCCCCGACGCGCACATCCCCGTCGTCGACCTCGCCAACCCCGACCGCGCCACGGTCGTCTCCCAGATCGGCGACGCTTGCCGCTCCCACGGCCTCTTCCAGGTTCCAGCAGCACCCCCATTCCGTTTCTTTCAATTTTCATTCCGTGCTGCAACGAGATTCCTGGTGATATTGACAGAGAAGGGATGGAGCTGACTCAGCGCTCTGTTTTGCCCACTGTCGTGTGTAATTAATTCATCAGGTGCTGAACCACGGGATACCTGTGGAGCTGATGCTGGCAGTGATGGCGGTTGCGCACGAGTTCTTCCGGCTGCCGCCGGAGGAGAAGGCCAAGCTCTACTCCGACGACCCGGCCAAGAAGATGCGGCTGTCCACCAGCTTCAACGTGCGCAAGGAGACCGTGCACAACTGGCGCGACTACCTCCGCCTGCACTGCCACCCGCTTGAGAAGTTCGTCCCGGACTGGCCTGCCAATCCACCACCCTTCAGGTATCAAGCTCAGCGACCATTTCTTGCTTCCATTACTCTTCCTTGCTCGCTTGTAAAGACTCCAAGTAGTTCTTCTCTCGCTAGATCTTGCTTGCTAAAATTAATGCTAAGTGTTGAAAGAAATAGAATAGACTGACTATTATTAAACTTGCATGTGTTGCTTATTTGAACAGGACAAATTATGTGGCTACCTTTCCACTTCACAATGTTAATCTCAAGTCCTCGTTTCAGCATTATTTTTCCTAGGCAAATGCACATTTCTTAAATCGCTACTCACGAATACGAAAGCAAAATTATTGACGTTTTCAAGCTTCTGCTAAAGACATACGGAGAAACCAATCTTTTTTTTCTTTCCTCGTGATACTGAACGATGTTTCAAGCAAGTCCGAAACAACCAGACTAACCACTCTGTAGTCTGTACCTTGAACGACTCTACCATGTGCTGGAGAGGCAGGCCCTCCATTTTAAACCATTTCTAGGACAGAGAGGCACAGAGCTCCTGCCTTCAGAAAAAGATAAGTTCAGTACAGAGAAATAAGGAAGGGGGAAAATGTTAGTGGTCCACACGAGACCACAACTCCACATACCTAAATGTTTTTACTATCAAGTATCAACCAGTATGAATGGAGGAATGATCACCTGATGGCGAGCAAAAACAAGAAACTGGTGTGAGTGTGACCTGTCAATGCCTTTTTATGCTACTGCACTCATAAGTGACAATTTGTAGCATGGACATCAAAGAAACATAAAAGGATGCAACGAGACAATGCAATGAGAACCACATTTTTTTTCTAGTATAAAAGAACATGTTGTCATGTATTCAAATCACAACAAAAAAAAAACGATGACGTGGTCACATGATGAGTGTTGGGAACATTTCACCTGCTAAGAATCCCCTAGTGCCCAGTGGCGATTGCGTAGGCCCCCTCCTGCAACGCTAAGTGGCAAGTGTTCTAGATGGGGATTTCACTGGGAGCTCAATGGAGCTTGGTAAAAACCATAAGATGGACAAGACAGACGTACTTAGAACCGCAGGACCAAGATCAAGGACAGAAGTCACAACACGGCCCGACAACGTTTAACAGGACCAAGCAGCTAAATCATTGCAAAAGATATCTAAGCTACTTGCAAGTTTTGTGATCAAGTTATTAACCAGGCACATTTTCTTGACCATGCATCAGGGAGATCGTAAGTACGTACTGTAAAGAAGTTCGGGAGCTCGGCTTCAGACTCTATGGAGCGATATCCGAGAGTCTGGGCTTGGAAGAAGACTACATCAAGAAGGTTCTCGGCGAGCAGGAGCAGCATATGGCGGTGAACTTCTACCCAAAGTGCCCTGAACCGGAGCTGACATACGGCCTTCCGGCGCACACGGACCCGAATGCCCTCACCATCCTTCTCATGGACCAGCAGGTGGCTGGACTGCAGGTTCTCGAGGAAGGCAAATGGATCGCGGTGAATCCACGGCCCAACGCACTGGTGATCAATATTGGCGACCAACTGCAGGTGATGCACAAGTACTATCTTTTAGTAAATCGCACCGAAAGGTAACAAAACTTGGTGTAACGCAATTATGTGTGTATATACTGCTAAATTGCAGAAAAACTAACAAAGATAAATTGTAGTATTCTTATGTATTCAAGGTATATCTTGTGGTAAGCGACCTAGGTATAGCAGACAATGCTAATTGTTTGGAAGTGCAGTGAACAACTGGACTACATCCACATAAGACAAGCCCTTGACCAACAACGAAAGAACTAGTGGCACTGTACATGGTTTACACAGGGTAGTTAGATACTTTCAGGAAAACTGCAAGCACTGCTGCCTATATCCTTGTGCAGAAGTTGTAACTAAATTTTCATTGCAGGCACTAAGTAATGGCAGATACAAGAGCGTCTGGCACCGCGCCGTTGTCAACTCTGACAGAGCAAGGATGTCCATCGCGTCCTTCCTGTGCCCTTGCAACAACGTGCTGGTTGGCCCCGCCGAGAAGCTCATCAGCGAGGACTCTCCGGCCGTCTACAGGAACTACACTTACGACGAGTACTACAAGAAATTTTGGAGCAGAAACCTGGACCAAGAGCACTGTTTGGAGTTCTTCAGAACCTAGCAGCAACACCTAGATACATGTCTAAAAAGTAGGCGAGCTAGTGTCCCAGGATTCAGATGCTTTGTTGCCTTTCTGTTCCGTCCCTTTTGAAGCGTTGTATGTACTCTCGGTTGATACGATTTACTCCCTCCGTTTCTTTTGTATAAGTAGTATTTCGGCTAGGCACAGGGATTAAGGAAGTTATAAGATCAAGAAAATGGTAAGTGGAAACGATCATGGTATCCTTATGGTACAATCGGTTAGAGCATGGTAGCTACTAGTGGTTCGAGTGTAGCACTCTTTACTCCCTCAGTTTTATGAATGTTGTATGTCGTTTTAGATATGGACATTTGTTCTTCAGTGCGAAGAGACCCGGATGAAAACTGTATTTCACTTTTTTTTCAGTGCGAAGAAACCCCGGATGAAAACTGCGCTCAGCGATGTTTGAAGCCCTTGTACCCCCAATTGGACTGCAAAATTTGTACGTCCGGTGCAGTAGATGAACGAACTGAACGCAATTCCATCGTTACTAGCTTTTGAAAACGGTAGGAAAACAGGGGAAACCAAGTTCGAAAGACACAAAATAGACAATCTAAGCGGCATGTGATGATATGTAACAATTGTTATACATAGTATATCTCCATGTAAATCTATAGACGATCTTAAAAGCAATTTCACGCAATATATTGTCTTTTTATATGTCTTTATTGACAGCTCATCCATATACAATGTGTCTTGTTTATCGTGTTACAATAGACCACCACATGAGAGACATCACAATTCTCTGTGCTCCCCCTCTCCTCCACATCATCTCATCTCGTATTCTAAGTATCAAAGCTTACAAACAATTAATATCACATAATTGTACATGCTCTAATCTAAGCCACAGATGTTTCAATGGAACAGCTCCGATGCTAACAAGTAATTAATCAGGTCGGTTCGAAGCGAGCAAGCCGCAGCAATCACTGGAATCCTGGATGGACGGGCGGAGTCGGCTCGTCTGATCATGCTTCATACTTTGTTCCAAAGGACGTTCCTAATAGCTTGATCTAGAGGAGAGAGAATAGTGAGATGAGATTTTAGACACAATCACTCTAGTAGCCCGATACTATAACTTGGTACTAAAATTTATATTTAGATAAGAGAGAATGACTAGTTTTTAAAGGGATGCCTCACTAATTTCTTGGTTTCCTAAAAAGATTTGATACTTGCATGAGTATCAAGTTTTTCTCTCTCTTTCTCTCTCCCTGTCGCCTTACGAAAAAGCTGGCATGACATAAACTAAGTATCTAACAAATTTGAAAAAGCTGGCATGACATAAACTACCTATCAAACGAATTTGAAATGTGGTTGTTGGGAGTGTCCAAGTGGCCAAGTCCGCTCCCGCAACCGCACTTCACGGCACCAGAGATGACACGGGGGAGAGGCCACCAGGGAAGGAAAAGGACCGTTCGTCCGAAGGAAATAGGCCGGTTTGAGCGAGCCCAACACCAAGCAGCCGGTTCCGGTGCAAATACGGGCCGACAACGCGTACTGTGGCCCGTGGACCATGGCGCCCACTGCCCAGCGACCAGCCCCATGTCATGTGTCGTGCGTATCGGTATCGCTCGGCTGGGTTCGTGTGGACCAGAAACGCACGCCTTCCACTTCGTGCCGCTTGCGACTTGCGACGCCGCCTCGGTCCCCCGTATCCGCGTCCTCCTCCCGCCTCATGGCGCAGACGGCCGTGTCCACCGCCTCCTCCTCCTCGCTCGCCCGCGCTTCCCCACGGCCGCCACGGTCCCAAGACCCCGTCGCTCCGTAAGAGGTATTGCGCCGCCAGGCCCGTCGCCTCCTCCTCGAACCCTACGCTGCAACCCACCGCCAACGGTCGGCATCTGCCGCTTCATTCTCCGACCGAGCGCTTTCAGTTTCATTCCTAGTAGTATCTTTTTTTTTGTGACGTCGCCATGTTATGCGAGGTGACGCAGAGGAAACTCGGCGGCGGCAGTGCTTATGGCGGGCGGCATGGCGCCAGGCT
Organism: Phyllostachys edulis; assembly: GCA_036346405.1. Taxonomy (NCBI): domain Eukaryota; kingdom Viridiplantae; phylum Streptophyta; class Magnoliopsida; order Poales; family Poaceae; genus Phyllostachys; species Phyllostachys edulis. The sequence goes on from CM070550.1 coordinate 114,969,620, forward strand.
CTGTCTCGGCCTAATCCGGCAGCATGTGAGTTGCTCTTCGAATTTAGAATCAGTGTAAAATGATCAACTGTGATACTAGTACTCTGCATCCATGGGCACTTCACAGTGCGGTAGTAAACAGACTTGTGAATGTGGTTTGTGTGACAACCCGAACAATTAATTTAAGCTAAGCGTCGATAAACAGTGTTAAACAGCATTACACAATAAATTAAGCTCATCAACATAGTAATTACCAATGCATTGAACACATAACAAAATCAGATTTTCATCGTCATTACAAACTCAGAATTATGAACCCAAAAATTCAAACTAATTTAAACAATGCTAACCGATAATAAACAGTAACTTAAATTCGCCTAAGCAGTAATAATCAGTAAAATAACATTTCATCTCGACAGTAACTACAGATAAATTGAACAAGTGGCAAATAAATAATGTCCAAAGCTCCATTATCAGGCACATCAATTCGTTGTTCAGAGTTCGCAACAATAATTCACAAAACAAAACAAAATAAAAAAGATAATACAACACCAAGAGCAACTCCGAGTCATTTACAATGCTTGCATTTACAAGAAGATATAACGCAGTAATACGATCTCATATTTATTTACCAGAGTTTGTTACATCGAAACAAAAATATGACTTACAACATTTAATTAAACTACAAACCAAATCCTCGCATACTTAGTCACTGAAACCTTCGTATCCCTTCCTTCATTCGCTAGTAAATAGAGCCTTCCCCGTCAACCCAAAGCCTGACCACTCTTTCATTCTTTTGGTTAGCAAAATCTAAAGGAGCGAAAGTAAACCAAAAGTGAAAAGTAACATCGAGTTAAATTCATCTTATCAATAAGCAGACTGTAAAGTCAGACTGATATTTAACTCATCACCACGCAATTTAATACGATGTCATTTCATCAAGAGTTTACAACAGTGCATACATCAAAAGTACAACATCAATTCAGACTCTGAATAAATTATAGGAATTCATTTCAAGTGGATATACACCAATTAATACAATCTCTGAGATAAGTTACAGTATGAATCTATTACAAGCGGAATTAAAACATTAATATAAAATAGGAATGCATTGCAAGAATCCTGTACGATTGAAAGTAAAACTTTAAGTACAAACTAATAATGAATACATCGCCAAACAATGTCATGCAAAATCTTAATATACTCCGGAGTTCATCAACATAGATTGCAATCTGAATTATTAAGTCAAGCATATATAATCGAGTATAACACGGAATCAATTATGAAAATCCATTGCAATCAAAGGTGAAATATTAAAGACAAACTCGGAATTAAATAGCAATAAGTCTCTACGTTGGATCGACATACAAGGATTCATTGCAAACGAAAGTAAAATATCACAACTCAAGTTTATTTACAAAAAATCGTTACAAGCAGAAATAAAACAGCAATACAATCACCGAATTAATCACATCATCAAGAGAATACAGTCAGACATCCAAATCAACATACATCATCTTTATAACATTCAAAGTCAATTACAATAATCCGTTAAAGCCGGCGATAAAACATTAAATACAAGCCTAGAGTTAATTACAAGAATGAATTACATCAGAACGACATAATAAAAATTACAGCTCTGAGAATATTACCAAATAAGAATTACAACAAATGATTAAAATTACAGAATAAATGTTGCATGCATTCCGTCGAAGCCTTCCTTGTATCCTTATCCATTTATCACCAGTCTATCAAACCATTCCTCGATCCACATTCCATCGTCCGCCAAAAACCTAGAAAATATATAGTAAACCAAAAGTGTTAAGTTAGAAAAAGAATAAAGGAGGTTGTCGTCAGATCGCCGAAGCTCAGCCGGATTCCCAGACCAACCTAAGTCAGTTGGCACCTTGATCAGCAAGATACCCAGGCTAACCTTAAGTCAATCGGCACCGTTCACTTCCGTGGGTTTCATCACCCGGCATTTATTAAAACCCAACACCCACATTTACGAGTATAGTAGCCGAAACACCCTTTGGACTTTTGGAACAAAAAGCCCTCAACCAAACATTCTCATGTGAGAGCCAAGAGGATAAGGGCAAGGGCAAAATGGGAATGTACATAGTCAAGGGAAATCCCTCCTCCATGCATGAACATGAGGCAACAAAAATCAGAATCAAGTCAAGCCCTCAACATACAACCAAAATGACAGAATAAGGGGAAAGACGAATCCATGTGGTAGTGGCCGGATTTGTGCGTCGGGCGTAGGGAGGGGCGAAAGAGCAGGTGAGCTGTGGCGTGGGCGGGAGACGCAGGAGGTGGGGAATAGCCGTGCGGCCAAAGGCCACGCCGTGGTGCGACACTGAGCTGGTCGTAAACGCAGCGCGAGCACTGTGGGCGCGGCCGGGCGCGTGGTCGAGCCCGGCATAAGCAGCGGCGCCATAAGGAGGAGGCGACGCCTGAGAGAGGGGCCGGTGGGCCGAGCCACCGGCGGAGAGGAAGCCGAAAGAAGAAAGCTAGAGAACCGAGGAGTGCAGGCGAGGGCAAGTTGAGAGCAGGGCCACAGGCGTGCGGGAGGGCACAAACTAGGGCGACGGCACAGGAGGACCGCCGGGCTTGAGGCCGTGAGCCGGCGGCTAGGCACGACGCTGGGGTGAGCCAGGAGCGGCAGGAGGCGGCACCATGGAGCCAAGGACCACCAGGAGAAGGGAAGAAATGGGGAGGAGATAAAGAAAGATTGAAGAAGAAGCAAGGGGATAAGGCCTACGAGCCTCTCGGCCAGGAGAAAGTATAGGAGAGAGAAGGGTGAGTAAAGGTTAGGGAAATAGAGATTAGGTGGGGTGAGATTAGGATTAAGTGTAGAAAATAGGAATTAGGAAGGGGTATTTAGGTAAATTCCAGTAAAAGAGATTAATAACGATAGATTTAGCCGTATGAACATGAGCATTATTAATAATAGGTGTTGGCGTTGTATAATTGTTGAATCTAATAAGTTTATAAACCGCGTACAGGTACATAACCGCAGATAGACCTGTAGAAAAATAAAGAAAAAGAAGAGTAAAAATATTATAAAAATAGAAATAAATAGAGGGAACGCGTTCATAGCAAACCTGTAAATATCGGTCAAATCGCCAAAAGTGTGGAATTTTAAACTCCGTATAGTTGAAGAACAGTATCCTGACCGGTAGAAAATAAAAATGGAAAAATGCGTAAAAAATTATCAAAAACTATTTAGCGAAATTAATCACCAATAAAAATCACTAAATTAGACAAATAAATTTGATACGTTAGAAATGATTTAGTCGTAGTAGATTAATTAAATTAAACATCATCGGGTTTATTTAGAAAAGCAAATAAATTCGTGCGTACTTAAATAGAATCAATTAGGCGTATTTGCGCGAATAAAATTTGATAGACGTAGTGTCATGCGAGTACGATTAGTATTTTATTTTCCGTGCGAGAAAATGCGAGTTTTGGCAACCTCGATATTAGAACCAATAGACCATAGAACAATCGTAGTTGGGGAGTACTAACTTAACGGGGAATCCGAAAAATATTACTAAATTAAAATCGGCTAACAAAAGAAAATCAACTAATTTATGTACACCTATTAGCAGTTTAGCACCAAAAGCAACTAAGTATTTATTTACGTATTATTCGCGTCTGCCGTATAATTGCAGAGGGTGAACCGATACAAGCATGATTATTTGATTTAGTAACCATCGATGACAATCTCTGCTACAATTCTGAAGGCAAGCTATTCTCTTGAACATAAATATAGTTATATTAAATGTAAACTGTATATTGTTGTATCATATATTTATTGCATGAAAACTATGTCTCAAAAATAAAATCGAATAAATGAGATGATGAATAAGATGAGAAAAGATGAATATTAGGCTGGTAAAGGGGGCCCGTTGCAGGAAAGAGATAAGGGGAGAGGTGGGACTCTTTACATATGGATAGTATATAAGGACCAATAAAACTCTTACTCGAATTTGAGACCGTAAATTTAGTGCCAACCATTTTCCCGTTTCAGCGGACAGAAAATGCTACCTTGTTACGTAATTATGCTCTTCACATCGGGTAAGTAATTATGTAGGATCAAGATGGCGCTATAGCGCTAAGTGGAGTGTTGGGTGAAGGTAAGACCGACCTAACCAACATTACTGGAACTCGGTGGATGACGAGATCAGCACCGTGACGAGGCCAGCATCGACGGAAAGTAATGAGTGGAGGAATTAATCACGTAACTTGGAAAACGTTCTGTATTCTGATCTCGAACCTGCATTTAAGGAAATGCAGGGGACCTAGCTCAAAGAGGGTTCAGAATAGCTATGAGTAAAGGGGTACAAGCCTACGCAGTGCTAAACAAAATCATGAATTCATGCCAGTCTCCTGGATTGGAGTCTACGAGAACCGCTAGGGGTCTATCTTCTCTCCGAGTGACAAGTAGTCTTTTCAGTATTAAAATCTGCCACTTAATGTTTTGACGAGCCGTCTATTTTCAAAAAAAGAGATGTACTAGAAAATGTGATAACGAACAGAGATGAGTCATCCAGTGCATTTTTACTATTAATGCTTGCTGAGTACACTAGAACTCAAATTTGCTATTATTCTCCTTTGTTAGATCCTAGTCCAGCCGGGAACTATCCCGAGTGGGACGAAGGACACGCAGGTACCGAAGAGGCCGTAGGAGAGGAGGACGTTGACTACGAGGACTAGGGCGAGAAGGGCAGCTTATTCGACGAGTGGGACAAGTAGGCAGCAGGTGGAGCAGAGCAGGCGAGCAAGGGAAATTCTTTTCCCGTTCGACAGTTGTAAATTATTATTTGTACTAAAGACCATAGCCTAACGTGGCTAACTGTGCAATAAAGTGCAGTTTTTATCTTATTGTTCTGCTGCGTAGACTTTGGTAAGACTTACTATTCGTTGAAGCGGTGTCCTACCGAGTAGACGAATAGTAATCCGTATGCTTAAGTGTGATTACCCTCCGGGGTAATAATATGGGGCGCCACAGTTTGTTTGGTCAAAACCATGTGTCTGAGTGCGATTCTGATCTGGTATAATCGCAGCAGAGGCTAAGAAAGGGTTCCTTCCTGTCACTGACAAGAAAGAGGGCTACTCCCTCCTCTACCCGTTTGGATGGCAGGTAAGAAACAGTTTCTGCGCTCTACTAGTAGAGAAACACAGTTTAGGTTAGGTTAGTTAATCTTAACTGCCCTGTTTTGTAAGGTATTTCACTTATGGTAATGTGAGGTTAATGATGACCAGGGAAAAAAAATCCCGGCCGGTTGGCGGTAATCGGATATCCCGGTGCCAACCGGGTGAACAGTAACCGACCGAAAAATTTGAATTTTTAACTTCTCTCATCACTTCCTAGGTTGGTTTAGACCTATTTCGTGCTAGATTACGTATTGTATGAGCTAAATATACTTGAATTATTGTTTTTAGCCGGTTTGCACTTCATATGAGCTAAATATGCACTTCATTAAACACTTTCTAATTCAAAATTTGTCAATTCAAAATTCCGGCCGGTTTTTCCGGTTTTTCTGACTGGTTTTTCCGGTTATCGGACGGTAACCGGACCGGTTACCGGTTTCCAGAAACCAGGGTTCAAAATTCGGTTTGCGAATTTTCTCTGGTTTTCTACCGGGATTTCGGTTATCGCAGAACCGCTTACGAACTCGAACGGATTTTGCCCGATGAACGGTTCTTTGATCCTTGATGATGATTATGCAGGAAGTGGTTGTGCAAGGCCAAGATAAGGTGTACAAAGATGTCATAGAGCCTTTGGAGAGTGTGAGCATCAACACAATTCCGACCAGCTAGCAAGACATCCGTGAGCTTGGTCCTCCAGATCAGGCCCATTCTTTTTTTTCCATAACTTGGATCAAACCCGTCCGGTTATACTTATAAATACATACAGTGTTCAATTATGATTTCTGATCCATCATGATGCGCTCTCCAGGTTGCTGAGGCTTTGATACAAAAAGTTTTTGCTCCACCTTCGCAAAAGACAAAGTTAATCGAGGCAAAAGAGGTGTGCCTTTTATTTTTTTTTTCCATTCTTCGTGCGAGATGTCACAGAAGTACATTTCATCATTGTTTCATGTACACCATACTAATGCATGTTAAATCTTGGAAGAGACTCCAGTCTTGATGAACTGTTCAGAACAATTTCAGAATTTCTGATAATGTTGAGCCAATAGGTTGTACAGCGTTTCTCTGAAAATGCCATATGAAGTAGTAGTAAACATGGAGTAAAATCGACACCCATTCTACGGTTTATCATATAATGCAGAGGCACAAAAATCAACAGAACTCCAATAAATGTATTTGATGGAAACCCTTCTGGGCACGTACATCTGTTGCTATTTGAAATTTGAGAGATGGAAGTAGAATGTGTATCTTAAGTGGGGTTTCCCAATATTACTTCCAGTTCCAAAGGAATCTGCATTGACCATAATTGTCATTGTATGTCAGTTCAGGTTAATATACCATTTGCTATGGACAAAGAGGTTATGGCTTACTCCTAAGCATTATGCATTTGCTGCTGTGTGTTATCTTTGTTATTGTTTCTAAGGATTCCTGTTCATTATTGTAACATGTGGTAACGTTTTTCAACTAGTCTTGTGGGCATATCACCTGGACAAAGATAAACGCAGCTATAATAGCAAACCTTTATGCAAATTAGCACCTTTTCTTTCAGGGTGTTAGAATCAAGCCCCTCTCTTTTTTTGACAAATTTCCATGTATATATTCTTGTTCTTTTGTTGTTAAACTCACAAGATGCATCTCATTGCCCAGAATGATGTTGACGGAAGAGCTTACTACACTTTTGAGTTCACAGCCCAGGCTCCAAATTACACCAGACATGCACTTGGCGCAATTGCCATTGCAAATGGTATCAAGTATCAACTACGAATTTTTTTTTCAAATAATCCATTTTTTATTATTAATTACAACATTATACCTGCGATAATATTTTTTATAGAAATATACTCATGTCGCTCAACCGTTGGGCGATCGTCCCGATCGCTCAACGGTTGAGCGATCGACACTTGTCGCCCAACGGGTACAATGCATGCCTTGCTAGATAAGTGAAATTGCACACTAGAACCAACCGTTGAGCGACAAGTGTCGATCGCTCAGCGGTTGAGTTATTGATCGATCGCTCAACCGCTGTTGATTGACGAGTATATTTTCGTAAAAATATTATCGCAGGTATAATATTGTAATTAATAATAAAAAATGGATTATTTGAAAAAAAAATTCTATCAACTACTACCTGACCTCTCTCTCTCTCATTAAGATGTTCTGTTAGTAGTATTGCATGCTCTTGACAAGCTTCCATCAAGTTCTTTTGTCAAACCCAAATTTGTACTCTCTAACTTGTATTTGGAAAGTTAGTTTAATTCTTCACTGATGACTATTATCTATTATGTTCTCATTATGGACGGGATGTTGCAGGTAAATTCTACACGTTGACGACTGGAGCAAACGAGAGGGGATGGGAGAAAATGAAGGATTGGCTACACAGGGTCGACTCCTTCAAAATTGAAAATAGAATGAGTGGCATCTGAGGTCTTGGTTTTGATTTTCTGTGTTGATTTGTTCGTTTTGGGATCTGCAACTGGTGAGGTTCAATAGTAAATGTCGGGAATATGGATTCTACTGATCTGTTTTCTTTTGAAATGTGTGATTTGAGAGACTTTTATCTGTATGTATATCTTTTCACCGTCGGTACTGCGATCCTTGGAGTAAGGAGATCCAGACCTGTGTAAATGTGTCAGCAAATAAGCAATGCTAAATAGAAAGCCTACCTGTGGAAACTGGAAATATCTATATCCGGTATTCATTCTGCACATTCAGAAACAAATATCCGACGTGTGTTTAACCTGATCTATCCAATGTGTCATTGTCGGAGGAGGGTCCAAGGGGTGCTCACCTCTAGGGTTGTTGGGAATACTAATATGCCCTAGAGGAAGTCATACGGGTGTATAGATTAAGTCCATGTGATGTATCTACAAAAATGTATCTAAATGCTCCTCTTTCTTAATATAAGGCAAAGTCAAGAAAAGAAACGTATCTTTTTGCCCCCATATATATATATATATGCCCCTAAAAGCATGTAAGAACGGGGCTTCTCATTTTTTTTTTCACATTCCTTGATTTATAATGTAACACACTCATTTTTCGTTAGTCACTACTTTTGGCCCCTTCGTCTTGTGGTCTCCAAAGACAAAAGTGTACCCTGGACTTATTTTCTGGTTTTATTGCTACGACAATTATGTATTACAGAACTGAGCCTCGGATTAATTTGGCCCTGCCGTACGTAAGAAGAGCCTGCGCAGTCTGCAACTCAATATCCATGTTTTGATTACTCTTTTTTCTGAGCTCCTGCTATTTGTCTCTCGTGCCATTTCCCATCTTGCGCAGATACAAAGAAGCTGCAGGATTTTCTTCATGGATCTCCTGTTCTGAAATACGTCTTCCAAGAAAACCTGTTTTCTTCCATCTACTTCGTGAACCGCTATCAGGATAGCCGTTTTCCGAACAGGAATACGGTTTCCTAAGAGCACGCTATCCTTCATAAAAGGCGGATTCTCGACGAAAAGGCCTTCGCTAGCTAACTCCCAGCCCAAGGGGGAGCGGATTAGATAGCGAAGAGCAGAGCAGAGAAGAGCAGAGCACACTCCTTCCCCTTCCTAGTGGTGGTTTATCTCTTCCTCTCGCCCGCTTCTTGATGCACGCAGCCATGGCCACCACATCCTTATCCCTCCATAGACTCCCTTTCCCCACCGCCAAGAAGCTATCCTCGTCCTTCCTCGGCTCCCCTGCCTCCTTTCTCCGGCCGCCGGCGCTCGCGGCCATCGCCACTCCCTCGCGGAGGACGGTCGCCGTCAGGGCCATGGCGCCCCCCAAGCCCGGAGGCAAGCCCAAGAAAGGTCCGTTCTCGTCTCTAGCTTCACGGCACCCGGCATGGTTTTGCGCGTACACCCCTGTGCTTTGACTAAATTGCGCTTGCGCACGCGTTGCTCTGCAGTGGTGGGCATCATCAAGCTAGCCCTGGAGGCCGGGAAGGCGACGCCGGCGCCGCCAGTCGGCCCAGCGCTTGGTGCCAAGGGTGTGAACATCATGGCCTTCTGCAAGGAGTACAATGCCAAGACGGCCGAGAAGGCCGGCTACATCATCCCCGTCGAGATCACCGTGTTCGATGTGAGCTTATACTGTTAATTCTATGAGTTTGTGCGAACATGTATTGCTAATGTGGGCCACCTCTTATGATGCGTGTTGCTTTGCTTTGCATTTTGCAGGATAAGAGCTTCACCTTTATCTTGAAGACCCCTCCTGCCTCAGTACTGCTCCTCAAGGCTGCAGGTGTGCACCCTGCTAATTAGCATGAATTTGTTCATAGTTTGCGGTTCATGCACTGAATTGCCAATATATGAAAACAATTGAACAAAAAGGAAAAGGATTTTGCTAGGTAGCTGTTTGTTGTTTGTGTGGATGGGTGGTGAAATGCTATGAGGGTACTATGGGTGAATTTTAGTATGTGCGTAGGAATGGATTAATGTTCCATTTGTGCTAGTATTCGTAGACTCTTAGTTAGAAACACGTATGTGAAAATTTTAACTTATTTTAGAGAAACTCGCTTGTGAGTTGGTAGTTTGCCATAGGCATTTCCACTGGATGCTTAACTAGTACTACCAATGTTGCTCCAGAGTTTACAGTTGTGCCGCATGGGAAGTACTAATCTTTTCACTGGATCCAGCAAAGTGTGCATGGACCTGTGTAGAACTCTCTGAAAATACTTAACACTCAAGTTAACATCTACTCAGATTATTTTGGTCAAAAGCACATATACAAATTCTTTGATTGCATTCATTTTCCTATTCAGCCATTCTTGGAGTTTCTAGTGAGCTCAAAAGAACACACACAACCTATATGCTTCACTAAATTTGATGTTCACTTGTTCTTTGTTCTGACAGTAGTTCTAGGCTTCCATAAGACAGTAAGGACTAGCCAAAAGGAAAATACCGATCCGTTTTTGTTATCCTTGAACTTTTTAGATTTTAGAGTCTGCATGGTCTGTACTACTTAATACTGTCTATGAGTTACAAGTTATAAGTTAGCCCGTAAAAGTTGACACAGTTGACAGTCCCCATACATCTTTGTTCACGCACTTGAAACTCAACCTAGTTTGTAGTTGGGCGGTGGTAACCAACTGACTTAATTTATAGCTGGGCATTGGTAACCGATATGTAAGTAATAGTACTCCTATGGTTCCTTTAGTTCTTCAGGAAGAACCGAGAAATCAATTGAGGAATGTTCACTGGATCATATCTTTATATTTTACCGTGTTTCAACTCTAGTCTGCCAATAATTTAATGTGGTTCAACTCTAGTTTGCCAATTTTCCTTAATTTTTTTGTGAAAGTTTATAAATTTGGATATATAGCATACATAAACTTGCATGGGCTCATTGGTCACAACACATCAATTATGTTTTCATGTTCAAGTATGTTTATGGGCTAAAAACTAATGAATGCATGAGTGCCTGCAAATGCTTACCAACAACAGAACCTTATGACAGCTGATATACTTCTATTTTTTATATGTTCAAGCAGCTCTCTTGTCAACCAAGTACATTTGAGTAAGTAACTGGTTTGTTACCTTCATTTTCTCAATCCTGATTCTTAGGTATTGAAAAAGGTTCAAAAGAGCCACAGCGAGAGAAGGTTGGAAAAGTAACAGCAGATCAAGTACGTGCAATAGCTCAAGAGAAGTTGCCGGACTTGAACTGCAAGAGCATTGACTCAGCTATGAGAATCATAGCAGGCACTGCCGCTAATATGGGCATTGATGTTGACCCTCCAATCCTTGAGAAGAAAGAAAAGGTGATCTTGTAGTCTGTTTTGCAGGCACCCACAAATCTCCTTACCAATGCCCATCTGTAGATTTTGCTTCCTTTTTGTTCGCCAATCTGCTGTGCCTAGTGCTTGAAATTTTCCACTGGTCAGTTTGAGAGCAAACAGTTATCGTCTTCTTGGCAAGCTGTAATCATTTACTTCGAAATTGTAGAGCGCTCACATACTGCAGCTATATATTTGGTCCTAGAATTTTTCAACATTTTCTTGTGAAATCCTTATGATTTATTACATCTGAAAAGGGGGATATTCCTGTTAAGAAAATAGAGACAAAGGAGACACGAATTTTACGTAGAAAATCCCTGTGGAAAAAACCACGGGCACCAACCGGTGATGATCACTATATGAGGAGTGTTTATAAAACGCAGAGTAATTACAATGAGCCGTCAATTCTTCCTGTGCGGCTTATAAGAGGTATATAAAAGGGTAAAATGACTTAGAGTCCAAGTAGGAAACTAATCCGCTGATGTGGTATGTACCAGATACTTCCATATTAGAAATTCGGATAACAAATATCAACAATCTCCACCTTGAGACGAATTTCCTCTTGTAGCATAATAAAGAATCATCAAACACCAAATAACTCCTTGATAAGATAAAAAAAAAATCACAGTGCGCCAACTGGTCTCTAGGACTAAACTGTAACACCAACTAAGCTTGAGCAAAGCTCAAACTTAGTATCAGGAACTGACTTTGTCATCATATTAGCTGGATTATCATGAGTACTTATCTTGCACACCTTGGCATCACCTTGAGCAATAACACCTCGAATAAAGTGATATCTCACATCAATGTGCTTTGTTATCTTATGGAACATCTGATCCTTTGTAAGATATATAGCACTCTGACTATCACAAAATATAATAGTGCAAGAATTATCTCCACAAAAGCTCAGTGTACAAGCCTCTCAACCAAATAGCCTCTTTACAAGCTTTAAAAATAGCCATATATTTTGCTTCAATGGTAGATAAGGCAACAGTAGCTTGCAAACTTGCCTTCCAACTAACAGCACAACCACCAATGGTGAAAACATAACCTGTGAGAGACCTCCTCTTGCCTAAATCACCAGCATAATCAGAGTCAACGTAACCAACAAGTTCATCTCTAGAATTCTCAAACTGTAAACAAGCATTAGAAGTGCCACGTAAATATCTGAAAATCTACTTAACTGCTTTCCAATGCTCTTTTCTAAGATTAGCCATGTATCTACTAACAACACTCAATGCATGAGATAAATCAGAACGAGAACAAACCATGGCATACATAAGAGAACCAACTGCATTGGAATATGGAACTCTAGACATGTACTTAATATCATAATCTGACTCAGGACATAAGGCTGAAGATAATCTAAACTACGAAGCTAATGGAGTACTCATTGGTTTTGCATCATGCATATTAAAACGACGAATGACCTTCTCAATATAACCTTTTTGACTAAGGTATAACTTGCCAGATTTCCTCTCTAATAATCCCCATGCCAAGAATTTTCTTTGCTGTACCTAAGTCCTTCATCCCAAATTCATTACTCAATTGTGCTTTCAATTTTGCTATTTCTGACTTGCATCTTTTGCAACAATCAACATATCATCAACATAGAGAAGCAAATAAATGGCTGAACCATTAATAGTCTTTAAATAAACACAACTATCATAATCAGACCGCTTAAAATCATGAGAGAGCATAAAGAAGTCAAATATCTTGTACCATTGCCTAGGATATTGCTTCAAACCATAAAGATTTTTTTTAATTTACAAACTAAGGTGTTCTTTTCTAGGAATAACAAAGCCCTCAGGTTGGTCCATATAAATGTCTTCTTCCAACTCCCCATGTAAGAATACAGTTTTAACATCTAATTGCTCAAGTTCATAATCATGCACGGCAACAATACTGAGTAAAGTGCGAATAGAACTATGCTTCACAACCGGGGAAAAGACATCATTAAAATCAATATCTAGAATCTGACTATAACCTTTAGCAACCAACCTTACTTTATACCTTACTGGTTCAGTAGAAGAAATATCTTCCTTTTTTTTGAAAATCCACTTGCAATTAATAGGCTTCTTCTCTTTTGGCAATTTTACTAATTCCCAAGTGCCATTCTTTTCAAGTGACTCTATCTCATCATGCATAGCAGTTATCCACTTATTACAATCAGTGGAGCTAATAGCCTTAGAGTATGATGAATGTTCTTTATTACCTTCAATTTGTTTTGCTACACTCAAAGCATAAGCAACAATATTAGCTTCTTCAATCAACCTCTTAAGTAGATTAATCTCCCTCCTAGGCTTGTCAACTGCAATGAACCGTTATGGTGGCTGCTCAACAATAGGAGGATCCTCAACAATAGGTGCATCATGAACAATAATTTTTTCCTCATCTGATGTATCATTTGAACCAACAAAGTGATCCACCTGAACACTTGAATTCTGCTCACTTTTAACAGGAACATTAGTGGACAGTTTATCATGAAGCACAGCAGATTCATTAAAGACAACGTTTCCGCTAATCACAACCTTATTTGTTTCAGGATTCCACAACTTGTATCCTTTAACACCAGATTTATAACCAAGAAAGATGCACCTAACAGCTCTAGGCTCTAATTTTTCATTATCAACATGAACATAAGCGGTACAACAAAAAACTCTCAATTTTGAATAATTTGTTGGGGAACCAGGCCATACCTCAATTGGAGTCTTCTTTTCAATTGCAATAGAGGATGACCGATTAATAAGGTGGCAAGCAGTGGAAGCGGCTTCAGCCCAAAAACGCCTATACAAACCTGCATTTGACAGGATGCAACGGGTCTTGGAAATAATGGTCCTATCCATACGCTCAGCTACACCGTTTTTTAGGAGTATGGGGAACGGTGTGGTGCCTAACAAAGCCTTCAGTCTTGCAATATGATTCAAATTCATTTGAACAGAATTACATCCCATTATCAGTGCGAAGTTTCTTTACCTTCTTTTCAGTTTGCCTTTCAACCATAGTCTTCCACTCTTTAAATGCTGGAAATGCTTCTAATTTATGCTTCAAGAAACAAGGTCACATTCTTCTAAAGTAATCATCAATAATTGTTAACATATAACGAGCACCTGATAGCGATGTCTTGCGAGATGGCCCCCATAAATCAGAATTCACATAATCCAAAATACCTTCTATAGTATGAATTGAAGTATTGAACTTCACCCCTTTGTGTTTGCCAAACACATAATGCTCACAGAATTTCAGCTTGTCGATGTTATGTCTATTAAGAAGTCCTCTCTTGCTCAATTCTGTCAGACCAATTTCACTCATATGTCCAAGACGCATATGCCAAAGATTGGTAGCATCGGAATCAGATAATGAACTTGAAATTACAACAACATTACCTAATATTGTAGTACCTCGCAGATAGTACAGATTGGCATATTTAATATCAGCTTTTATCACAACAAGAGAGCATTTTGATACCTTCAAAACTCCACCTTCACCAGAATACTTGTACCCTTTACCATCAAGAGTACTCAAACAGATGAGGTTCCATTTCAAATCTGGAATGTGCCTCTAAAAGCATCTAGGCCCCTAAAAATTGTGTTGGTAATTAATGATAATATGTGAATATAGGATTAACATGTTTATTGAGTATTTACAAAGTTAAGTCCCAATGGTGAGTTTGATAACTTAAAGATGCATGCTAAAGGACAACATGAAGATCAATATGACTCAAAGACAAGGTACAAGTAGTCTAAGATCTTTTTTATGTTTTACCGGTCTTAGGAGAAATGGATGGAAGACCGAATTTTAGGTTAAACGCCGTACTATTAAGAGGGATCATAACTAGTAGCTTGATAGCATGTTCTTGTGCCATTTGGATCAATTTAGGATCATGCATGCATTTGGATTTTGTTTTGAAAAACCAACTGTGCATTGTCAGGAAAAACGGTAGTACTGAAGCGTTGTATCGGTGACTACCGCTCAATGATCTGTTGGGCTCAGGCGGTACTACCACAACCCGGTTGTTCCGATTTGTAGTTTGCGGTATGTAAAATCTAGAGAGACACCATTTTCAGCTTCGGGTGCAAACCCTCTGTGTAGTAGTACCGGAGTTTATTTGGTGGAACTACCGCGTAGCGGTATGACCACAAATCCTTTGGCGGTACTACCGGTGAACGTTTGGACCGTCCGAACGTATGATCCGATCATGCGGTTAAGACCTGTGGTCCGAACGTTCAATCGAATCTGAGCCGACCACGTAATCATCCGATCGTGCAAGGTTGTTCTGGTCGTTCCTGTGAAGCGATAGTACCGCAGTTCTTGAGCAGAACTACCGCAGCGCGGTAAGTCCGAAATATTGGCGGTACATTTTTTCCAGAGAGCATCCAATTTGGTTCCATTGAGAATCGGTAGTACCACCCTTGTTGAATGGTACGACCGGCCAGCGGTAGTATCGCATGTTGGTCCGCGCCGCGGTTTAAACGGTTATGTCAGAGGGAGTTAATGCCTCTGTTATAGCCATTACGGAGTGGTTGGTGGAGTGCGGTAGTACCGCCCGGTACATGGCGGTAATACCGTAAATCGCTGAAAGTTGGGGATTTCCTCTCCAACGGTCGTATTTGTTGGTGGGAGGTATAAATACCCCTCCACCTGCTCAAGGACAGAATGTAAGACCTCATTTAATATCCTTAGAGCCTTGAGCATTCATTCAACTCCTCAAATTCACTTGTGCATTCATTGTGAGGTAGTTGAGCTAAAATTCAAGTGCATTCATTCTAGATTGATTTATTGCACTTGAGTGTCGTCAAGCGAAGGTCATCGATTTATTACTCTTAGTGTTTTGCCAAACACCTAGAGGCTTGGCGGAGGTTGCACGGTGATCTCTTCTAGAAGATTGTGAAGAGGCCCGGTGCTAAGATTGTGAGTGTCTTGGCGTTCGCCATCTCTGGAGCGGAGGAAGAACAACCACTAGTAATCGAGGGAAGACTTAATTCATGGAGCCGGCTTGATTCATTCAAGCTTCCTCAACGTGGATTAGTGAAGACCGGCAAGTCTTCGATACCACGGGAAAAATATCGTTGTCTCTATTGTGGTTATTTCTAGTCTTTACTTTTCGCATTTACAATTATAGCATTTATATTGTGTTGAATTGCTTAGCTAGAATTGTATCTAGTTTAGACTTAGTTCTTAAATTGGTTTAAATTGTTAATTAGTCAAAAAGTTTAAAAACCTCCTATTCACCCCCCCTCTAGTCGGTTATCATTGATTCTACAAGTGGTATCAGAGTTTGGTCTCTCATTGATTTAGACTTAACCGTCTAAGAGAGAAAATGATGGCTAGTGAGGGAATTGCTATAGGAAATGCTCTTTTGTTTGATAGCTCAAATTATGCTTATTAAAAAAATTAGAATGTCAATTTATTTAAAGGCCATGAGTCCAGGTATTTGAAAAATCGTAAATGAGGGTTATGTCATGCCTCTTAATCCACTAATTCCTACGGATCAAGAGGTGCGTAATGCTCATTTAGATGCCCAAGCTATGAATGCTCTTTTTGGTGCTTTGAACGCGGATGAGTTCAATAGAGTGAGCAATTTGGAAACCGCTCACGAAATTTGGACCACCCTCTTGGAAATCTATGAGGGAACATCCACGGTCAAAGAGGCCAAATTGCATAGGGTTCGGATCAAATATGAGACATTCATAATGTTGCCTCATGAAAACATCAATGAGATGTATTCAAGACTCAACAACATTGTGAATGAACTCAAAAGTCTTGGCACTAACCTTCTTGATGTTGATATTGTGAGCGAGATTCTTAGGGCTCTTCTGGACAAATATGAGACGTTGGTGATGCTATTTCTCAACTCTCCTGAGTTGCCAAGGATGACGTCAACGGGGCTTTTGGGAAACCTCATAACAAATGAGTTGTTCAAGAAAGACAAATAAGAGCTCTTGGAGTCGTCTTCCTCAAAGAAGAATATTACCACTTTCAAGGCCAAAGCGGAATCAAGCGATGATGAGGATGAAGAAGGAGACTCCGAAGAGGAATTTGCCTTTCTTGTGAGAAGAATGAAGAAATTCATGAGAAGACGCCCACATAGAAGTTTCAACTTCGACAAGAGCAAGAAAGGGCAATCCTCAAGTGACAACAAATGTTATAGCAACATCCGGTGCTATAATTGCGAAGAGAAGGGGCACATTGCCTTCCATTATCCTTTAAAGAAGGATGACAAGGGCAAGTCATTCAAGAAGAAGGAATATGATGGCAAGAAGAAGCTTTTCAAGAAGCTCCACAAGGATGGCAAGCATGAAGCCCACATTGGAGAGTGAGATTCCGATGAGGAGTCAACCGACTCCAACTCTGATGAGGATGAGTCTCCCCAGAAGAAGGAATTCATTGGCATCGCCATCAAGGAGGATCCATCACTCTTCTCCACTCCTACTTGCCTCATGGCAAAAGAAGATAAGGTAAAATCTATTAATGATGATGAACCATCTTATGATGAATTAATGGATATGCTTGAAGACTTGGATGAATATCTTGGAAAAGAAATGTCAAAATATAAAGTCTTGAAGAGAGAGCATATCTCTCTAAAAGATTCTTATGAGGAGCTAAAGGAAGCTCATGACTTGCTTATCCAAGAAAATTCAAGCAAGCCTTGCTCTAGTATAGGAATTACATGTGATATTATTGATGAAATGTCTAGTGTAGAAATCGCTAAGACTAGTGCATCTACTTCATGTAATGATCCTATTGCTATACCATGTTGCTCTAGTATTAACTCTAATCATGATAATGCTAAGCCTCATGATGCAAAGCTTGTTGTTGAAAACACTGAGCTAAAAGAGCAAGTGACCAAGCTAAGCAAAAGCTTAGAACGATGCTTCAAGGGTAAGGCTACCCTTGACAAGTTTTTGAGTGAGCAAATGTGCTCATTCAGCAAAGAAGAACTTGGGTATGTGCCCAAGAAATGTAAGAAACCGGTAAACAAGCCCACAAAGTTTGTGAAGAAAAATGATAAGTATTGCCATAAGTGCTAGGAAATAGGATATTTGCAACAAGCTTGTCCTATTGGTAAGACTCCATCCCTTGGTATATATGATTCATGTTATATGCTTAGAAAAACGAAGGATGGTAAAGTCATTGCTAAAATTGTTGGCACTTCAATTTTAGGCGCTAAATATAATGCTATTTGGATGTCTAAATCCTTGGTCACTAATCTCCAAGGACCCAAACAAATTTAGGTATCTAAAAAAACTTGATTCTTGTTTTGTAGGTGAACTATAAAACAGGTGGAAAACATTGGGTGCTTGATAGTATATGCACTCAACACATGACTGGTGATAGAAAGATGTTCACTACATTCGAAAATGGTAAAGGAGTTGACAAGATCACCTTTAGCGATAATAGCAAAGGAAAGGTAATAGAATTGGGTAAAATCACTATCTCAAATGACCTTTCCATTTCCAATGTATCTTTAGTAGAATCATTAAATTTCAACTTGCTATCTGTTGCTCAAATATGTGATCTGGGATTATTTTGCTCATTCTCTAAAGAATGTGTTACAATTTCAAATGCAAAAGATAGCCCTTTAGTTTTCAAAGGTTTTAGATTTGAAAATCTTTATTTGGTTGATTTTACTTCAAATGAATCATGCTTAAAAACTTGTTTAATTACAAAAACTTTATTGGGTTGGCTTTGGCATAGAAGGCTAGATCAAGTTGGAATGATTCAACTCAAAAAGATTTTCAAACATGATTTAGTTGTTGGCTTGAAAGATGTGAAGTTTGAGAAAAATAGACTTTGTAGTGCTTGTCAAGCCGGTAAACAAGTCGCTAATTCTCATCCTTCCAAGAGTATCATGTCAACCTCTAGACCATTGGAACTCTTACATATGGATTTGTTTGGACCAACAACTTATAAGAGTATCAGGGGTAATAGCTATTGTTTAGTCATTGTGGATAATTACTCTAGATATACATGGGTATTCTTCCTAGATGATAAAGGTGAAACTTTCGGCATTTTCAAAAGTTTTGCAAAAAGGGCTCAAAATGAATTTGATTTCAAAATTAAGAAAATCTGTAGTGATAATGGTTCCGAGTTTAAGAATACTAAAGTTGAAGACTTTTATGATGAACTTGGAATAAAGTACGAACTTTCTACAACCTACACTCCGGAGCAAAATGAAGTTGTAGAAAGAAAAAAATCGTACATAATTGAAATGGCTAGGACAATGTTTGATGAGTATAATACTTCCGATAGTTTTTGGGCGGAAGCAATTAACACCGCTTGTCATGCCATAAATCGTGTTTATTTGCATCGTCTTTTGGAAAATACTTCTTATGAGCTTCTTGTTGGAAGAAAATCGAATATCTCTTACTTTCATGTTTTTGGTTGCAAGTGTTATATTTTGAAAAAGGGTGTTTGTTTTTCAAAATTTGCAAGTCGTTGTGATGTTGGTTTCTTGCTTGGTTATTCTTCAAATAGCAAAGCTTATCCTACCTTTAACAAAAAAAAAACTCCAGATTAGTTGAAGAAAGGCATGATGTGCAATTTGATAAAACTAATGGCTCTCAGTAAAAGCACGAGAATTTGGATAATATAGGTGATGAAGCCTTAAGAAAAGCCCAAGGATGATCCATCATCTTCCACTCAAGTTGAACCTCCTACCTCTTACACAAATCAAATTCAAATTGATGAAGAGGACAATAAGAAAGATGATCAACCATCCAACTTACCACCAAGAATCCACAATGCAATTGCAAAAGATCATCCAATAGATCAAATATTGGGTGATGTAAGTAAGGGTATTCAAACTCGATTTCGTATTGCTTATTTTTGTGAACATTACTCTTTTGTCTCTTCTATTGAGCCAAAACATGTAGAAGAAGCACTAGATGATCCAGATTGGGTGAATATGCATGAAGAACTCAATAACTTCACCCGGAATGAAGTTTGGACATTGGTGGATAGGCCCAAGGAACACAACGTTATGGATACAAAATGGGTCTTTAGGAACAAACAAGATTAAAACGGTATGGTTGTAAGAAACACAGCAAGGTTGGTCGCTCAAGGATATTCACAAGTCGAAGGTTTGGACTTTGGTGAAAGTTTTGCTCCCGTAGCTAGACTTGAGTCAATTCGGATATTACTTACTTTTGCATCATGCTTTGATATTAAATTATTTCAAATGGATTTCAAAAGTGCTTTCCTAAATAGAAAAATATATGAACTTGTCTTTGTTGAACAACCTCCCGGTTTTGAAGATCCTAAATATCCAAATCATGTCTATAAACTCTCCAAGGCGCTCTATGGTATTAAACAAGCTCCTAGAGCATGGTATGAACGCCTTAGAGATTTTCTAGTATCAAAAGGATTCAAAATAGGGAAAATTGATTCAACTTTGTTTACTAAAGTTTTATATGATGATTTATTTGTTTGTCAAATTTATGTTGATGACATTATTTTCGGGTCTACTAACCAAGATTTTTGCAAAGAATTTGGTGATATGATGTCTAGGGAATTTGAAATATCCATGATCGGAGAATTAAGTTATTTCTTTGGACTTCAAATCAAGCAACTCAAAGATAGAACTTTCGTAAGCAAAACAAAGTATGCAAAAGATTTGATCAAGAGATTCGGCATGGAGGATACAAAACCCATCAAGAGTCCCATGGCAACCAACGGTTATCTTGACTTAAATGAGATAGGTAAATCGGTAGATTTAAAACTTTATAGGTCTATGATTGGTAGCTTGCTTTATCTTACCGCATCTAGACCCGATATTATGTTTAGTGTTTGCATGTGTGCACGCTTTCAAGCAACTCCAAAAGAGTGCCATTTGATGGCCATAAAAAGAATACTAAGATATTTAAAGCATCCCTCTAGCATTGGCCTTTGGTTTCCGAAAGGTGCTAAATTTGATTTAATTGGACATTCGGATTTCGATTATGCGGGTTGTAAAGTGGATAGAAAAAGTATCTCGGGTAGTTGTCAATTCTTAGGAAGATCTTTAGTATCATGGTCATCCAAGAAACAAAATTCCGTAGCTTTATCCACCGTCGAAGCCGAATATGTTTCTGCGGGAAGTTGTTGTGCTCAATTGCTATGGATGAGGCAAACTTTGATGGATTATGTAATTAAATTTGATAAAATGTCTGTTTTGTGTGATAATGATAATGTCGTGAAAATAGCCAATAATCATGTCCAACACTCAAGAACCAAGCATATAGATATTCGCCACCATTTCTTGAGAGATCATGTGAGCAAGGGAGATATCAAAATTAGCCACATCCGGGCCGAAGACCAATTAGCGGACATTTTCACCAAACCTTTGAATGAAGGCCGCTTTTGCAAATTGAGGAATGAATTAAATGTCATAGGCTATTCAAATGTTGGTTGAACTCTTGCCTCATGTATTTTGCTTTATTTGGTGTTATTTCAAGCCTTTTATGAAAGTATTTTCAAAATACTTATTTCAGGTTACTATGGTCATAAAAATCATGTTCTTAAACAGACATTAGTCTATTCAACGCATAATGATCCTAAATGGTATTTATTTGAGTGCAAAACTAGGGATCATTTGCATAATTCTCAAATTCTAAGTCAATTCTTGAAATTCCAGGTTAATCAGAATGACCGGTGGGTTAAGCACAATATGACCGCAATGTGGTACTACCGGCGCTATAACCACAGTACTACCGGCGGTCAAGAGACGGAACTACCGCGTCAGTTGGTAAAAGAGCATTAACTGCCCTTCGGTTTTACTCTTTCACCTTCTTACCACTGAACAGTTCTACCGCACCGCATCTACCGTCTCACTTCTCTCTCAGCCTCTCTCTCTCCAACCCGAAGAACCTCAAAATCTCCTCTCAAATCCAAATCCTTCGGTGATTCTTCATTTCCTGTTGATTCCTTGCATCCTTACGGTTTCACTCCTTCAATCCTTAAGGTAAAACTCGTTTTTATCTTCGTTTTACCTAATTCTGGAACCCTAGGTCACTTTTAGGGTTAATCTTGAAATGTGGGTGATTTGATTAGTTCTAGTTGGACAAATTGACAAAATTGGTGTTTCATGATGATTATACATCTATTCCATGGATTCAATCCATAAGAAACATCAAAATTTTCATTCATTTCTCGCCTAGAACTCGATGCGGAAAAAGCGGTATTATCAAGAATGCGGTCGTCTACCGACAATAAGCGGTACTACCGATTTTCTGATGAGCGTAAATGTCTCTCCACTCAAGATTAAGTCTATTCCGTGTGATCGTTTGTACTCTTTGTGACTTACCTTCTCCTTGTGAAGATGCCAAGGACAAGAATCGCGACTCGCAAGTCACATAGCCCTCCTGGAGGACAATCTTCTTCCTCTCAACCTCCTACAGCTCCAACTCAAGAAGTTCGCCAGGAAGACACTCATGAAAAGGGCAAAGGACCAGCAGCTAGCGAGTCTGAAGGTGAGGAAAGGTCCTCACAAGCTGAGTCAGGTTCTGAGTCTGATTCTGAGACAAAAAAAAAGAAGTTCAGGCTGCTTCAAATGAAGATATGGCAAATGCAGAAGAGCCTCAGGTTGACTTGAGGACAATTCCAGCTAATGACTATGCTTTCTTGAGACACAGTGATCAGTATCTTTATCCTTCGGATACCATAAATCCAAGGTTTCATACTAGGTTTAAAGAAAAAGTCTATGAACAGCTTTATTATCCTCACAAAAAATTTGCAGATCATAAGTGGATAAAGTGGCAGCACATCAACTCCTTGAGCAAATATGAGGGAACATATCGGCTTTTTCAGCAAGCCGGTATTCATGACTTAGTGGCTCTCAAAAATAATTATGATGAGGAGATTATCAGGCAGTTCTATGCCACTGTGAATGTTTCTTCAGATTTCAACAAATTGAAATGGATGACAGTAACCAGTTATTTGGAGTGCAGCAAGACAGATTTTGAGCGTGTCTTGAGAACATCATCTGATAAGTGGGAGAAGTTGTATGACAAGCCTGCTCTACTAGTCCCAGCTTGGATAGATTTCTATGATCCAAATGTCAGGTATACACCAGGGAAGATTCATGGTTTTCGACCTATTCCTAGTCTGATTAATAGGATTATTAATCATACTATCCTTCCCAAGAGTGGGAACTTCGATGCAGTGAGAGGGCATGCTTGGAACATTATTGGCAACATCACCCTACATTATGACTTTGATCCTCAGCAA
Source organism: Phyllostachys edulis (assembly GCA_036346405.1). Taxonomy (NCBI): domain Eukaryota; kingdom Viridiplantae; phylum Streptophyta; class Magnoliopsida; order Poales; family Poaceae; genus Phyllostachys; species Phyllostachys edulis. The sequence goes on from CM070550.1 coordinate 114,992,721, forward strand.
GTTTGAGTATCATGGAGGTTTGGGCTCTCCCCATAAGGCATACAAACCTCGAGAAGGTCCTCCTATTCTGGGTCAGCAAGGAAATGATGCTCCAGAGGAGGTAGCTGCAGATGTTGCTCAGGATCAGGTCACTCTTGCCCAGATTCTCAACAATCAGCAGATGATTCTCAACAATCTGCAATTAGTCATGACCAATTAGCAAGAACTAAGGGACACTCAACTTGAGATGAAGACAGCGCAGATAGAGTTCCAGAATGAGACTCACAACAGGATGGCTGCCATGTCAGAGTGTGTCTTTGCTATGGAGCAGATTTTGACTACTCCTCAGCGCTTCTCTCGTCGTCGCCCTAACACACCTCCAGGAGCTTCTACCTCTTCTGCTTTAGTTACTATTCCTCAGGCCCTAACTCCTCAGGCTCCAGCTCCTCAGGACCCAGCGACTCTTCCTCCTCAGGATCCAGCTGCATGATGTTTTTAGTACTTTGATGCCAAAGGGGAAGAAGTAGAAAAGAAGCTTGCTTGAAGAGAAGCATAGGAGAAAGATTAAGGGGGGGGCAAGCAAGTCTTTTGCTGTAATTATTAATATATACTCTATGTGTCTTGTGAATTATTGTTATGTTTTGATGTTGAACTTGTTATGTTTATGTGTTTGTGCTTGTAATAGTTCAAAACTTATGGTTTTATTGTTATCTTGTTGAACTTGATGGTTAATATTATGCTTATGTTCTTCTCTAAATTGCAATCTTTATTATGATCATTCTATATTGTTGCAATTATTCCTCAAAGTTCCAACAAGCAAAAGAAACTCCGCCAAAATTTTCTAAAAATCTATACATGTCCTTGCAAGGATTCTCTATCATTTATATGCACATGTTTAGGGGGAGCTTTCTTTATTTGGGCTTTAACAAGAAAATAATTCTCAAAACTCATTCGAGCTCATTGCAAGAATTATTTTGTTGTTAATTTATCAAAAGAATATACACTCGTTACACAACAAGTAGTATATTCAAAACAATCTTTCTCACATATTAATTAGGTTGTCATCAATTACCAAAAAGGGGGAGATTGAAAGCATCTAGGCCTCTAAAAATTATTTTGGTAATTAATGATAATATGTGAATATGGGATTAACATGTTTATTGAGTATTTACAAGGTTAAGTCCCAATGGTGAGTTTGATAACTTAAAGATGTATGCTAAAGGACAACATGAAGATCAATATGACTCAAAGACAAGGTACAAATGGTCTAGGATCCTTTTTATGTTTTACCGGTCTTAGGAGAAATGGATGGAAGACCGGTTTTTAGGTTAAACGCTGTTCTATTAAGAGGGATCATGACTAGTAGCTTGATAGCATGTTCTTATGCCATTTGGATCAATTTAGGATCATGCATGCATTTGGATTTTGTTTTGAAAAGCTAACTTTGCATTGTCAGGAAAAACGGTTGTACCGACGTTGTATCAGCGGTACTACCGCTCAGCGGTACGACCGGGCTTGTGTGCGGTACTACCGCAAGCCGGTTGTTCTGATTTGTAGTTGGCGGTACGTAAAATCCAAAGAGACACCATTTTCGGCTTCAGGTGCAAACCTTCTGTGCGGTAGTACCGGAGTTTATTTGGCAGAACTACCGTGCAGCGGTATGACCGTAAATCCTTTGGCAATACTACCGGTGAATGTTCGGACCTTCCGAACGTATGATCCAATCGTGCTGTTAAGACTTGTGGTCCGAACGTTCAATCGAACCTGAGCCGTCCACGTAATCGTCCAATCGCGCAAGGCTATTCTGGTCGCTCCTGCGAAGCGGTAGTACCACAATTCTTGAGTGGAACTATTGCAACGCGGTAAGTCCGGAATATTGGCGGTACGTTTTTTCCAGAGAGCATCCATGTTGGTTTCGTTGGATATCGGTAGTACCGCCCTTGTTGAACGGTACGACCGACCAATGGTAGTACCGCATGTTGGTTGGCGGTAGTACCGCGCCGTGGTTTAAATGGTTATGTCAGAGGAAGTTAATGTCTCTGTTATAGCCGTTACAGAGCGGTTGGTGGAGTGCGGTAGTACCGCCCGGTATATGGCGGTAGTACCGCAAATCGCTGAAAGTTGGGGATTTCCTCCCCAACGGTCGTATTTGTTGGTGTGGGGTATAAATACCCCTCCACCTGCTCAAGGACAGAATGTAAGACCTCATTTAACATCCTTAGAGTCTTGAGCATTCATTCAACTCTTTAAATTCACTTGTGCATTCATTGTGAGGTAGTTGAGCCAAAATTCAAGTGCATTCATTCTAGATTGATCCATTGCACTTGAGTGTCGTCAAGCGAAGTTCATCGATTTATTACTCTTGGTGTTTTACCAAACACCTAGACGGCTTGGCAGAAGTTGCACGGTGATCTCTTCAAGAAGATTGTGAAGAGACCCGATACCAAGATTGTGAGTGGCTTGGTGTTCGCCATCTCAAGAGCGGAGGAAGAACAACCACTAGTGATCGAGGGAAGGCTTAATTCGTGGAGCCGGCTTGATTCATTGAAGCTTCGTCAACGTGGATTAGTGAAGACCGGCAAGTCTTTGATACCACGGGAAAAACATCGTTGTCTCTATTGTGGTTATTTTTAGTATTTACTTTCCGCATTTACAATTCTAACATTTATATTGTGTTGAATTGCTTAGCTATAATTGTATCTAGTTTAGACTTAGTTCTTAAATTGGCTTAAATTGTTAATTAGTCAAAAAGTTTAAAAACCTCCTATTCACCCCCTTCTAGTCAGTTATCCTGCAGCCTCACATCTGTCAAAGTTCTGACAATGCCATCAAACATCTTGATCTGAACTGAACCAATTTCTGCAACCTTACAAGATTAGTTATCACCTATCAACACAGTACCACTTTCAACAGGTTCATAGGTGGCAAACCAATCCTTATTAGGACACATATAAAAGGTACAGGCGGAATCAAGAATCTATTCATCATTGGTCTTAGCACATCCAGCAAAGGCAAAAAGAACTTCTCCATCAGAATTATCATCAGCAGCAAGTGAGGCTTTACCTTCATCATCTGGTTTACATTTTGGCTTATAATAACCACTTTTCTTTTCTTTATTCTGTAGCTTCCAACATTCAGAGATGTCGTGCCAACTTTTCTTGCAATATTTGCACGACTTGTACTTGCCTCTGGATTTCGACTGGTTCTTGTAGCCGTTCGAACTTTTGCCTCGAGATCCATTGTTTGAGTTCTTCTCCTTTTGCCTGCCACGAATAAACATGCCATCTCCTTGCAAACTTGAATTTTTAGAATGTATCATCTGTTTCATCTTCTCCTTAGCATGCAAAGCTTCATAAACTTCATTAAGAGTGAGAGTATCTCTACTATATAATTTGATATCTCTGAAATTTGAAAAAGAACTAGGCAGAGAACTCAAAAGAATAAGACTCAAATCCTCATCATCATATTTTACCTCCATCGACTCTAGGTCGGCAACGATCTCCTTAAACACCGAAAGATGATCAAGCACGGATCATCCTTCTTGCAATTTTTGAGAGTACAACTTCTGTTTAAAATGCATCTTGCTCGTGAGATATTTTGTCATGCAAATTTGTTCCAGCTTCAGTCATAATGCAGCAGATGTCTTCTTCTTCAAAATCTCCTGCAAAATATTATTTGATAGATGAAGGTGAATCTGAGATAAAGCCTTACGGTCTTTGCGCTTCTCATCTGTGTTACATGTGATAGGTTGTTTCTCAAATCCTTCCAACGTATCATCCAAATCCATCTGTGCCAATACTGCCTCATCTTGACTTGTCACAGTGAAAATCTTATGTCTCGACCCAGGAGTGAAAGATCATACTTCAAAGTCGACATGAGGAATAAATTCTAAAATTACCGATACTGATATGTGTAAACCTAGCAAAAATTACAACCTCTTTAGTACACCTTCTGTGTACACGAATCAAGGATCTTCGAAACTCATGGTACGTTTTTCGTATGCACGAAACAAAAAATCCAGAATTTTGGATCCTCCACGTTGCGTGAATCAACAGAACGTTAATAACTTGTGCTCGGTGATTAATTAAAATAAAGAAAGGAATCTTCTTGGGACTTTTGTTGCTTGAGTTGTTTATTATTTGGTTTGGTCTGCTGCTTCGTTCGCTGTGGATGACGCGCCGAAGATCCGCAGGCGATAGAGCGCTGCTTCTTTTGGAGAGAGGTTGGCGACCCTTTTTTCTTTCCACGCGCTGACGCGATCGAGGAGAACGGAGCGCGCGGCTTGGTGCTTCACTGTCGTGCTGCGCGCCTGGGGACGAGCGCCGATGCAGTGGACGGCTTCCGAACGCTTGCGCGCACAGACCGAGGCGGCGAATGACGTGCTGGCGCCGCTGCTTCTTTCCACGCGCGCTGTCTTGCAGATCGAGGCGAGGAGGCGCGCTCACTGTCGCTTGTGGACAGATCGATCTACTTGCGAGATGAAGACGCGCCGCTGCGCGTGACGGCGGCCGGATGAATCTGACGATTTTTTTTATTGTATCTCTCAAACACCTAATTTTCTGAGCTCTGATACCACTTGTTAAGAAAATAGTGATATAGGAGATATGAATTTTACATAGAAAATCTTTGCGAAAAAACCACAGACGCCAACCGACGATGATCACTATATGAAAAGTGTTTACAAAACGTAGAGGAATTACAATGAGCCGTCAATTCTTACCGTGCGGCTTACAAGAAGTATATAAAAAGATAAAAGGACTTAGAGTCTAAGTAGAAAACTAATCCGTTAATATGGTGTGTACCAGATACTTCCATATTAGAAATTCGGATCACATATAAATCACAAATATCAACAATTCCAAGCTTTTATGCACCAGTCCGAAGCACGGTATGTCAGATCTGAGTAAGATTATACTGTTTCTATTATCCAATTATCCCTTCTTGTGTGTTTGAATACTATCCAGCCTTTTAGACCAGTAGAAGTACTTCTAACTCTGGACTGTGAAGCGTTTCTTGTTTCAAAAAAGAACTCTGAAGCATTCGGGTGGTGGACTCGTAGTGATTGATATTCCAAAGAAATGATCACACTCCCGTCCGTACGTAGAGGCAAAAACATGGACAGAGACAGAGACAGAGACAGAGACAGGTTCGTCTGGGTAGGACCGTGCCACGGCTTATCAGTGAGCGACGAGCACTGCCATTGCCGCACAAGCTACTCACATGGTGACCTGTTTGGCACAATTACCGTTTAGCTTTCAGCCCGCCGGCACGTATCGCCGTGCCAATGCAGCAGCCAGCCAGTCGCGTACGTAACGTGAGAAGAGGACCACTTGTCTTCTCTGGAGCCAGCTTAATGGCGGCACGCACATGATCGACGATTGAAGGGAGCGTATTGCGTGCGTACATGGATGATCACCGGTACCCACCCCACCCTGGCGCCGGCGGCGCCATGATTGCTTGCTGGTTGCTGTGCCGAACTGAGGAAAGAAGATGCCGATGGGGAAGAAGGCAGTCATTGGGCCTTTCGGAGAGGCTAGTTAAGCCTTTGTGACCTATGGCCCGCCCTAATTCTGGATTGAATACATAAAGCCCACGAACACATGCAATTCAAAAGAAAAGCACAAAATAGCTGGCAGCTCCTCCCATCGGCGGCTGCACAACAGCACAACCATGTGTCTGGCAAGCAGCAGTGCATTAGCTCTCGGATTAATTAGTGATTTAGTGTGTTTGCCTCGGTTGGTATTTCTTAGATTGGACAGGACTTCTTTTTTCTTGCCACTGCCTTTGGTGTTCTTGTTTAGTTGTTGTATGCTTACTGTTTGGTCTTGTCCTTTTAATTATAAGTTGCGGCTAGTGACTAAGTTCCTATTGGTTTGATTCCTAAACACCGAATTTTTTTTTTTGTGAACTATGTATCTCGTCGTCATGTTGGTCATGTGTTGTAGTTGTGAGAAAGTGCTAGTTGTTGTTATTTGGCTCACGGGCGTGCCCGCGGACAGTGGGTATGGGTGAAGCTCAGAATCACCCCAAGCAGCTCCGAACTGCTAATTCATTTTTTACTCTACTCCGTGTGATAATTAGGATCCGGTTGTTTTTGGGAGTAGAGTGTTTCGCTTAGCTCCATAAGATCCGATCGAGAAGCTAGGATTCAGAGATGTATATAACATGCTATATATTTGTTATATATACTTGTCTCAATTTAGCTTAGTCTTTTAGCCCTCCATTTTTCATCCACCCCAAGTAGCTCGGAGTTGCTAATTCATTTTTTACTCCACTCCGTGAGATAATTAGGACCCGGTTGTTTTTGGGAGTAGAGTGTTTCGCTTAGCTCTATGAGATCCGGTCGAGAAGCTGGGATTCAGAGTTGTATCAAACATGCTATATATTTGTTATGCTTGTCTCAATTTAGCTTAGTCTTTTAGCCCTCTCTTCATTTTTCATCCTGGCTTTGCCTTGCGGACACCGGCTCCGTTCTCTCCTCCCCGTCGTGCACAGCACCGCCGCCGGCGACGTTCCTGTCACCGGCGAATCTTGTATTTAAGGATTTGCTTGGTGCCAATGCCATTAACCAACTGGATTGTTCTGACATGTGGTTGTGTCCTCCGTTCGCGAGTTGCGTTTGTTCATGGTGGCTAGTTGAGACTCGAGAGATGATGGGCTCCTGGCCTAGCCCACTGTTTTGTTTTTATCTTGAAGGCCCCGCTGATTTGTTCTAGCTAATTCTCAAGTCTAAACTCTGAAGCATTCGGGTTTTGGACCATTGTAATCCGTATCTCAAATTCTGACGTTCTCTCCCGGCACAATTTATCTGAACCGTCTAGATCGAAACAGACGGTCCGATCCGAGCTGTCGAGGGTGGGATTGCCGGATTGGAGTTGGAGACTTCACGGAACTCGCAATCTCATATCCCGAGTGCTCAACTGAACTGAAGCCACTCTCGTCCGCGTGGAGGCAAAACACAAGGGTCACAGGCAACGGCGTCTGGATAAGGACCGTACCACGGCCTATCAGTAAGCGGCAAATGCTGATTCGAGCGGCGAGCGCTTGCACTGCCATTACTGCACAAATCACTCACATGATGCTAAGCTGCTAACTCTAGTGCCTGCCCCCATCACCTTTTCGCTTTTCAGCTGCCTGCCTGCCTGCCGGAACGAATCGCTGTGCCGATGCAGCGCGTCGCGTACGTAATGCGATGGAGCCCAGCAGCAAGCAGCGAGCGAGGTGAAGGAAGGCAAAAGAGGACCTGGTAATTAATGGCGCGCCACATGATGAGGAAGCAAAGGAGGCCAGCGTGGGTGACGGAACGATCGGCCTGAATCGCACACGATCCGGCCGGCGAATGGCGATTGCTTGTGTCCCCGCGCGTGCGTGTGCGGCATTAATAGCCGACGATCCCACCGGGCACGTACGCGCTGTGTTTGATTTTGCTCACGCACGCGCGCGCGCGCGTGTAGCAAGCAGTACAGGGGCGCCTGACCCACACCCGCCGGTTCGCTGCGATCCTTGCCGTGCCGCGTCCGCGTGCATCGATCGATCTCGGCCCGGTGCTCCAGTCGCGCTGCGCGCGGAAGCGTCGAACCGGCGCTAGCGGCGTGCATGCCACCGATTGTACCGTCTACCGTGTGCTGCAGGCAAGTAGGCCTGCGGTGTAGGCTAGCTCCATGGGACGACGCGGCACGGCAGCACGCCGAGAATGATTTTGCGAGGCGGAGCTCAAGGCGCGGCCGTCCTAGCAGCCTAGCATGCATGGCGCGCAACAACAGAAACAGAATCGGGGCAAAAGCTTTCGCATCATCCCCGCAATGATGGCGTGGCCATTGACCAGCCTGAGCCCTGAGCCCCTGAGCCTGCCGTGCGGAGCGCGTAGGCATAGCCAGTAGCCACAGCCCGAGCTGCGCTCCCAGAGCCCAACGTAAGAGCACAATATGGACATGGCAACAACACCCGATGAGGCAAAGCCTGCCCCTCCTCCTAAAGAGAAACAGAAGCCGCAGCGGCAGCACAGGCCGGACGCAGGCGCAGAGGAGAGAGACGCATGCAGGCAGGCAGAGAGTCGCATGCATGGAATCCAGCAGGATTACAATATGTGTATTTATACAGCGTACAAGGATCGATCATCTCTCACTGCAAGCTACACGAGAAGAAGAAAAAAGATTGAACTGAAGAGTGAATAGGTTTGTGTGGTCGATAGCCCGGCCCCTCCTACACTGTTACTCTTCCCCTTGGCTCTTCGCGGCCAAGTAAACAACAGCCAAGTTACAGTAGAGGTATCCTCGATCGTCAGTAGTGAGCCTGACCTGCCAGGACCACTGCAGCCGTGGTCATGGGCTCACCTGTCATGCCTGGTCCCTCCCTCCCTCTCCTCTGATCGCATCGCCGTCCTCCGTCCGTCGTGGCCACCTCCGCGAATTTGACTTATCGTCATCTTGCCGCTCCATTGCTTAGCTTAAACTACGTACAAATTAAGCTGTGTGTTGCCGTCGGCGTCAGCAGCATGTGCCGGCGTAGGCGAAGATCTGGTGCATCACTGTCGCCACCTCGTCCGCCGTCGCCAGCTCGCACCCTTCCTCCATCTGCACATACGCACGTCTCGGAAATTTTAGAATCACACCATAATATAACACAATACAGATACTACTGATGCAGTATTACGGATACTGCTGACTACTGACTAGTGGTTTGCTTTTTCTTCTCTTAAATGTATGCAGCTCTGGGATACGTAGAAAGAACTTCGTTAATTAGGTTAGGCATGCAGTTGGTGTATTTGTTTGTTGGATGGCTGTGTTTTTCCCAGGACAAGAAAGAACAGGACATGGAAAAAAGCTGGTGCTTGTAATTACCGATTGTCTGGAAATTAAACCCGGTTGTCAGTACCCAGTACTCGGCGCTCATCGTATTCGAACACCATCTACATACTCCAAAAGCCCTTTTCGAAATCCCATGCAACTTTCTGCCAGGAAAACAACCCATTCGCTTTCCACACCCATCATGGTCTCATCTGATGCAGCGGAGCCCCGAAAAATAGTTCTCTCTGTATATATAACAATTTGCTATTTCTAAATCGTCTAAAATTTTGTAAAGTTTGAATCATTTTTCTGTGACCATTGGATTTGCGTAGAGATTAATGTGGCATATGATTGATATGACTTATAATTAAGAAACGTTCAGTAACCTTATAAATAGACAACCTCTGCATATAGTCACACTTTTATCAATCCTGAACTTCTATCAATACTAAAAGGTGATGTTACTCCATTATTTATGCATGATGCCTGCCTAGTTTTTGTACTAGTTATGTTTAGATTCATGAATTGTAGCATCTTTTCACGGGTACAAGAAAGTTCACATTTTTAACAAACTAGCCTGTCCTTTTGGACTACTCATTGAAAAAATAGATAAAAAGGAAGTTGTTATTATGTGATAAGTTCAAACTTAAAATTACCAAGCTTCTTTTTGAACGATAAAATTACCAAGCTTCATCTCTCTGTGTTTTGCCTTTTGTTAATGGCGTACCCAGAAGATACTTACAAACTAAAAAACAGTAACCAAGCTACTAAATTAGTAAACAAATGGTGAAGTGTAACAGAAACAAAACAAACAAAAAAACTACTCCCTCCATATTCCTGTACTTGACGTTTGGGCTGCAGAAAACTACATTCCGGACGTCAAGAATATAAATCCGGAGGTAGTACTGTTTTGCGGCAATGGAATGCAGATTAAGAAACTAGGGAGTAAGCAACGGATTAAAGAAGATAAGACGTAAAGTGAGTAGCATTGTCACGACTCACGACCTTAAGGTTGAAGCAGTAGACGACGGCGTCGTGGCCAACAGAGGTGACGGCGAGGTGCAACACCGCGAGGCGGAGTTCCTCCATGGCGGCGACGGCGCGCACGAGCCGCCCTGGCCACCGCGTCCCCGCGACGCGCACCCGCACGTGACCGCCCACCGCGGCCATCGCCTCCACGTCCACTCCGCTGCCGCCGCGCCCCTCCGAGTAGCTCGTGTACTGCGGCGACACGAACACGCCGTCCGACGCGGCCGAGGCCGCCGTTACCACCACACCGTCCCCGCGCCGCGCCGCCGCGGCCGCCTGCAGCGCCACTAGCTGCTGCTCTAGCTGCTTCACATAGTCGATGGCTCCCCCCACCACCGTCGCCTGGTCACCCTACGCAGATATGCAATGCATTGCATGGTAAGAACTACGAAAGATTAGAATTTTTGCGTCATGGTGTGACACGGCCGGTTTGCATGGCTGTGGCGTGGCTTACTCGGGGGATGTAGTGGGAGGGGATGAGCGAGCGGAGGGAGGCGAGGTGGTCGTTCATGAGGCGGCGGCGGTTGCGCTCGACGGCGATGTGCGTCATCCGCTGGCTCTCGGCCTCCTCCGGTTTCTTGCGCTTCTCCGGCGGCGGCGCGGCGCGCGGCCGCGGCCTCTTCCTCCGCCGCTCCGCCCTGGTCGCCGGCGCCGCAACGAGGGCGCCGCCGCCTGCGTGACGCAGCTCTCGAGCAGGTCGAGGTCGGCGGCCGGGGGGCAGGGGCACGCGCCGAAGGAGCCGTGCCTCTTGTGCCCGTCGTCCTCCATGGCGCCCTGGAGCAGCGCCAAGAAGGGCATCTGCGCGGCGCTGGCGCTGGCCGCGTGGTCCGCCCACTGTTCCATTAGCACCAGCATCGCCGCACCATCGGCAAGAAGCGGAACACGAAGGCACATTAGCAAGAAACAGCAAAAACGGCAAGGCCATAAAAGAGATAACAGTACAAGAGACAGAGCAATGCAAGTAATCGTAGGCATTGAATGGTGTGTGCGTGCGCGCACAGGGCTAGATAGGCGACGCATGCGACCAAGCCTAGCCATTGGCTAACATTAGGGAAGGAGCAAATGAGGAACTAACGCAAGACCGGGAAGGAAGCTGCAATCAGCTGCAGCAGAATGCAATTAATACGCCATTGCATTTACATGCACACATGCACTCCTCCCGACACTAGGAATGGAAGCTGCTTGCTCAATTACCACTACCACTGCTGTGTTAGTAGTCCCCCGGGCTTGCTTACCAGCGAGCTGATGGGCCCTTGCAGTTGCATCCTCTCCATTAGGGAGAAGAGGTAGGCAGAGTATACAGTGGTAGCAATAACTGCACTAATGAGTAATGAGCCCCTGGGGCAGCAGCTGGAACAGCCTCCCCTCCTCTTCAGCCTCCCCTCCTCCTTTCCCGTCCTCCAATTTAAGTGGAGTAGCAGCTACAATAGCAGCAATTACTATGGTACTCGGTACACACCACACCACTACTACTAGCATAGGTATTAGTAGCACAACTGCACAAGTAGGAATAGGAAGGCAATGCAAGGCAAGGCAACCTTAAGAGAGGGAGAGGAGGAACGAGGGAGGAGTTGTCTCTTGTTGCATGTGTAGGGTAAGGAGGAAGGACTAGGTGGGAGATTTGAAGGGTTGGATTTGTGTAATAAGTGAATTATTGATGGGAGGGGACTGGGGAGGGGAGGCCGGGAGGGGATGTGGTTGAGGCAGATTTGCGGATTTGTCCGGTCCGAGGACAGCGGCAGGCGGAGGTGGGGACGGGAGCTTCGCCCGCTTTGCGCCCCTGGCGCCATGGCCCCGCTCCCTCCCTCCTCCCTCTGAGCTGCTCTATCGTCAGCTTTCTTCCCATTTATTAGGCAGATAGTGAGAGAGAGAGAGAGAGAGAGCAGGCGGGGAGATGGGACTCGCATCGGCCGACGTGCGGTTGCAAATTGGCCGTCGGATCAAATATCAACTGCAGAGAACACACGAATTTCACGGAAACTTCGCAAGGAACCGTTCGATTCCCGTAGGATTCACTTTCTGGTGCTTTCTCATCCTCAGGAAATCTGTGTTGTCAATTTCACAGTTAAATGTTTTGAATGTGATGCTATACCAACATATTACATGAGTTGGTTCAAGTGGCCAGACCGAAGCATCGACGCCATTGATAAGATCCGGAGAGCTTTCCTCTGGCGAGGAGGAAAAGAAACACTTGGAGGTCACTGTTTGGTTGCTTGGACGACAGTCATTCTACCAAAAGAACAAGGAGGACTAGGACTGAGAGACCTCCGCCTCCATAACCAAGCATTGCTTATGAAATTTACAGCAAGATTACTATCTAATCATACGGACCCGTGCTTCGAATGGATAAGAATGCGCTACTTAAATGATATCATACCGACGCAGTCCCACCCTAGGGACACGGCAGCTTGGAAAACAATTTCGGCAGTAATTCAAGTCACAGTCTAACTCACAAAAGTGATCATTGGCAACGGAAATAATACTATGTTCTGGAAGGACAAGCGGGCGTCATTAGGCGTGTTTCAAGTCGGTTTACCCACCCTTTTCACTTTCGAACACACCCAGATCGCTTCGGTTCGATTCGCGATTCGAGACAATATTTGGGTAATATCACTTCAGCCAATACTTTCGCAACAGGCTACTTCAGAATACCAGACACTTTGTACCTTCCTATCTACCCAACAACTGCAATCTGATACTCCTGACCAGAGAGTGGCTATGTCAACCATGATTGCCCCAACCACCTCAAGTTTCTACAAAACATTGTCGTTTCACGGTTTAAGATGGCCAGCAATGGACTACGTTTGGAATCGATCAATACCACATCACTGCAGAGTATTCCTATGGCTCGCTTTCAAAGGACGACTAAATACCAGAGACAATATGACAGTTAAATGCTGGACGCAAGACCCACATTGTGATCTTTGCCCTGTAATCGAAACGATCGATCACATTATTCTGCGTTATGGTTTGGACGATCTTTGGAGTAAATTGGGGCTTACAAGACAAGCGAACTCATCAGACAACATACTACAATTCTTGGAAAAGACTATGTCAAGTGACAGAAATTCTTGCAAAACTTGGCCAATCTGCTTTGCAGCCTGTGCGCACACATTGTGGATCATGAGGAACACTCGGATTTTTCAACATTCTCAGGTTAATGCTATGATATTATACCAAAAGATTCAGGACTTGATCAATCTTTGGCTGCACAGGATTAAACCCAAGTATCATAATAGCATTACACAGTGGCGCCAGCTCCTTTTGTAACTACACGCTCAATTGTAATTGTACCTGAACTTTTTCTTTGTCTTCCTTCTCTTCTTTTTTTTTTCTTTATCTTTCTTTTTTTATCTTACCTTTGTATCTTTTGCTCATTAGCCATTGCAATATAATGGTCATAAGGTAGAGATTTCTCTGCCTTTTTACGTCAAAAAAAAATGTGATGCATCCGAATTCCCGGTGACGGCTCCTGCGTGTAAAGAGTTAACTACCGAGTACATAAGTTCTCGGATTTGCTATTTCTAAGTCGATCGAAATTTTTAAGTTTAAATCAGTTGTTGTATCCATTGAATTAGTGCATAGATTGATGTACTATATGATTGAATTTTGATTCAAAGGATAAAAAATGTGACTTTTACTTAAGAAAATTCCAGTCACCTATGAATAGACAATCCCATAAATTTATGTATGCTACTAAGAGCTAGAAGTTCTTACCCCAACTAGAAAGATAGAGTAACTGTTCTACACCCTTTGTTTAAGAATACAGAATTGTTATACAACAATCGGCTAAAAAATTTGGTGATTTCAGATTTGTATCATGACCGACGAGGTCTATCTTCTTCGGCTATGTCAGCGGTGAGTTAGGGCAGGTGTTCGACCGATTAGGGTTCAGGTTCACTAAGACCCGCTAATAGAGGGAGGGAGGGGCAGCGGAGGCATGTCGGTGGGCGGTAAAGGTCGGCAAGGGCGTCAAGAACAAGAGAATGTTAGGAGGTGGTGGCGAATCTGGTGGCGACAGCCACCGGAGACGAGGAAGAAGGGCGGGTGGGGGAGATGGAGGCAAGCGGCGACAATAGCGGGGGAGGAGGCAGGTGCGGAAGCGACGACGAGAGGGGCTCATCGGTAGGCGTCGCTGACGAGGTGATGGGGCGGCGGGGTGGGTGGATGCAAGGGGAGCAAGCATGACTGCGCGTGCACAATGGCGGCGTGGAAGGGGATGAAGGTTAGGGATAGGGTGGATTTTTTTTAAAATAATACATTTTAATAGAATTACATAATAAATGCTCGTTTAATAAAACTACAAAAATGGGCTTCTGACGCCATTTCCAATGGCGACATGCCCCTGTCGCCCACCAAACAGTATTAAATGCATCTATCGCCATTTGAAATGGCGATTTGCTTCGAAATAGAAGCAAATCATCATTCCAAATAGTGATAGAGACCCCATAGCTTCCTGTTGCTATTTGGAATAGTGACAGAATCTCCCTTATAAAAGGCACAAAAATTCGGCCGAAATTCACTTTTAATCCGAAAAAGAGAAAGAGGGGATGGAAGGAAGGGGAGGGGAGGAGCTAGCGAAGCGTTGCCCGTTTGTAGCGAAGGAGGGGAGAGAGAGGAGTAGATCTGGTCGCCCACTTTGTAGGTAATTTTTTGTAACTTTATATTTAATTTTGAAACCCCGGTAGATTAGCAAATAAAACTAGAGGTCTGTAATTGAATGGATTATATAGTTATAGATGTATGGTTTATGTAGTGTAGTTTGTTGTATTACATCTTTTTAGGTGTGTATAGTCTAGTTTTAGATACGTGGTTTTTTTATAGTGCAGCAATTGAATGGATTAGACCATCTCCAATGTTGTGTTTTAGCCGGTTCAAATGAGGAGAGAGAAGACATTGAATCGATTCAATACATTGGAGGGGTCGATTTCAACAAAAAAAAATGCACGGAACCGAACTCTACTTAGGAATCGATTCAAAGCATTAAACAACTCATATGAGCATTAAACAATTACATAGAAGAGAGTGCGTTTGAGAGAGGATATTATTATTTTGTGGTTTTTTAATGTGACGTGGGCCCCAGTTATTAGTAGGAATCGGTTCAATACATTGGAGAAAAACAAGCTCAGTTCCTAGAATGCTTACGTGGCATAAGTTTGAATCGACGTCGATTCAATACACTAAAGATGCTCTTAGATAGTTTTAGATGTATGGTTATGTAGTGTAGTTTGTTGTAGTACATCTTATTAGGTGTGTAGTTTAGTTTTAAATATGTGGTTAATTATATAGATATTTTTTATGATGCAATACGTAGATATGTTGGACGCGGTCAATTTCAAAATTTACTACGGACAAGGGCCTATCCTGGAGGGTCCAGAGGAGGTTAATCTGTGTTATTTTCAATCGATGACAGTCAGCCTAACAAGACCAGAGCAGTGTACATAGGATGTTGTGATGCAGTGGTTGTATTACACCTTTGAGTTGGACCATGCTCTGCACGATATGAAATTCAGTTGCGTTGCCACCCAGGCACCATAGGGCACACATTGGGAGCTAGTGCAGCTGAAGGGAACGAGGTCATGCCAGTCATACCTAAGCATGGCGAGGGATCGTGGATGAGATTTGGTCCTTCTGGCACAAGCATATGTCAAAGCTTCACCTGCATATGATGTTGAACAATGGGTACTTGGTGGTATGCTATTACATGGGGGTGGATGGCTATTTATAGACAAAATGGCAGGATACATGAGATTACATAAGCATTCCTGCAAAAGTACCACTAGTGTAGGGATTGCAGGGTCTTTTCCTACTTCTATGCTTAGCTTCTGGTCCACCTATCTCTTTTCTTTCCTCTGGCCGGGTCTCCTCCGAACACCCTTCAAATGCTCTTTAAGCTTCCTTCGATTGTCACTTCGGAAGACCCTTCGAAGGCTTCGGGTCACCCTCGGGGTACCTCATGTACCCCTCGGGAGACTCTTCGAAGGCTTCGGGTCACCCTCGGGGTATCTCCTGTACCCCTCGGGAGAATCTTCAGAGCCTTCGGGTGGGGACTCCCTTCGGCGATCCTTCGGAGCCTTCGGGTGGAGGCTCCCTTCATTGACCCTTCGGAAGCCACCTTCAGGGTATTTGTTGTAACTTCGGTACTGCTGCGCCAGGTTAGTGGGGGGTCGGTGGGCCACCTCTACGACAAGCCCCTCGCGGTCGATGCCTTGCTTCGTCAGGGCTGAAACCGCGCCTTTGCCCCGAAGGGTCCAGGCACACCGTCCCCTTCAGCCTGGCGAAGTGATTTGTTTCTTCCGAGGGATTTGTCTTGAATGCAGTTGGATTCACTACTACAAAAAGGCTAATACTAGATGCCTCATTACAGACGGTTGACCAAAACCGTCTGTATTAAATACAATCACAGACGGTTTTGGTTTAGCGACCGTATGTGTTACTGGCTGCGCTAAAAACCATTTGTGAAGAAGTAATATCACAGACGGTTCATGTTGAAAACCGTCTGTGATACTACCAAATATCACAGACGGTTTTTGTTAAGAACCGTCTGTGATACTTCATAGACGGTTCTTGTTAAGAACCGTCTATGATACTACCAAATATCACAGACGGTTTTTGTTAAGAACCATCTGTGATACTTCACAGACGGTTCTTGTTAAGAACCGTCTGTGATATTATGGTCAACACAGACGGTTTTTGTTTGAAACCGTCTGTGATTCGCAGTGCGGAATGGCGGAAATTTTTGGACGCGTGCGCGGGAGACGAAATGTTTTGGACGCATGCGTGGGAGGCGAAATGTTTTGCATCGTCCTTATATATTATAGCCACCGCCTCGCCTTCCACTAGTCTCTCCTCTCGCCTCCCACGCCGAGCTCCGACTACCGCCGACTACCATCGTGAGCTCCTCCGCCCGGCCAGACGCCACGGTGATGCCGCCACCGCCTCTCCTTCATTGCCGGTGATATCCCCATCCGATCCCTCCTCTCTTCTGGTTGATATCCAACATGCTTGGGTAAGTGATCAATCGCTTGTCGCCTCCCCGCCTTGTTGCTTTTGGTGGCTCTCAATTGTGACCATGGTTTTCTTGTGAATGAATAGATCAAGATAAGATTGCGACATCCACAATGAGCACCTCGACATCCCCGACTTGAGTACCGTGCCATCGTCGCATCTTCGTCCGGACTCGCCAAGACTGCTTGTTGATAAAACAAGCTATAACTTTTGCATACGAACTCGGATGGTGGCGTTCTTTGGCTCGTTGGGAAGCTAACGAAAAGTTCAATCCGAAAAGCCAAGGTCAAATTCTCTTTGCGAGGTCTCAAAAAAGTGAAAACCCCAAAAAAGGCCGTTTAGGGCGTCAAAACGGCCTCCGAAGTTTCAGAATTTGAAATTTCTTTTGCAATAGAAAATACTATCACAGACGGTTCTAAACAAGAACCATCTGTGATAGTCTATTTTTACAAACGATTCTGAACAAGAATCGCTCGTGATAAACAATTATCACGCAGCGGTTCGCTTATTCGTAACCGCTTGTAAAATAGATCTATCCTGCATTTGTTATTATTTAGAACCGCTCTGTGATGACCTCGTAGTATCACTGACCCATAAACTCAGACGGTTCAAAAAACCGTCTGTGATGACTATTTTGAACCGTCTGTGATTACCTTTTCTGTAGTAGTGGTGGTGTGCGCCGCTTTTACATTGATGAGGATTGTTTCGGGGTGTGCTGGGGTTCTGTATGCTGTTCTCGTCATGACGGCGCCGCCTTGGGAGGGCGTGCACGGTGGGTGACCGTTGAGTACCCTTGGGGTTGACATGTGTCAGTGTTGTATTGGCCGATGGCGCTTCGATTTGCGTGCTATTTTGTCCGTTGTTCCTTTGCGGCTATAAATATACCCTCCACTGCGCCTGATGTCGCTATCAGTTTTCATTCTGCTGCCTTGTGGTGTTGTTTTCTTTGTTCACTTTGTTGGTTTGAGCTGCGAGGGTGCGTTCTGTGTTATTTGAGTATGACGAGGCGTGGCCGGGATGCTACGGGTGAGACGGAGTATACTAGTGATTTGGGGAGGTCTACTGTTAGTAGGCTTTTTCTTGAGACACTTGTGAGCGAGGGAAAGCTCGAGGATATTACGAAGGTCTGGGCTCCTGGATCTGAGACGGTTCCACATCCTCGTGATGATGAAGCTGTTGTTTTTGTTGCATTTCTGGATGCGGGGCTTCGGATTCCTTGTGTCGATCTAGTCTCCGAGGTGTTGCGATTGTACGGGGTGGAGCTTGCGCAACTGACGCCAAATTCTATTGTGAAACTTGGTTGTTTGAGTGGATGTTGAGGTCTGCTGGCATTGCTGCTGAGGAGGGTGAGGGTCGCCTCTTTGCTTTTCTTCATGATGGGCGATGCCAACCGAAGAAGAAGAAAAATTCTAGCGAGACTCTAAACTTTGGCAGTGTAAATTTCCAATCGAAAGCGCGCTATGCCGCGTAAGTTCCTACTCCTGCGGCGCACAATCGGTAGTATACAGATTGGACGTGGAAGTGGTTTTATCATACTAGCCCAGCGGAGGATGGTCTTCGGTCCGAGGGCAGACTGATACAGTTGGTTGCTACCCCGGAGATTATGCTGAGCTCCCGGGAGGAAGCCCTACTTGATATGACGAAGCGGCTTTCTACTCGGGACTTGGTGGAGGAGTTCTGTGCTTTTGGGATTTGGCCTTTGGCCAAGGAGTGGAAGCTGGGACTCGGGGCTTCGGATACGGGGATCCCGTCTTTGACTGCAGAGGGTTGCAAAGGTATATGTTCGTTTGTGTTTGTTTGTTCTGGTTTGATGGTTGTGCTAATACAAACATGGTGACTTTGCTAGTTGTGCCTGTGGCTGAAGCGGTGCGAGCTGCGAAGGTTCTCCTCGGCCCGTATACGGGCGAGGAGCATTCGAGGCGTCATCTGGTTGTGAGGGATCATCGCCTGAACCGTGCTTATGATGCGTCGGTCGATTTGCTTGAGCGAGTCGACCCCGATGCTGGGAAGAAAAAACGTTCTCGCGTGCCTGAGGTTGAGGTCGGGGGACCTATTGCTGTGAAGCCTCTTCGTGCGGTCCGCCCTTTCGATGGCGGTGGTCCTTCGCGTCATTTGGAGGCTGCTGAGGAGCGGCCTACCAAGAAGGTAGTCGAGGACCCCTTCCAGGTGTGTGCTAAGCGTTTTGTGTCCAGCGGCGCCTCTTCAAATAACGGGGTCGCTTCGCATGAGGAGGTTGCTGGAACTGGCGTTGTTGGCCATACCGTATCGTAAGTAGACAAAGTGATCGGTACTATTTGTTATCCACGTCTTGATGCGACGGAGTCTTCCAGTGGTGGACTTCGGTCGCGTGGTGATGGCAGGAACCTCGAAGTCCCTGGTCATGCGGCTGCTACGCCGAAGGTGAATGTTGGTGAGTAACCTTTCATTATTTAATTCGAACCCTGTGGATGTTTGTTGCTCCTCGAGCTTTTGGTTGTTCAGTTTCAAGCGGGGACGGTGGCAATGACGAGATCGAGGAGGCTTCCGAGGGTCACGTGTCGACGGGTTCCGAGCCGGATCCTGCGGTCCTGCGCGCGACCCGTGTTGGCGGTGCGATGAATCTGGGCCGGATGTGCCTTAGAGATTTCGAGGTTACAGCTGGTGCCGCTGCTGCTAGCAAGGCGGTTGCTGACTTTGCTGCGCCTTCATCTGTGTTGGGGCCTTTTGAGGACACTCCGATGAAGGACATGTTTGCTGGTACCGAGGCAAATGCTGCGAGGGTAAGGCTTGATAATATGCGTACTTGGTATTATTGTTTTTGTGTGTGACCTTTTCCTTTGCGCGCAGACTTTGATGCTGTCTCGAGCGCTCAAGCTTGATGTCTCCCAAGCGTATGGGGATATTCAGAAAAGGGTCGATGAGGAGCATGCTCGGAACGAGGTGCTGAACTCCGAGCGGGAGACCCTTCTTGAGAAAATTAAGGGTCTAGAGGCCAAGGTTTTGGAGGTGGAGGCGGAGCGTGCTACACTTCGAAACGAAGTGGCAGATGCCAGGAAGGAGCGCACTGCCCTTCAGGAGGAAGTGAAGGTTTTGCGAAGTGTCCGCACTTCTCTTGAAGAGGATATCAAATTTGAGAAGCGACTATCTCACCGTTGTTGGTCACCGCTGGGGAGTGCATGGAGGCTCGTGAAGGTGCTTTGGCGGTTGGGTGCCATTACTTCAGAAAGAAACCATCGCCCGGCTGAGATGGATATTACCATGGAGCGCCTTCGACGTGGTTGCGAAGCTTACGTGCCTGTTGCTCGTGCTTATGGTGACCACTGTGCGAGGGTTTCTTGGTTGGCGACCTTTGCGACTCTTGACAAGGTAGGGTGCACTCACCTAGACGGGATTGGCGCTGGCTCCGTTCTCGCGGCTACGGCGAAGGAGGTTGTTGCTGCGCATCCCCGGATTCGGAAGGCGAGTAGAGTCTTGCAGCGGGAGTTCTGGATGAAGCGCGGACATGAAGCAGCCAAGGGGTCATTTCGAGCTGCCCCAAGCTTGTCAGGCGAAGGGGAAAGCTGTGGAGGAGGTTCCCGAAGCTGGCAAGCGGGGGTCCACCCACGGAGACAAGGTGTGAACCCTCCGCTTGCTATTTAGAATGATAGGACTTGGATGCTTTGCAGTTGGCGTGCTCCATTTTTGTTGTCTATGGGAGCCGCCTTTTTGTTTTCTACGGAGGTTGGCCTCTTTTTGTGTAACGACCTCTGTTATTTTAAATGGGAAATCTTCGACCGTGATTTGTCATTGTTGGTTGTGGTTGGTTTGATTGCTGTCTTAAAATTTAGTTTCGCACTCTACATAGGTGGGACGCTGTTTGTTTAAGCGTACTACGCAACGGGGTCCTTGGCCGCCTGCGAGGCATAGTATTAAAAGTGCTCCTACACGTGCTTCGAAGTTTGAACGGGCTCTTCTATCAAAGTGGCCTTTGCGTGTTTGCTACCGGGGAGTCATATGCCATGGTGCTAAGTGGCAACGTTGGAAGAAGGCTAACCCTACGGGCCCAATGAGAGCGTTCTTCCGATTTCGTGCGCGAAAGGCTGCGATGGCTCAGGAGGAGATCCGGGCTTTCTGGGAGCGCAGGGATGTAGTGTTTGCGACTGTTGGACCTTCCGAGGGCCGGGCGTCTGTGGAGTCTTCGAGCAGCTCATCTGCAACACCCGAGGACGTGGCTACGGCAAGGGAATACGCAGCTTTGCTGGCTATGCATGCCTCGGACGAGGAGCTTCTGGAATGGGCTACCCGCCGGGAGGAGTGGGACTTTGTTCCTTATGTGTACTACGGTCGTGCTACGCTGTGTTGCTTGTGATGTTTAATAGCTTGTGTTGTTGTTGTGAGTTGAGGTGAGCTGTAGTGTTTCGAAGATTGCTGTTTCGGGCGATCACTTGTATGTGTGTACTTGTTATGCAGAGTGTAATAAAAGAACAGTGGCGTGAGTGCCCTCGTATATTATTGTTTGTGGTGGCATCCCACATACTTTTTTTTTGAAATAGGGCTCCAGCGGAGCCCTAACTCTATATATTTTTTGCGAGGGGGAGGCGACCCCATACTTTTTCAGATAGGGCTCCGGGGAACCCTAACTCTATATTTTTTTTTTGCGAGGGGGAGGCGAAGCCTCGCGCCGTCCCCCATACTTTTTTAGATAGGGCTCCGGGGAGCCCTAACTCTATTTTTTTTTGCGAGCGGGAGGCGAAGCCTCGCGCTGTCCCCCATACTTTTTCAGATAGGGCTCCGGGGAACCCTAACTCTATTTTTTTGCGAGGAGGAGGCGAAGCCTCGCGCTATCCCCTATACTTTTTCAGATAGGGCTCCAGGGAGCCCTAACTCTATTTTTTTTTGCGAGGAGGAGGCGAAGCCTCACGTTGTCCCCCATACTTTTTCAGATAGGGCTCCGGGGAGTCCTAACTCTATATATTTTTTTGCGAGGGGGACGCGAAGCCTTGCGCCGTCCCCCAAACTTTTTCAGATAGGGCTCTGGGGAGCCCTAACTCTATTAACTTGGCTAGGGCGACGCCATCCCCCCCGGTGCGCTTTGGTGTCTGAACCGAACCGCACCGGGGTTCGCATTGCGCGTCATCGTCGTCAGGGGGATCGTTGTTGTTGGTGAGATTGGCCTGCACTAGGGCCGAAGGCCATGTGCGAGGGCTTATTTATACACTCGTGCCTGCGGGGGGCATCGGTGCGTGCCTGCGGGAGGAATCGGTGTGCACCGGGGCCGAAGGTCATGCGCGGTGTCTTTGTTTATATACTCGTGCCTGCAGGAGGCATCGGTGTGCACCAGGGCCGAAGGCCATGCGCGGTGTCTTTGTTTTCGTTGTAATCTGTTGATGCTTTTTCATTAAAAAGGAGCGAAAAGGTGCAACGAGTTACAGCTTGTTTTGTACATGCCCGCTCCGCTTTTGGCGGTAGTAGGGCTATTTGCCAGACGCAGCTAGTTTTACAATTCTAGGGATAGTACTTGCGGAGGGTCTTCATGTTCCAGGTGTGGCCCAACTATTCTCCTTCTGGTGTAGCGATGCGGAAGGTACCGGCGCGGGTGTTGCTAGTGATGATGTAAGGTCCTTCCCATTTGGTCTCTAGCTTGCCCACGGCTGTGGGGTTTGCGATTCGTTTGAGGACCATATCATCTGGCGCCAAAGGGCGGATCTTGACTCTCCGGTTGTATTCTTGGGCTACTCCATTGCTATACTTGGACATGGTTGCGATTGCTTGGACTCGGTGCTCTTCGAGGAGATCGAGGGAGATGCGTCTCTCTACGAGGTTTGGTTTAGACGTTGCTCGGAGGGACTTTGCGGCGAACTCTACGGGGATCATGGCTTCGTCACCGAGGAGGAGTTTGAATGGTGAGAAGCCTGTGGCCCTGATTGGAGATGTGCGGATTGCCCATAGGGCCTTCTGGAGTTCTTCTGGCCATACTCCCTTTGGGAGTCCGACAAGGCGTTTCTTTAGGCCTTCTAGCATATTGCCGTTGGCGCGCTCGACCGCTCCGTTGGCCTCGGGGTACCCTACTGATGCGAAGCATATCGTAATGCCTAGGTTTTGGCAGAACGCTCAAAAGGCTATCGAGTCGAACTGGGTTCCATTGTCTGTGACGATGTCGCGTGGTACCCCGTATCGGCAAATTATAGTTTTCCAAATGAACCGCTGAGCTGCTACCAATGTGATTTTTGCAACCGGCTCTACTTTGACCTATCTTGAGAAGTATTCGATGGCAACAAATGCGAAGCGCAGGCTACCCCTTGCAGTGGGGTATGGTCCGATGACGTCGAGTCTCCATATTGCGAAGGGCCATACTGGTGGCAGAGGTTGGAGTGGGAGCGCGGGTGCTTTGGGTTGCCTGCTGGCCCACTGACACCCTTGACAACGTTGTACAAGGTCTTGGGCGTCTCGGAGTGCTGTGGGCCAGTAGAATCCTTGGCGGAATGCTTTCCTGACTGTGCTTCGGGTTGCTTGATGTGTGCCACACAGTCCTTCGTGGATTTCCTTGAGGAGGGCTTGACCTTCTTCTCGGGAGAGGCACCGCAAGTAGGGGGCGCAGACAGCTCCCTTGTAGAGCTGCCCGCCTAGGACATGGTAATTTATGGCTCTGTGTCGGAGGCGCTTTGCTTCATCCTCGTCTTCAGGTTCTTCTCCGGCAAGGTACTTGACGATGACGTTTTTTACCGTCGGCCTCGCCACTTGGAGCACTTGCGTAGCAAAGATCTATGCTCCGGCGGAGCTCTTTGTGTCATGGGCGCACCACTTGCTCTTCTTCAGCGCCCTTGTGCTTCCAAATTTCGGTAGAAGGTTTCGTTAGTACCTCGTGAAAGACATCGAGCGAAGGGTGTTGGCCAGAGCTAGCCATCTTTGCCAGTCTGTCTACTTCTTCATTGTCGCTTCGAGGTATGGCTTGGACTGTCAGGCCGAGGAAGTAGGTTGATGCTTTGCGAACCGCGGCGAGATAACTCGCCATTTCTGGGTCTCTGGCGATGAATGATTTGTCGAAGTGACCCGCTACTAGTCGGGAGTCACTTTTGATGAGTATGCGCTTAGCTCCTAGCGACCTCGCTTTGCGGAGGCTCAGTAGCGGCGCCTTGTCTTGGAGGTATTGTTTGTTGTTGGGAAGGCGAGGCAGGCTGAGTGGGACACGGTGTGGCCGTCCGGGGCGATCAAAATGGTTGCCGCTCCAGCTCCGGCGTAGCACCATGATCCATCAATGTACATTGTCAACGGGTTCTCGACGTGAGTGAGGGTGTAGTTTTCGTTGTTCGGTGTCCATTCAGCGACGAAGTCTGCTAGAGCTTGTGATTTAATGGCTGTCCTGGCGACAAAGGTGATACTGAAGGGTGCGATCTCGGCGGCCTACTTGGCTACTCGTCCCGTGGCGTCTTTGCTTCGCAACAACAAAGCTAGAGGGTAGGAGGCGGGGATGATGATGGTATGCACCTGGAAGTAGTGGCGGAGCTTCCGTGAGGCCATGAGTAGTGGCGGAGCTTCCGTGTATCGGGTTTTTGCACCTTGGAGTGCCTCGGAGACGTAATAGACTGGGCGCTGGCCATTGTCTTCTTGGATAAGGACAAGGCCATCGCCGATTTATGAGGCGGCGAGGTAGAGCAGGAGATCTGCTCCTTGCTTCGGGCAGGTAAGGCTTGGCAGCTCGGTCAGGTACTGCTTGAGTTCTTCGAATGCACGCTGGCAGTTTTTGGTCCACCGAAACGGCTCTGTTCCGCGGAGTGTTTTGAAGAACGGAAGGGTCTTCTCTGCAAAGCGAGAAAGGAATCGGCTAAGGGCTGCCAGCTGGCCTGTAAGTTTTTACACTTCGTGGGCATTGTGAGGTTGTTTCATCTCTTGGACGGCCCTTATCTTTTCAGGGTTGGCTTCGATGCCCCTCTCGGACACTAGGAATCCGAGAAGTTTTCCTGCCTTAACGCCGAAGGCACACTTCGCTGGGTTAAGCTTGATTCCATCCTTGCGAAGGCTTGTGAAGGTTTCTTGCGTGTCCTACGGTGTTCATTTGCCAACCCACTTTTGACGACTATGTCATCAACGAGGCTTTACGCTATGCGACTAAGCTATCCAACCTAGGCCTTTGGAAATGAGGCGTGAAGGTCGCGCTTACATTCCCGAGCCCAAGGGCATGCGGGTATAGCAATATGTGCTCACGGGTGATGAATGCTGTCTTCGGCTCGTCTTCCTTGGCCATGAGTATTTGGTGGTATCCGGAGTAGGCGTCGAGGAAACTCATCAACTCGCAGCTCGAAGTGGCATCGACTAGCTGGTCAATGCGTGGTAGGGGGAAGTCGTCTTTAGGGCATGCTTTGTTGAGCTCTGTATAATCGATGCACATGTGCCATTTGCCTTCTTTTTGGACGAGAACAGGGTTGCTGAGCCACTCCGTGTATTTGATTTCACGAATGACCCCCGCGTTGAATAATTTGGTGATTTGCTTCTTCGTTGCTTCCAACCTTTCGGGAGACATGCGTCGCGTTTTTGCTTCTTGGGTAGCGCGCCGGAGTGCTAAGCGGTGCTCGATTGTTGCTCGCGCTTATGCCGTGGATGTCTTGAGGCCCCAGCGAAGACGCCCTTGTTATTGCGGCGACCCTGAGTATGGCGTTATGCATTTCTGTTGTCAACTGGGCTCCCAGGGAGATTGTCCTGTCCGGGGAGTCATCGTCGAGGGGGACCCTCCGGAGCTCGCCGTGGGGCTTTGGTTTTGGTGCCCACTTTGCCGAAGGGTCGCTTGATCACTCGTTTTTCTTCCTCAACAAAGATGGACATGTCGGTGGTGATAGTAGCCGAGCTCAATCGCCTTTGCTAGGCCTTGATCTCTCGCCGCGGTAATGACGCCTTCAAATGCGGGATTTTCATACAAAGGTAATTGTGATGCGAATTGCCTCGGCGAATTCAAAGGTCGCTCTACCGAGGATAACGTTGTACTGGTACTGCATTTGGATGACATCAAATGTGACGGCCTCGGTTCGGTTCGTGAGCCATAATGAGAAGGTGACATTGAGGATAATTTGGCCTAGGGCTGTGACGGGCTTCCCTCCGAAGCCTATCAGCGGAATGCCCGGGGGTGACAAGCGATCCCGAGGGATCATCATTTTGTCAAAGACGTCGACAAAGAGGAGGTCCGCGGAGCTTCCTCCGTCCACGAGGACGCGCTTGACCTCGAAATCCACAATGTTAGCGGAAATGACGAGGGGATCTTGATGCGGAAAGTATACGCCCTGAGCGTCTTCTGGGCCGAAATAGATTGGTATTTCGGCGTAGGCGGGTGGGGTGGACACGGGGTACGCTGCGAGTTGATGAATCTGTCGGGCGTACGCTCGGCGCTGTCTTTTTGATGGTACTCCGAGCGAAGATCCTCCGGTGATCATATTGATGATCCTTTGGTGGTGCTCGGGGTGGCCTCCTTCTATGCGGGGTCTTGGTGGTGGTGCGGGGAGCCGATTGTCATTTGTTCTTTTGTTATTGGGCTCTAACGGTTGCTGCTCGCGGCGCATATAATCCTGCATGGCTGCAATTGTACGACACTCGTTGGTGGTGTGCGTGTCTTCGCCGTGGAGGCCGCAAAAGGGTGCAGGTCCTCCGAAGCGGTTGTCCGGTTGGCGTCCAAAATTTCACCCTCGTCCTCGCCCGCGGCCTTGGCCCCAGCGACCTCCGCGTCTCCCTCCTTCGGGGTTTGGCGCGCCATCCACGTGATAGACTCCCCGGCCTTTTTGCCGGAAGTCATTGCTTTGTGGCTTGGCGGGTGCCCCGGCTGAGGTGGTGGTAGATGCTTCTTTTGCGGGGGCCATGCCTAGAGCAGAGGTGGTCAGTGTTCCTCTTCGAACACTGTCTTCCTTCGCCCTAGCGTACTCTTCCATCTTGTCGAAGAGCTCCGTTGCCGTGCGGATGGGTTTGCGCGCTAGCCTCTCCAAAAGGGGTCCTTTCCGGAGCCCGCACGTGGCGGCATTTATGACGGTGGTTTCGTTGACGCCTTTTACTTGGCACTTGACCTCTGCGAACTTTCTGAAAAAACTGTGGAGGGATTCGCTTGGTGCCTGTTTTATTGCGAAAAGATGCCCTGCATCCTTGGGTTCTGTGTAGTTTCCCTGTAAGTTATTTTTGATGAGGTCTCGCAGCTGCTCCCATGCGAGATGGAGCTCGGGCGATGGTAAAGAACCACGTCAGTGCTACGCCCCTAAGGGCGAGGGTGACACTCTTCGCCTTCGTAGTGTCATCACCTCCGGCGGCCTCCATCGCGGTTTCATAAACCCGGAGGAATTCTGATGGGTCAGTGCATCCCTGAAAGGGTGTGACCTCCGGCATCTTGAATCCTGGTGGCCAACGGGCGGTCTCCAGCCCTATGCTCAACGGGGAATTGGGATCCCCCCAGAGCAACGGGGCGGGAGGCTCAGGAATTGCCTCCGTCGCGATGATTGACACAGGCTGTCGCGGAGCTGCGAGAGCCGAGGCCGGCGGGTGCCGGAGGATTACCATCTCACGACGAAGATCTGCCAACTCTTGTTGCAACGCTACAAACGACTCTTGACTTGTGCCCACTTCTACGGCGGGCTAGGCTGCTCGCTGGGCGTCACTTCTGATGGCGCCCCCTTCTGTAGAGTTGTTTGCTTCCTCGTCCGCTAGCAGGGCGAGGGGTGCCTCCGCTACGGAGGTTCTAGTTCGCTTTGCCCTCAGGGTGCTGGGTGCTACGGCTACGGCGGCTGCTTTGGCTGCTGAGGTTTTGGATTTGGTCTTCTTTTGTGGAGCCATGCTTAAGCTCGGAATTTGTGCTTCGCGACTTTCCTACCGACCCCACGGATGGCGCCAACAGTCGTAGCAAAAAGGCTAGACAGTAAGAGAGGGGGGACCCCTAGCACACTCGGAATGTTCGAAGGGTCCTCAATGAGGGGACTGATTGTTAGGAAAATGTGTTGTCTATTGCTCCAAAAAACTATTGGCTATTACATGGGGGTGGATGGCTATTTATAGACAAAATGGTAGGATACATGAGATTACATAAGCATCCCTGCAAAAGTACCACTAGTGTAGGGACTGCAGGGTCTTTTCCTACCTCTATGCTTAGCTTCTGGTCCACCTATCTCTTTTCTTTCCTCTGGCCGGGTCTCCTCCGAACACCCTTCGAATGCTCTTTAAGCTTCCTTCGATTGTCACTTCGGAAGACCCTTCGAAGGCTTCGAGTCACCCTCGGGGTACCTCCTGCACTTCTGGAGACTCTTCAAGGTTGGGTCACCCGGGTATCTCTCAGACTTCTGGAGAATCTTCAGAGCCTTCGGGTGGGGACTCCCTTCGGCGATCCTTCGGAGCCTTCGGGTGGAGGCTCCCTTCATTGACCCTTCGGAAGACACCTTCAGGGTATTTGTTGTAGCTTCAGATCGCGCCCCAGTTGGTGGGGGGTGGGCGCGCCTGCGGTCTAGGAAGTCAGAAATTTCGGTCTTATCGCAACGGCAAATATTCACGGTAGTGAAATCTAACCCCAGGTGCTACAACGTGAAGTGCGAGATAGCGAGATGCCCTTGGCAAGTGCACGCATTCCAGCATATGGTCCCTGACACTCCCGGCTACACATTGAGGAGGCACTTCGATTCCTACTTGATATGGCTCTTCGGGTGGGTCATGTTCTACGGGTCCCACAGTGTCGACAAGAACATGATCTGGTACGCACGAGAGTTGGTGAACACATAGTTGGAGGAGATCTAACGGTATGCCTAGGGCCCGGAAGTGTTGTGCGCGACATACCGTGCCCTCTGTGACTCTTGTCGGAGGGTTGGGGATAGCTCCATACTCTCCAGATGTCCACTCCTACTACAGTTGTGGTCGTTCGAGCACTTCTAGATTGGACAGCCACAACTCGACCTCGTAGTGTACTGCATCGCCCTCTATGTGACAACGACGTGGATGACCCGACCATGGGTACGGTTTGGTGTCGCTGACGAGTAAGTTTTTCATACCATTCATCCGTTTTTGACTTTGTTTGCACTGCATCTACTAAGGTGTGTGTTGTTTTCTTCCACAGGTCATGTTCACACTAATCACTAGCATGTGTCATACCTGGACTACATGTTCGACTAGCTAACGGACGACTGTGTCATCTAGACATCGTACACTGCCGAGAGGGTGTATGAGCGTGCACCTCGCGGCTTGTCTAACCAGTGCCAGGGAGACTCCATCTACTGGCTCAGACGACGTCGCTTGGTGCACGACGTGTATATGGAGGTCTACTCCGTCCATCGGGTCATGAAGCAGTTCAGACTTCGACATGAGGTCCTAGTCCCGTAGGGAGAGTCATTGCCGTCGAACGTCCACACGTAAGTTCATGTTGAATACAATATCTTCGTCGTGTTCCATGTGTACTAACATTTTCATCATGTTGCTTTCCGCAGGCACACCAGGAGATCAGCACCATGCCTCAGTTGTCAAGTTCGATGAACCGAAGAGTTGTGGCACTGGCAAATGCAAGGCGCGTCAATTGCCAAAATTGTGTGGTCGAAGCAAATGTCCTCTGCTCCAACACCGAAGAGAATAGAGGGGTGTTCTACAAGCGTCTGTATTTCTTGGTGACTTTGATTTCTAGGAATGTTGGTATTTGGATTTTTGGTTTGTTTCATCACTTCTTTACTATTCGGTGTGGATTTTAGACCGACGAATGCTAGTAATTTCAGTGGGCGAACTCTATTGGTACCGTGATGGAAATGGCAGTTGAACGTCCACCTGTAGCTCTATCTGGTCCAATGGTGAACATGTCACCTATGGACGAGCGTCTTGACATGATTCTTGACCATCCGAAGTGTATTGAGAAGATTATGTGTCTATGTGTCCTTGTGGTAGTGTATGCAATATGAATGAAGTAGTTTTCGTTGTCTGCAGAAGGGAATTCATATATCCAGAATGCTTTTTGCTTATGTTGTACCAGATTTGTATGAATTGCAAGATGTCTTTAACTTTCAGCAACTAGATTTGTATGAGCATAACATGACAAGGGCAATTGCATTATATTATTCATCATAGATCTATAATATTATAGTACCACAATATGGCAACATCAAAAGTCTAAGTACCATATTTTGTATAACATTACAATACCAAATTGAAACTGAGTTACAAAGTCATGTTCAATTCACATTACAATACCAAAATGAAATAAAGCTATCATGCCAGGTTGAATTCACATTAAAATATCATAGCATTACAACCCACCTTAGTTCTCGCCTTTAGCACCTTTTCAGGCCAAATTGACCACACCCTGTCACGCCACCTTTTTAGACCAAATGCACAACCCGGACCCGCTTTTACCAATGAGTAAACATCACTCACCAACCATCCCACATTTTTAGACCAAAAGGACAACCCGGACCAGCTTTTCTCAGTGAGTAGACATTACTCACCGGCCATCCAGCCTTTTTAAACAAAAATGACCACACCCTGTCACGCCATCTTTTCATTTTGAAATGACCACACCCTGCCATGCCACCTTTTCAGATCGAAAGGACAACGCAAACCAGCTTTTCTCAGTGAGTAGACATCACTCATCATCCATCCCACCTTTTCAAACAGAAATGACCACACCTTGCCACACCTCCTTTTCAGACCGAAATGACTACATCATGTCATGCCACCTTTTCAGACCGAAATGACAATCCTCACCAGCTTTTCTCAGTAACTAGACATCACTCACCAGCCATCCCACCTTTTTAGACAAAAATAACCACACCCTACCACGCCACCTTTTCAGACCGAAATGACCACACTCTGCCATTCACCATTATTTACCCCCTCAACACTATACCCTAACTGCTTATAAAAGCAGGGTATATTCCACCACCACAGCCAACACTCAACCCCAACTAGTTTCGCACAACAAAGAGAAAGGAGGGAGAAGAGAGCTAGAGGAGATCAGTACGTCGGGCTTGGAGATTTCAGGCTATGCGGAGATTATGTGGAAGAGGAAGTGGCTTGCCGGGAAGACGGGAAACTACCCAGATCATTCGATGAAGGATGCGCCTATACCACCAGAGTTTCCACGCCCGAAGTGTGACTGCGATAACCCAGCACATGCCATTGACTCCACACACCCGACGACCGCTGCCCGGGCATACTACACATGCTCAGATAGAGCCCAAAAAACCATGGTGGTGGTGGAAGACCCCCGAACAGCACGCTGAGGACGACCGGGCTGAGTGCGCGACGAACAAGGGGAAGGCACCCATGGTCCTTGTGATTTTCATTAAGCAGGTAGTTACTCCCAAGGAGATGGTGGAAGCCTAGTATAGGGCTGCCTTTGGGACTGGTTGCGCCCGCAGGTTTGCTGCAAACAAGGGAAAGACATCGATGAGCTCTCAAGACTAACTTCTTTCTGATCCACTAGTTTTTCTGATTCTAAAAGGCGCACATGTATCCTACGTATAAATCGGGTTGATGATTCGTGCATGTTATCATTTCGACCATACGAGTAGCAGGACAAACAAATGCACGTAACCAAACCCTCCGCGCCATGTAATTCGCACCTAGATTCCGAAGTCTTGTTGTGACAGTTGAAATCTCATCTTTTTATAATTTAATTCCCTAGTTGTTCTCTATTTAATATTTTGTTCTCTTTTTCGAAAATAATCGGTTGTGCAAACACTACACTCGGTAACAATAACTCGGTGCAATTAACATATAAGTGGTTTATCCACGGAGTCAACAAACTCCATCTTATTTAAGCACTATAAGATATTTCCAAATAACTTAGTAAAATCCTGTAAAAGTTAAGTTGCATTCTCTCAAAATATCAATATGAATTTGTTTCAATTATTTATGCTAAAAAAATTCAAGCTCCTGTCGCCATTTGATTTGGCGACAGGAACGTGTCGCCATTTGAAATGACGATTTGCTCTCTGTCGCCATTCCAAATGGCTACAGAGACATTTAATATTGTTTGGTTGGCGACAGGAATCCTGTCGACAATCCAACTAGCAACTAGGGCATGTCGTCATTTGAAACGACGACGGGAGCCCATTTTGTAATTTTGTTAAACGTGCATCCTCCTTGCCGCCACCGCCGCGGTTGACATGGATGACATCCACCTGTAGCCATCATATTGCGGCACGGCGGTAGTAGGACAAGGGGAGCACACGGACACAGCAGGCAGAGGGGGCGCTTATGGATGTAGGGCAGAGGTAGCAGGGTGGGTGCAAGTTCCCTTCGATGGTGACGAGCTGATTCGGTGGGCTGGGTGGAGGAGCAGAGGGAGCCGAGGAGGAAGAGGAAGGGATGGTCATGTGATCCATGCGCAAGTCGTCAAGGACTCACTCAAGGTGCTCGAGTCCAACATCTAGCACACAAACACCAAGCCACCCCTAAATTTCCCTAATTTTTTTTGGTTATTTTGATTGCAAATTGCAAAACAAAAAAATCACACTTCCAGTTGGTGCGATACTATTCGGCTTGGTTGTGGTTGTTCTAGACTTGTACTGCACGTGTAATGTGCTCAAACATATCTCACAACGCATCAAGGATCCTAATAGCAAAGAAGAGAAGGCAATCAATTAATCGCTTTATTTAATTTCAGCAATCAACGTTTCAAAATTATTTTGCATTTCTGAGTACATTTGTTCGCTCCATGTGATTTCAGCAATAACATTTTGAAATTATTTTGCATTAGAGAACATCTTAGTTAAAATATGTTGAAACCTATGTATATAATTGGGCCACATGTGACTATTTCAGTAGTATTTTTATATGATCACAAATTAGCTTGTTACACATGCAGGGTGAGTTGGTTTACTGTGAGGATAAAGGCTTCCTGGTACTATGTTAGGTGTATCAGTATAGGAAGTTGCCTAGTTAGCATTCCTTTCTATGGTGTTGTATTGGTAATATGCATTTAATAACAGAACCCACGTTTGTAGACATTAGTTAGTGTATATCTACATTTGTTGTGTAACCTAACCCAGAACACATGGTCACACTACTACACAAAGGGTCATCACAAACGGTTTCTGAACCAACTGAATTTGTGTGTGTGTGTGTGTGTGTGTGTGTGTGTGTGTGTGTGTGATAGGCGGTTAACACGGACAGTTTTTGAGTCGTCAGTGATAAGTCACAACAAAGACGGTTTTTGGTCGAAACTGTCTCTGAAAGCCTACTATCACATACGGCTTCTACCAAAAATCATCTGTGATACATCGGCCATCACAGACGGTTATATGTATCAACCGTTTGTGATTGGAGACATATCACAAATGGTTAGTAAAAAGAACCGTATGTGATATCCGACATATCACAGATGGTTGTTGGTGGTAGCCGTCTGTGATAGTAGGCCTTTACAGACGGTTTATACCACAAAACCGTCTATGATAGTTCGTTCTATACCTAAATATTTTTTCTATTTTTCGGTCAACCTCAGGAAATGCTAGCCATGCCCTCTGAAAATAAGCAAGCAGAAAACAGATAAATCACAGATGAGTGAATTACAACTCAAAGTGATTTACAACTCAAAATCAATTACAAAAGAATGTTCATGTATTATCGCTAGAGTTACAATTGAATTACAACTCAAAGTGAATTACAATTGAATGAATTACAAGTGAATCAACTGTTTGAACATGTATTAAGCGGTGTCGCTGGAGTGAAACTCTCCTTTTGAGTGAATGATCTTTGTCGTGATGAAGGTGGAGAGCCA
This sequence comes from Phyllostachys edulis, assembly GCA_036346405.1. Classification (NCBI taxonomy): domain Eukaryota; kingdom Viridiplantae; phylum Streptophyta; class Magnoliopsida; order Poales; family Poaceae; genus Phyllostachys; species Phyllostachys edulis. The sequence goes on from CM070550.1 coordinate 115,026,189, forward strand.
TCCTCGGACATCCGAGAGTTCGTCTAGATCGAATGTACTTGATTTGATTGTCATGCCCTGTCGCTAGGAGGAGTAAAGTAGTAAGCATATATATTTAAATTGATACTTAGGAAATAATTATTGCAAGATTGACAAACCTCTGGATCTTTCAGCTTAGCACTCATGATTTTCTGCATATGTGTAAGATCGAGGAGGCCAACTAGAGGGGGGGTGAATAGGCGGTTTTAAAAAACTTCTTAGGCTAAAATCGAGTTTTATGCGGAATTGTCAATCAATTCGGTTTTGCACAATTAAAACCTAAATCAACTAGTCTTTACTAAGTGCACCAACAATATGAGACTATATAAAATATAGCAATCATACACATACAAGTAAGCATTTAATATAGGGAAAGTAAAAAAGTAAAGTACAAGAATACAAACCACGATGACACAACGATGTTTTACAGTGGTGATCGGAGACTTGCTGGTCTCCCCTAATCCACGTTGAGGTAAGCCCAAAATCAATTGGACCGGCTCCACGAATTAAACCAAACACCTCCGAGGTAAATCCAACCACTTGGACCGGTTCCAACAAAAACCAACACCTCGATCCACTAGTGGTTGCCCTTCCTCCACTCCGGAGATGGCGAGCACCAAGCCACTCACAAACGCTCGGGTCTTCTCACAACCTTTTTTGAGAAGATCACCGAACCACGACGCCTCCACGCCATCTAGGTGTCGGCAAACACCAAGAGTAACAAGTCGATGACTCTCACGTGAACTATTCAAGTGTCTAAGCTCAAGTGGATACACAATCCACTACCTAATACAACACATGCAATTAGGGTTTGCCTCTCAAAGATCACTAAGTGCAACACATGCACAAAAGAGTGTAGAGGGCTTGCTCTTAGCTCAATAGAAATGAATATGGCACCAGCAACTCTCCCACAACCTGCCAAGGTGGGTATTTATAGTCCACACACAAAAACTAGCCGTTGGGGGAAAGATTCCAGAGAATCGTGGAAAACCTGCTCAGCCGCTAACTAATGGCGGTCAAAGCGCTTCAGCCCAACGACTATAAATCTAGCCGTTGTTTCATCGCTTGGTCGACCGCCAACCAATGGCCGGTCAGACCGATCAAACTGGTCAGACTGCCCAAAGGCCTGCGGTCAAACCGCTCGAAGAAAACCCAGGGCATTCAACAAAAAACACCCTCTCTGGAATAAACATACCGCAAAAACTTCGGTACTACCACTCTCCGGTAGTATCGTTTCTTATGGGGCGGTACTACCGCACAAAATCTTGCGGTATCAGGGTACCGGTCAGACCGCTCCAACCATGGCGGTCAGATCGATACACCACCGGTCAGACCGGTGGCTACTGGTGGTCAGATCGCCAGTTCACAGAGAGTGATGTTTCACTTCACTTCAATTCAATTGCAAAACGCACTTGCCAATTGATACACGATGTAAGCACAGGTCAAAGACAAGATTCTCAACACGTTGCAAAACATATTTGTCGACTTTTATAATCAATGTCACAAGGAATAAGGTACATGGACTTAAATCATTTGTAAAACACATTCGCAAACTAAAGTCACATGCTACAAGGATTATGCAGGAGTCTCAACTATTTGCAAAACACATTCGCAAATATTGGCAACATGCTAAAGAGAGCTAGAGCAAACACAATGAGCTATCAACACATGACTAACTCAAGCTACTAGTTAAGACCCCTCTTAATAGTATGGCAACCCATACGAGCAATCCGGTCTTCCATCCAAACACCAAGAGCGGTAAAAGACTAGGAACAAATCCTTAGTTCTAGCTAGTCATACCTTTGCCTTGAGTATCTTCTTGAAGCTTGATGACGCACATCTTCACTTCAAGTCCGGGTCATCGTCTTGACATGCATCAATACATGATGCACTCTTTTGACTTGATGATCAACTCATGATCATCTCATCTTCTTCGAACATCATCAACACATGATGATTTCTTCTTCTTCTAGATCTTAATACACATCAACACATGATGCATCATTTACTCTTGAACGTTGACTTGATGACAATCAACTCACGATATCATCCAAAGTCACTTTCATCATGAGACATAACCTATTCAACCAACTCATGGAAAACATTAGTCCCACAACATGATTGTCATTAATTACCACAACATACCATTATCTCATAATGGTGGGACAAGATATTCCAATATTTTCCTTTTTGGTAATTGATGACAACCATCATAATTGCAAGTAATTGAATGTAGATAAATATGAGTATGTATAAACTATACAAGTTTTGTATACTCATATGATATGTTTTAAAGTAAAGATTCTTAATATTTGTGGATAATGAAAATGGATCAATACTAATGAAACCACAAAACATAGAGTGAACTCCCCCTAGATATGTGCATACATGAATGTGTAATGAGAACATATGCACATATTCAAGTTACACTTTTAGTGGAGTTCAACCTATATTTTGGATTCGAGGAATGCAACAAGATATAAGATTATGATGTCGAATGCATACCTCTTTGATTTTCACCTTTTTATCCAATTGAGACTAAGCAATAAGTATAACAATAAAAGTGTTAGTCTCACAAATAGATTTGTCATTAATCACCAAAATACTCCATTAACACATAATGGCGGGTCTAGATTCTTCAATATGACGACAAACGTAGAATGCACATATGTTGCCTTGTAGTTACTGGTGGCACTGCAAAAATAGAATTACATATATAGGTATAATCAGTTCGAGAGGCCAGGTTACGAAGTGTGATATAGGATTATTGTGTTGTAGCGGGTACCAAAAATTCGCATCCTGTGTTGCAGTGTGGCGCTCGGTTCCTTTTGTGTCCCTCCCCCAGCAACATAGGCGCTGAACAACCTACGTGATTCCAAAAAGTTATCCTCGGCCATTTTAAACGAAGGAAAACTACAATAGAGTTACGTATGGAGGAAATAAGCATACCTGTCGAGTACTTTTTGCACAAGGGTAAAGTCGTGGTTGTTGTTGACCAGGGAATCAAGGTATATTACCTTGTTCCACTTTGGTACAATGACTAAAAGGATTCAGTGCCACCTACTCATGTATATCGCTATAGTTATTAAACCTAAGTTTGTGTTGCGTATAATGTACAAATAAAATTTGTATAGCAAGTAGTGAAGCACTTACTTCTGGTTGTAGGGCAACAGTATGTAGTCCTTGTTGCCATAAGCAAGCAATCCCGTCGTTATGTATTTCTCGATATAGGATGAGTCTTGGTTGATGCATTGCTCAGAGATCAACTGTGGGTTGAGGAAACCCACCAGTTCTCGCGATCACCGAGCTTGTTGCATCATATATCTATACATAAGCAATGAGTTATGATATTTATTGGTATTGCGTGAATGTAGAACTTGATTGTACACACTTACAGTGTCTAGCATTGTAGAAGTGAGGCGTCGAGGTTGAATAGTTTAAATAAGTCTTAGAAGCCCACGACAAAGTAGCCTGGCTTGGGCCACTGGACAAAAGTGTGCACGGCATCCCCTAGTGTTATGATATCTTCGCTTGGTGGCTTCTCCAGCGGGATGGCCATGAAATGCTATCGCTCGCCTAGCCTCAATAGAAATGGACCAAACCAGCCTCACTTGGCGCTTGCAGGGCGTGGGTCCTTACAAAACGATACACGGTTAGCTAAGGCGTCCTACAAGTCTATCTTTGGAGCATTCCAGAGAAGTACATTACCTGGATATCGTTGATAGGTAATTAGAAACAGATATGTTCAAAAAGTGGTGTGGATGCGCAGCTACTCCGACGTTGATAGGGACTGGCTCCCAAAATAACGGGGGCGGCTTGCGACTGGTTGAGGACTCCATTCATTTGTTACATGTGTTGCTGCAATGATGTTATCTGTCCTCAAAATTCTGCACGAATCTCCTCTTTCAACCGTTCCTCGCACTCGGCCTTGGATCTCTTCCTACTCCTATACGCCTCTGAGTCGTGTGGGAATCCCTACCTCCAAGGTACGTAAACCCCAAGGCCTTGCGTGCGACCAAGGTGCTCCTTATTTCCTTGGGATGTGGATAGTATATCCCTCTCCCTAACTACTTCAAAGGAGACTTGGGAAGATTCGGTAGTCAATGTTTGCCGCAAGAGGCCATCATGTTATCTTTGACCCTATGAAGTTATGGACTTATTGACAACTAGGTAGTTCGACATATCTTACTAGACATTGGGACACTTCCTCGTCTGCTGGGTTTGTGAAAGAGATGGTGCCCGAAGATGTGGCTGATGACCTCGCTCTTAACCAGTTTCGGGCTCACTCGTTTATAATCCCAGCAAATGGCGGGGAGGCCTCCTACTGGATTGTATCCTCGTCCTCCCTCATCCATTGTGGGATTGTACCCACGTACCCAGCAGTGCCGAGTATGTGGGGGTGAGTGTTTCGTGTTAGGATAGCCTTGTGCGCCGCACTTTGCTCCTGAAATTCGGTCGGCGTCTTCATCTGCACAAAAGCGTCCCAGGTATCCCGCGACACGAATTGATTCTTCGTGAAAGACGTCCGATCCTTGTTCACGTACTTTGTGACAAGCGTGCTCTTGAAGGTTTTCCACGCTTTTCCCATTGCGAGCAACTCCTGCCGTCGCACGGGTCCCTGGACTTCTGTTGGGATCTCGAACGACCTTGAAATTTAAACCCACAGCTGCCCTTTCTCTTTGTCCGTCAGAGACTTCCAGCTTGGTGTGGTGATGGGGACATGTTCCCTTCCAACTATCCCGCACGTGGTCTGGAATGCTGCCGCTGCTTTCTTGGGATGTAGAGGGACCCCAACGGGAGTGACCTCCATAATGATCATTCGACCCTCTGGCCTTTTCGATATTTCTCTGCCATCTCGCTTACATACCGTCTTCATCGGAGCACCAAACGTATTCGGCGACGTCGATGATGGCGGCAAATACTGTGCGGATGCTATCTCGCTTACGTATCGTCTTCATCGGAGCGCCAGACTCATTCAGCGACATCGATGACGGCGGCGAATACTGTGCGGATGCCATCTCGCTTACTTGCTATCTATGGAAACTTTTCAACAAAAGACAAAAGAAATTCAAAACCACCTTTTCAGCAAAAGGCAAGATTAAAAGTAAATATTGTTTAAGTAACTCAGATAGAAAACAGAAAGTGACTTTTAGTAAGTGAACAAAGCTAGTAGTACTACTGCTAACAATCTGCTTTATGAATTTGAGTTTAAATGCTATCAACAATTAACTGAATCACTGAACTAAATGAGATTGACTCAATGGTATCACTGTAAGATTAACAAATCAACAAATCAGTACTTCAATAATAAATGATATTACTGCAAGATAAACAAATCAGTACTGCATCAATAAATGATATTACTGCAAGATCAAGAAATCAATACTGCGTCAATAAATGAAATTATTGCAAGTACTTAATGATATTACCGCAAGTACTCACAGTGGAGAGATCACAAGATTAATTGCTCTAACAGAAGTAATACAACAACATACTGTTAGTAACAAAATGATACAACATAATGACATCAATTAGCTCAAAACCTAGCTTATGACTCTAAATGTCACACTAATCTCACTATGACTAACAGTCCTCATTGAGCAATATAAATCCCACAATTTATTATGCAAAGTCACCGAATACAAGTGCTAATATAAATCAAAGAGAGATATAAACTGAAATTTCACTAGTATGACACACTAAGCACAATAGATATTTAAAGTTGAAGAATGCTCACTAAACTGATGTCACTCAAAGCCACCAAGAAGCCAAGTCAAGACAAGTCACAGTGGAGAGAGTGGTTATTACCTTCACAGTGGAGAGAGCGGGGGCCCACGGGGAGGAGGCCGACGCAGGGGAGGAGGATGGCGGCGTAGGGGGCCAGTGGGAGACGACGACGGGGACTGCGGGATGCGCGGCCGCGACAAGGGATTTGGGGAGGAGAGAGGAGGCTCGGAGGAACACAGGAAATAAGGGCATTGGGGAGGGGGGAGGGCGAGTGAGAAGTAAGGGCACAAACCCTATTCAGGCCCTATTAATAATGGGATATCACAGACGGTCATATTCCAGAACCATTTGTGATAAGTATCATAGACGGTTCTATAATATAACTGTCTGTGATATGCGACCTATCCTCCATTAAGCCATCAAATTTACCAAACTCTCTCTAACTATAGTTCCCTAATGCATCGCATAGCATTGGATCTAGATTATCGTTGTGCGACCTATCCTCATCGAAAGCACAGTTCACATCTGGCATATCGTTGTCTCTCTTGACGATGTTACTACCTTCCGGTATAATATGCTCTTCACCGTGACTGGTCCAACATGTATACTCCTCTTTGAAACCCCTTCGAATCAAGTGTACCTCGATCTGCACTGGGTTGGTAAACATCTTTAGACACTACTACAAAAAGGCTAATATTGGACTCCTCATCACAAACGATTGACCAAAACTGTCAGTATTAAATACAATCACAAACTGTTTTGGTTTAGAGACCGTCTATGTTACTGGTTGTGCTAAAAACCATCTATGAAGATGTAATATCACAAACGGTTTATTTTGAAAACTGTCTATGAAGTATCACAGACGGTTCTGAAAATGAACCATCTGTGATATTACTAAATATCACAGATGGTGTTTTCTTAAAATCGTCTATGATACGTCTACGCCATTTTGCTCGCTTACTCGACTCCTCACTTCTCTGTACATCTGGTGCAGTGTAGCTCCTCAATAGAGTCTTCTTCTCCATCTCTGGCGCTACGGTAGCTGTGGGAGATCTCCAAGCTCGGTGAGTCCCTCGCCGCTCCGTGACCGGTTTGAGTATCGCCTGACCTCACTGAGCCCGCTCATGTGGTCCATTTTAGGAGTGAATGTGCGGTGCACAGGGCCATCCAGACAAAAAAAACACGCACCCCCATAGACTCGACATCGCTGGGTATGCGGGTAAAATCCTGCAATGGAGGCAGCAGGACGAGCAGGCAATCCTGTGAGAGGCCTCCCCTCCATTTGCTGGGATCCCTGATGAGCGCGCCCGAAACTGGATAAGAGCGAGGTCATCTACCGTGTCTTCAGGGGCCATCTCCTTTCCAAAGCCCGCAGACGAGGAAGTGTCCCAGCGTCTGATAAGATATCGAACTACCTAGTTTGTAATTACTCCACAACTTCATAGGAAGTGAAATAACATGTCGGACTATTGCAGGAAGTGTTGGGTCCACAATCTTCCCAAGGCTCATTCCAGGCAGTCGAAGAGAGAGATATACTCTCCGTGGCCCTAGGAAACAAGGAGCACACGGGTCACATGAGAGGCCTTAGTCTTTATGTTATATGGAAACATAGATTCTTAGAGGACTCCGAAGCGTACCAAAGTAGGAAGAGAGCCAAAGCCGAGCGCGATGCACGGCTATGAGAGGAGATTCGTGAATCCCTCACAGAGGAGATCACTCATGCCGTCCGAGATGAGATCACTGATGCCTTCAAAGATGAGATGCAACGACAGATAGAGAGCATTAAGGAAATGTTTAGGGAAAATCAGTTGCAAGCCCCCACCACTACTGTGCAAGCCAGCCCCCCCCTAACCGTCGGAGTAGCTGCGCGTCTAACCCTACCTCAGAAAGCGACGACATATTACCTGCTGGTGACATCCTGGTAATAATTATTATCTCTGGAATGTTCAATCCATTGATAGGCCTGTTGGAGTAGTTAATTTTGTATCGTTATGTAGGTGGCTACGAAGTGCAAGCTCCAAGTGAGATATGCTTCCGTTGCCCTGGACGCTACTTGGGGCCAGGTGTATCCATCCGATGTTGGGCCTTGGTGCACCTAGCGCCGGGTTTCGCAAAAGTGAATGTAAATGGTGTTCATGCCAACTTCGAGGTCATCCCGCTGCAGATGCCCCCAAATAACGAGGTCATGACTATAGGGCAAGACATTGGAACATTCATCTAGTGACACAAGATTGACATCTGCCTGGAGCTACCTGCATCGGTGTCAACTTCATGGAAAAGTCCTACAACGGTGCCAAGTCCACGGGATCTACCTGCACCAGATGCATCTACACCTCATGCCCGGTTGACTCCTGTGAAGTCAACCTCTAAAAAGCGAGGCGGTAATGGCAAATTGAAGAAGCCTGATGATATCCCCTTCTTATCGTTGGCCCGAAAATTGGTGCAAGGCAAGCCGTTGGTCGATACGGTAGAGCGCCTCGAAACCCTAGGAATGGCTTGCACGAGATTACATGCATGATACATAGAACAGGCAACATGCCAACAAGATGAATGGACAACGGCGCTCAGGTTTCAACATCAAGTTCAAGAAGCATCATCTTTACCACGAGGTTCAAGACTATGTCTTCACAGTGACCTACGAGGACTTGTTCTTACTCTTCAACCTCGACGCCCTCGACGCCTCACTCATGCGATGTTGGACACTGTAAGTGTGTACAATCACGGTCAACGTTCGTGTAATACCGATAAATGTTAGATATAACTCCTTGCTTATACACACACACACACACATGATTTCTGAAGCTGAAGCAAGTAAATCACCGGTAGGTTTCCTCGATCCACACTTGATCTCCATGCAAAGCATTGAGGAGGATGCATTCTTCGTCGAGGCTTACATGACAACGTCATTACTGGCTCACCGCGATAAGATATTCATACTTTTACCCTACAACCAGCGATAAGTGCTGCACTAGTGGCTATACTTGTTGATTTGTACTTTATAAGCAACACGAACTTAGGTTTAATGACCATGGCGACATACCTTTGTAGGTTCCACTGGATTTTAATTGTAATAATACCAAAATAGAACAAGGTAATACACCTTGATTCCCTAAAGAGGGCCGAACAAGACTTCAGAGTTGTCTGATAATTAATCGACAGGTAAACACATTTCCTCCATAGATAACTCTATTGTAGTCTTTCCTTCCTTTGCAATGGCTAAGGCTAACTTTTTTGAATCACGTAGGTCGTTCCCTGTGTACTTTGCTACTGGAGGGAGATCCAAGGAAGGATCTTGCGACATGATATAAATTTGGTATTCGCTGTACACATTAATCCTATATAACACTTCGTAGTAATGCCTCTCGAACTAACCAATTCTATTTTTGCAGTGTCACCAGCAGCCACCGGGCAACATCTGTGGATACTATGTTTGCCACAACATGCAACTACTCCTCAGTTCTGCGATGACCAATGATCCTCAGGTTTGTCAATTTTGCAATAATTATTTCATACTTATCAATTTATATATATGCACGACTTTAATCTTCCTAGCGATAGGTTGAGACCATCGCTACAACTGCGTTGAAATAGGGCCAGCTCACAAGCATTCGAGGACAGTTTGCGTCCTTCTTATTGCGTGAGGTCATACACCCAAAAGGGGAGTTCCACAATGTAGATTGAACTTGATTGGGATTAGATTGAACTTAATGGTGCATGTGTGTATTTATTCATGAATGGTTAATTTTAGTTCATTTGAGTTAATTGATTTGTGAAATGGATGTGTTTGTTTTTAAATGAATGTGAATTGGATGTATATATGTACTTGTTGTGTTTCTGCTTGTTTCAGAGGGTATGGCTAGCATTTCCTGAGGCTAGCCAATAAACAGAAATAGATTTAGCAATACAAAAATATACCATAGACGGTTCTTTAGGAAAAAACCGTCTGTGATATATCAGATGTCACGAACGGTTTCATCTACAAACTATATGTGATATATCAGCTATCACAGACGGTTTCATCTACAAACCATCTGTGATACATCATCTATCACAGACAGTTTCATCTACAAACCGTCTGTGATAGTCAACTATCACAAGCGGTTCTGAGTTAATAACTGTATGTGATAGTTTACATCATAGACGGTTCAAAAACTGTCCGTGATGACTCCATGTCATTACTGACATATAAACTCAGACGGCTCATGAAACCGTCTGTAATGACATTTTTGAACCATCTGTGATGACCTTTTCTGTAGTAGTGAGATTATCGCATTCAATACATGGACAATACATAAATTTTATCCCCTTCTTTAACATATACTACTCGGCAGCTCTTCTAAAAGCAGACACGCATCAATGTACTCTTCACTCACACGGTTCTCAACGTACATCCAGCTTCGGTTCATCTGCACTACGCATGTAACAAATTAGTGTTAAATTAGATTAATGCTCTTAAAGTACAGCTAAGGGTTGATGAAGTTAGTATTTTCCAAAATGCTCCTAAAGTAACTAGCTACGAAATTAGATTAATGCTCCTAAAGTATCTAGCTTTTTTATACAGATCTGTCTAATTATATGCATTTTTTTCATCAAATGAAGGTAGTATTTTCCAAAATGCTCCTAAAGTAGCTAGCTACGAAATATTCATGAATCAATATATATATATATATATATATATATATATATATATATATATATATATATATATATATATATATATAGCGAGAATATATTGAAGTAGACAAGGAGTAGTGAGACCCATTCTTAAATTTCAGCAAACTACCAAGCTAGATCTAAACCTAGCTATCATCTCTCTATATTATAATGCATATAATTATAAGCAAATACTAACCTTAGATCACCCAGAACAAATATATCTACCAGCACACTTCCATATATGCGGTATTTCTTTCACCAAACGCCCCAAAGCCGGCCGCCTCCTTCAAAGTAGACGCATATCACAGACAGAGCTCACTATAGACAGATCTGTCAGGACGGCTGGGTATTTAATGACGCATATCACAGACGGTTCTTGTTAAGAACCGTTTGTGATGATTCACGGACGGTTCTTAACAAGAACCGTCTGTGATAATTATGTATCACAAACGGTTCTAGCTATCGCTAGTAACATAGACGGCCACGCTTGTAAAACCGTCTGTAATAATTACATCACTGACGGTTCTGAGAAGCCGTCTATGATGAGGCGTCCGGTATAACCTATTCTGTAGTAGTTTCATGTGCTCTCAAGTGCATTGTTGAAATATAACCAAATCAAAATTATTTGTCTTTGAACTAATTCAAGGCAATATCAAATTAACTTCCTGTGGGGTATGGGAGATGTCTGTCATCCCCGACTTCCTAATGGGTCTGTCTCATGCCAGCATACAACTTGGAGCATCTGGATGTAATCTGGCTTCTAGTAGTTCTTATCTTAGTAGAGATATTGCTCACGAAACTGTACCTCGTATGCTTATTTTTGGACGCTGGTAACCATTGAATATAATCCTAAGTGCATATGTAAAATTTTAACCCTTGTATTTTTTGCTTTCAGGTCCAAGCTTGAAACTCCAACTGGTTGTTAAGCCATATTCCATTTCACGTCTGAAAGAATACAAGGATAATACCAACTCCCATGCATATCACTTCTACAAGCTAGCTCTGGCATGTTGTGATCTTCAATCTTGAGGCCCTATTTATGCTCCTGCAAGCAATGAGATGTAATTTAGCTTGTAGTTGTTCTTATCTTCAGGCATGTTGTGGTATATAAGGTACTCTGCGTTGAATTAAAATATATCTGGTAATTTCCCTTTAATATTTGTTTTTTTAAATTTTAAAGAATAGTTAATGATTTTGTTTTTGAATTTTGAATAACAGTCGTCGTCGAGTTCTTATCTTACAGTCTTACAGACAATCGATAACGACGAGGTAACATTTTCCCATGGCCGCAATGCCTCCAAAAAATTAACGCGTGTTTGTTGAAATGTCATGTTTGTTGAAATGTTGATACCCAGATATGGTTGTATGCAACCGCACCGTCGAAACTCGAAACAGCCGTCCGAAAGTATGTCGCCCTGTTTTTTTATCTCCCTACTGACGCTTAGTAGCCAACTAGCCGCAAGAAGCACCGACGTTTTCGCTGACCTTTCTACGTATAGTACTTTCCTACTTGTTCATGTTATCCTGAGATATGCTGGCCCTCGATCTTACTATGGAGTGCTATTATTGAGTTTTAGCTAGTAAAATGGACTAGATCTGAGATCTCTAAGTTGTGATCCCTCTGGTCACAAATACATATCATTTTGAGATACATGAAGTCAAACTCTCAAAACTTTGACTATCGATATCTTTTTAAATATTTAGAATAAATATATGAAAATCATATACGTAGATTTGTCTCGAAAAATACTTTTATAATATTATAATATTATTGTTTTTTATAAATATATTACTATACAAATTAGTAATCAAAGTTGTATTTTACGGGCCTTGTCAGTATCCAAAACGACATATATTTATGACCGGAGAGAGTACCAACTCTCAACATTGATACGTGTACGCATGAACTAAGAAAATCATCAGATTTCGTGTCGTTGGTCTACCATCGGTAGATCTCTCTTCAGTGTGCTGTGTTTTTGCTTCCATGGAACTGAAGGCGTCAGTGAGATCAACCTACTCCTGTAGAAACGGATATTATGATATATCAGAGGAAATGTGGTTGGCATGCGGATGCATGCTGTCGACGTAGCACGGTCCATGTGGCATGGCATGTGGGCGCATGCAACGGACGCGTGATCGATGCACATCATCGGACCACTCGCATAGAGATGCCAGGTTAGTTTCGTATTTTTCGGAGGGATCCGATGGCTACTGGCTACCCTACTGCTACACGTACGTTCTTCACTTCCACGGCGGTAAACTTCTTAGTTGAAATGTACATATATATAGAATGTATCAGGTGCAAATTCACTTCTCGATGCTACACACACTCTACCTGCCATGAGCCATGCATCTAACCAATGTGAGAGAAATTAAGGCATCATGTGTTCATTTGTCTCGTCATCGCCAGGGAAGCTTACGGCAATAGCTAGCGCCCCATAGATGAGTTAACAAATACACTCGCTTCTCGCGTTGATTGGACAGTTCGCGACGGAGTTAGCATGTTAGCACTAATAAAGGAGTTGGCATCTGACATGTCAGATGCGGATCTGGGGCAAAGTGGGCTATAGCCTAAGGTCCAACCAAAATTTTCGTGAATTTTTTTTGTTGATATAGACTAAAAAAACTTAGTGATATTGTGTAGCCCGATGTGGTCCACCCACACAGCCTAGCTGGCAGCATGCCCTTAGCCCACAGGCGCCAATTCCACCAGGACCACCGGTTCCACCACGCACCAACACCACCCACAGGCCACAGAGTCGCCACAGACCAAACTTAATCCGGTAATCCCCGCACCGCACCCACTGACGCCCGCGCCCCGCGCCTCTGGCTCCTCGTCCTCGCGAGTGGCGACCTCGCCCGCCGGCCGCCCACCCTCCACTCCGGCACCTAGCCCTTCGTTCCTAGTTCCCACTGAGACTGACAGCTGCGCCCACGCCCGCCTCACCCTGGCAGCCGCCTCCTCGCCTCAAGACTGGCCTCCGTCCCGCCTCCCCACCCGGTGCAATGACCATCGCTGAGGCCTGGGCCTCCCGGTGCCTAGGCCATGGCCGCTATCTCGAGGGAGGCTGAGGCGGTGAGGCCCAGATGGCTAGATCTGCCCACGAGGCCACAGGTCTCGGCAGACGAGATGACGATTGTAGATTTGCTTTCGAGGTAGTCAGGTAGATATTGTGAATTTGCAATCTCCAGAATCAGAGTTGATTGATATATTCAGCTTCCTCTTGCTAAAGTAAACAATCTCGGTCGATTGATTGATATAGTCTTCAGATTTCAGTCTTCACTCTTCAGAGTTGATTGATATAGTCAGGCATACAAGAATGTTATTATTATCACTTCTATTCATGGTCGTCACTGCTCACTGGCCACTGCAGCACTGCAGGAGATCGATGATTGCTCACCTAATTAACTAACCAGGCAACCGATGATAAATTGATAATTGATAGCACCATGTGATATTGTGATGTGATGTTGTTGTGCATGATCAGTGCATATGTGGATGTGCTAGTTGTAGCTTTCAGTTTAGTTCAATCACTGATTCATTCACAAATCAAACATGCTTGCAGAACACTAATTCTGGCACTTTAGATTAGTAGATTTGCACTCACCTGGCTATCTCAATCTTGCTATCCTAATTGTGCTACACCAAGAACACTAATTTTGCCAGTTTGCCTCCAAAGACTTGAAGTCATTCTAACTCATAGAATGTTGTGTTTTCTCTTAAACATAGTTTTCACCGCTTGTTATTAACTAATAAGTGCATTTCTTATTTAGGAATTAGAGATACAAAATGAAGATAAACAACACTAATGAGGTCATGTAAGAAACTACTATCTCACGCTAGTGGTAAGTTATGTTCTTACAAATCTAAACTTCACATCTTTTGTATTTAATCATACATCTGTTTGATTTTTTTTATGTTGTATTTGCAGGTTCTGGTACTTGTCCAACTATTGACGAAGAAATGGTAGGCTAGGTTACAGATAAAATCTTCGTTATTTAGGTACTCAATTTGTATCTCTAATATGCTATATTATTTATGTTTTACTATGTTTTTCTTATTATATTTTATGTTGAAGAATTTTTGCTAAAGTTTCATGCCAATAAAGCATTTGTGGCCTTTTTTATGTTCTAGTGTGGGTAGAAATTAGCGTTAGTTTTATGATGTTAGTTTATTAGAATTTAGCCCGATGCATGACCAAATTATAGATCCGTCATTGCCACCTGATTGATATGTCGCTATACATGTGAGTGATCTTTTCGTCGTTGTAGTATTTTGTAGCTAGCTACTGCTACCATGTGCTGCGTATAAATTAAAAGAACACGACCAATGGACTATTTATGGAGTATATGAGCATGCATGATAGTTATGGACCAAGACACGGTAGAGCTTTCAGCCCTGGCCGTATATACGTGGTAGTACACACGCTTGTTAGAATGGACAACGATGCACGTGGACAGTACTCGTGTTTCGGCAGTGCGCAAAAATGATGTAATTAAGCACAAATTTGCATGGGCCAACGCAACACGAAGTTCCTCTTGGTCCGGTGCGGTGCCCCCGTTATGGTACTCTCATGACAGCCGGCATTGCCGGGAATGAACACGAGATCTAACATAAGCATCGATCGACACGACGATCGTGAGCGTAGTAGCTAGGGCCCGTTGCATGCGCCGATACGCGCGAGATGCGAGGCAGGCACATGTAGCCACCAACCGGGCGAGGCGATCGATGGCTAGCACCGGAAAGAAGAAAAGAACCAAGGATCGAGAGAGGGCGCGCGTGCATATATGGGAATGGAAAAACGAAGACTTTTGATGAACGGAACAACGGGCGCGCGTTGTCACGTTTTCTCCCATCGCGCGGCGCCGAGTGCACCTGAAGAAGCGGGTGTACGTGGCGCGCCGCGCGCTCTTCGCCTGCTTGTCTTGCCGTGAAGGCGATCAGAATTCAGCACACGAATCTCATCCTTTGCGTTGCATAAGTACAAGTCGCACCGGATCGTGCAGTACACGGCACACAACGTGCACAACCAAACTCAGCTTATCTAGCCTAAAGAACAGGTCGGAGAGAGAGACGTCAATACAAAGTATGCCGTGATTACAGGACACGCAAGACAGTAGCATCCAAGGGGAAACAGCAGATTTCTGCCAACAGTATCGAGAGTCCATGAACTACAAACTAGACATTCGACACTTTCAAACTTTTGAAACCGTTCACTTTATCCACTTGACCCAATCCAAAACAGTTTTGACTGACATGGTTGCCACATCACCCAATATATCGTTTAACAAATCAGTAAATAAAAACAGGATGAAGGGCCCACATGTCAGACCCTTCTTCCTCCTCTATCTTTTTCTTCCGCCAGTTGCTAGTGCCTATCCGCTCACCCGCATCACTCTCTCCCAGTGAAGACGGTCACACTACTACAAAACAGGCTATACTAGATCAACCCATCATACCAAAATAACGACCCGACCTGTAAACAGTGATGTGCCTCGGACCGACCGGCAGGCACGGCCATCTGCCTAGCTCTAATTTGGTTAACCATCCAAAAGGATGTACTAGTAGTACTCATCGGGTATGGCTCCGTCTCGAGGAGTACACCATTTAAATTTTAAATATTTTGGTCGTAAGAGATACTTAGGCTATGTACAATGTGCTAAAATAACCGGTGGTAGCTTTTAAAACTGTCTCCAAGCACCAACGCTAACCATTGCAAACGCAGGTGCTAGCTTCTTCTTTCCTGGAACCGGTGCGCCTTCTTGCTCTGATGTTAGTTTATGGGGAAAGAATATGGACCTACTTGTAAGTGAAACAGAGAGGGAGTGCGGTGTGAGAAAAAGATGTGATGTTTTATTTAGTTATGGGTCTGTCTTATATAGAAAATGTGCTAAATACTACAGAAAAAACAAATCTAGTATATGTGTGAGCAATATGACAAATCTGACACCGCTCACATTGTGCATAGGCTCGTGTGCTTGTTTATAAGAGAGTACTTATGTGACTGGCCATTTGGTAACGAATGCGTTACACAGCGTGGGGAGTAGTAAGCAGAGGCACGTTTTTAAGCGAGGGATAAAGTAAGCACCTCACGTCTAATCACACAAGACACTCCGGAGTCTGGACATCTCGACCCTAAAGAAGAAACAGGTTCAGTGAATGCCTACAAACTTGTGAAGTTCCGTTAATCAAATGAAACCGCCCTATAGGCTTTAATGCTTAGGGTACAAGGTGAGCGTAAGTACTGGTAGTCAAAATAGAAGAGCACTGAGCACATGTAGAGACGTCACATACAGGTAGAGACGGCCGCTCGTGCGTACATACAGACTGGCTAGCTGCATGCCGCTGCTCCTGCACTGTCGCACCTCGCCATACCGGGTAAGAGTGAAAACGGGGGCGGATAATTTCCGTCCGATCCAATGTCGTATCTGAAAAAACAAAACTCCATCCAAGATACTATTTTTTAGTCCCGATCTACATTGATACTATCCGGATCCGGATCCAGAAAATCTGGGTTATAATATGGAAAAAGTAATATCCGATCTATATCCGTATTTTATAAGATATCCGATAAAAATCAATATCCTTTATAGTTTTCTAGTCATTGACTAATATATAATATGGATTTACATTTGATTATGTTTATGTTGTTAAGTATGGATAAATAATTCTCTAATAGGTAGTATAATTAGACACTTCCATTGTTGAAGTAATATCTTTTCCTCATGTGTATACAATCCGTCAAGTTATCCACGACCGATTTGAATTCGATCTGCATCCGTCCCATGCCTGCATTCTAGAAAATTTGTATATGTATCCGAGGCATCAGTATCTGACTCCGAATATAGAATAAAAATATAGGATAGAATACAGAAAAAAAATAATATTTATTCGTATCCAACCCGTTTTCAACCCTAATGCTTGGACGCGCACTGGCAGAGCGAGAGATGGGACTGGAGTATATGGGTGTATATCATCTTATCCCATATAAAAAGACTGGGTCAACTCCTCCTTTGCTCATGAGCATCTACTTTAGCCCCCGTATTTTATCGAGCAAAATTCTTTTGACTTGGGCTCGTGGCCGGGCACAGTCCATACTCCTTTGTCACGATGCCCTCAGCCAGATGCAGACACGGAGCCTTAAAGGCTGGGCGCGGCAGGCAAGCAGGAGTTTTGGATGCATCGTGCAGCCTGCAACGGCCGGGAAATAATTGGAGAGATTTGTTTTGGTTCCCGGGGCTAGACGACCCACGCCCATGCATGCATCCAAAGGGTACTGGCCGGTTTTAATTGGGCTGGGGGTGGGGGTATCCGGGTACGCTTGGTCCGGTGAAATCTCCTGGCTCATGCAAAGCAGTGCTGCTCGTAGGGACTAAGGACTAGTAAGTCTCCTTTGTTTTCGTCCTTGCCCTGTGCGACTCAGCTTAAATGCTTGTTACTAAAACACAAAACCAAACTTTGTTTTTCTGCGCAACCATGGAATAAACGCAAGAGCTAGAAACAATTAACGGACGAAACCTCCAACTGGATAACTACACAAAAGAAAAGCCCTGCCCCATCTTTTTCACCCAGCAGCAGCCAGCAGGTGGTACCGCACCACACCTGCCTCACCCATGCCCACTTCTACGTTTTCGCGCCAAAACATAACCGCCAGCACAACGCGCCTTCGATAGCTCCATTATCCACTGCCACTGACGGGAGCCATGAGCTGAGCGCTCCATTACAGCCACAAGCACTCTGGTATGGTTTCCTCTTCTCTCTCCATGAAAATTTCAATCAAATCTCGCACAAATTGGATCTGTAGTAGTATGATTTTTCATATCCAGGGGAAGATCGACGCCTGAGGACAAGCACTGCCACGATATTGAATGCTGATTGAGTGGTTTCGGTCCGAGAGATTTTAGAACTCGAAAAAGGTTTCAGAACCTACTACTGTACATGGAAAAGTCCTGAGGTGCAATACAATCGGTTGTTTACCTGGCAGGCTGGCACGCCGTAGAAAGGGTTTCCAAACTCCATGGTCACAGGTTGAACTGGCTAGTGCGGATAGGTCTCATCTGTCACAACTCACGATTTACAAATACCAGTGGTCACAAATTAGACATAAGTCATAAACTGCATTTTGAGAGATGTGGAACAGAGCTGGCATAGCAATGTAAATCCTTGATCCAACACCATGATTTTGAGCTTTGCTAGCCTAGCAAGTTGGATATTCGAAATCGATTGTTTACTTGTTTGTTGATATTCCAAATTAGATATAGCCATTCTCAAAAGTTCACGGTAAATTCTTTGACTTGGTAAAATAATGCTAATGGATCACATGGAAGCTTTCCTTGCAAAGGTACAGCAGATCTATGAGCCTACATTCAGTGGCCAACTGATGTAGTAATGCATACTCGCCGAGAAGAGCTCAATGCAAGAGAGAACACACATGTATATTTCTGTATTGCAACTCAATATAGCATTTAAAGTTAATCCTTGCACACATGTCAGTAGTGTGCTGATGTCATCCACAGTTATAGCCCTCTAATCTGTTATTCACATCTTGCTCTCAAGTTGCTCTAATCTCAGAAGATACCACTGTACAATTCTCAATTAGATCTACGGTGATTTCAGAACAGGGCAGATATTGAGTTTAACTATTATTAAATGAAACTGATGAGATTAACTATGATGGTTTATACCTTCCATAGTTTAGATATTGCTGAAGAATATGCAGGTTACACGTTCTGTAAGTACGTTCCCTCATCAAGTTTCTTTTTAGCTTTTACCATTAATTATATCTAGTAGTAAAATGGACTTCACCAAAGGAAAGTAATTGTAGGTTTAGTGTGAGCATTTCTTACCATGTATCTCCATGACAATGCAAGTGATTTGGCATCCGCAGAAACTCCAAACGTCCATTAATTCCAACATGGCTTATTTCACGTTGTTCTTGATGACCTATTTGAACATAACAGTCATTAATAAGGGTCAAACACTTCTATTACATCATAGTCTCCAGAATATATACAATAATATGACTAAAGCTTGCTTGGATTCATGTAAAAAAAAGCTTGCTTGGAGTATAAGGCTAACAAAGACTTATTTACCTCTTGTTCTGCAAGTTGGCAATTTTCAAAGTGGCATACATGCAGGCAAATTTTGAAACAGAAAACAAATTATCGCGCTCTTTCTTTATATTTTATTCCAAAGAAAATGATCCTTCCATTATGGAAAAAGCATTAAAGACCACGAGGTAAAAAAGATTATGTAGTGAAATCGACCATTTCAATTCTTTCATTTCTTTTTTTTTAAAAAAAACTTTTCCTTTATTAGGAGACAATAGCTGAGAACAATGAGGTCAGTCCTCAAACTGGATGTGCCCCATCAGCATAAGAGGAGCAATTTTGGTAGAAAGTCAAATACATAGGGATTGGAGCTAGCTGTGAACATCTGAAGTAATATTCTTCCAAGAGCACAAATATCTAGTGGATTTCGTGTTTCAATTAAAAAGAACAATAATGTTAATGAAATACATATTTGCTCACCAGTTTCCGAGTTCAGACAACAGTTTCCCTTGTTAACTGAAAGGAATTTGCTAACTTCAAACTAAATTTAGAACTGTCCAAAGTCTTCAACAGTAAAGAAAATAAGCACATACCAGCTCCTGCTGCACAAAATATGCACAGAACAAAAGCTTAATAGAGGAAGCATTGATAGGAGATGTCTCTTCTTTAGTAAATGAGAGTTTCCTGACTACATACCTTCAGATTTGGAACTGAAAACGTCATCTTTCTGTTCTCCATTATGATGTGTCTGGCACCACAAGCAGGTAGGAAGCTAGAAAAGTGAAAATAGAAACCATGTACCGATGTACGAGCAATACATTGTATTGCGATAAAGAAATACTGCCTGCAATTCTTTTGAAAATGGTTTTCTTACATCATAGTTCAAAATAAAACTCGCTTCAAAGTTTGAACACTTTCTGGCAACGAGACAATACAGTTAAAGAAAGGTTTTAATACAATCTATTTACAAGTTTCACATACTATATTTATATACAAATCCAAGAGGTCATTTCAACTTGATGGGAAATGACTGTGCAGCTTCAAGTGTTATATACAAAAGAGAGGGCACATGGGCCATGATGTTCAGCAAATAAAACATTACAAAAGTTCATGCTAGCTAAGTTCTCCAATGCATTTGACATCTCCTAGACAAAAAGGTTCGAGGGAAGGATTAATGCTGCACGAGAACAAAACAAAGCTTCCTTGACAACTGCCGTGCAAATAATTTATCTTTCAGTTCTTGTGAAATGATGTTTCCCATGTAAAAGTTAGCTCTGGATGGATCTCTGTTGTTGTACATTCAACTGGGCACTGCAGAGATGACTACTTAAATTAGCAATGTACCTATGGATACGTTGTTGATTGAATGATGAAAGCGAAAAGGGTGGATTTACTGGCAAAGTAGTTGCTTCCTGCAATATAAATGTGAGTAAGATAATCGCTTTTGAGTATAGCGCCATTGATCTATTTTGGTATCCCAAAAGTTCCTTTGCCTGAAATAGTTGAAGTAGATAAGTCAATTAAAATATCAACTTAAATCAATAAGTGAATAAACATGTTCAGCACGAATTAAAAAGTAGGGTTCACAAAAGATGAGAAATAATGCAACCCCGCCTCCGGCTCCACAGGTCCATTTATATCTGATAAGAATCTAATGAAAAAATTGAAGAATGGGGAAACTGTGCTCAGGTAGCAGGGAGGCAGGGGGTTTATGACTGCTGTAGTTTCGTAAAAAGTAGAAAGCAGGGGCTGGCTGGTAATTAGCATCTTCACTCGTTTGTAGAAGAAAGTCCTGTTTTCTTTCTTAATGAAATGTAAAATAAGAATACTCATTTCTGGCCCTTGTTCTTGACGGTAATTGTAAATTAACAGCCATTACTAGAAATATGCCTGACACCAGTGGTAAGTGGTAACCAATGGCCAACTGCCTGTACAACCAGTGATAAATCTTAAGCGTTCACAAAATCTTACTTTATCTGAACGATTTTCCTGCTACACAATAACAGTGAATTATTTGGTCGAGGTTACATCATTGCACAACCATGAATCATTTGGTTGCGACTACATCGTTACAGAATGGAAATCTCATGACTTGCCCATTCATGGCTATTATTAATGATTCTCCCATACTGTTCTTCCAAAAAAAAATCTATTAAGGGACGCATATCATATTTTCATATTGTCCATGTAAATGAAAGTGGGAAACAGGGGTAACATCCATGATGGTGCTTAGAGAAATGAAATCTTGTAAAGAAACCATCCAAGAAACTCGGATGGTGATACTTACAGTCTTACAGCGCCAGTTTTCCCATATACTAAAGTAGTTTGGAATATGATCTCCATTGCATCTGGCATCTCAGTGTTATCTGGAAACAAACGATGGTTACAGCTAAAAATAAATACTATAGGATAAGAAGGTATCAATGTTCTAACCATTGTTCTCCTGCAACCTATGTGATATCTTCTCTGCACGGTCATATGCCTTGATGAACCCACTTTCAACCCAGGAACAAACAGAAAACGGCCTAGTGAAATCCAATCCTTGTGCTACATGGACGGCGACCACTCTTAGGCAGGAAATTCTCGTAAGCAAATGTCGAGAAATTTCCATCATCTGAAGCATCCATGAATAAGCTACATGCATTAAGCGCCTCTTTCCAGATAGCTAATATTACAAGTTCAAGTGACAGTGCCTCCAGGTCCAGCCCTTTAAAAAGTTGCAAAACACAGAAAAGCAAAGATACATATAAGAAAAGGTGATTTTCAGGACTTCAGATTAAAGTGGGGATTATCATATCCAAGTTCTCAAATAAAATATCATAGCTACGACCATCAAAAGAGTTTTTTTTTGTGTGTGGCATCAATGTATTGAAATCTGAATAGACCAACAGTGCAACAGCCAACAGAGACTCATCTGTTTGATAGAAATGAATAAAAAATTCCATGTAACAGATATTTGAAAAAAGAGAACTGTCAGGAACAACATGACTTGGACATTGCATTGCGCAATGTGTTTCTGCCGAGGAATATCAGTAAAAACAACATGGTCTGTTAGAAGGTTTTGACATACTGACATGAAAACTAAGTGAAGTCTAAACATGACCCGCGTGAGCTAAATTACTCAGACTGAACTCTAAAAGCATGCTAACAAGAAACATACTGACAATGGAATACGATCATACAGCTGGGCAATACAAACTGCCTGAAGAAATTAAGTAAATCATGTAGCACATCAAAACGGATGTTGAAAGATGCATTAGAATCTGCACTATTAACTCAACATTGTTCTCAGAAGTAAAAACACTGACTGATCATGATTAAAATCTGAAGCAAAGGAGTTCCAGCTTGCATGCTATGACAGTGAAGGGATATTCTGTTCAATGGACATAGTACTATTTGCAGTACACTAGTACAGCAGTAGTGGTACCTTCTCCTGAGCGAGTTCCGTAAGAACAATAATATACTGATTCAGAAGGTGAAGCCTTGTATAACAATCAGGTCGCCTCCCTCGCAGATCTTCTGCAGTGGTTAACTCATGGGAAATGGACAGTGGAGTACATCCATGGCTTTTTACAGCAACCACTCTGCAGAGTGAGTCTGTTTTGATTCTGAACAGACCCTTTGCCAGTGAACCTATCATAATCGGCAGGTCTTGCACCTGTACCATCCCTCGTCGACTTGTCAAGTGAAGACAACATCTCCATGGAAGTAGGGTTCGCATGAACTAGTACATATTCTCGTTCGATCCACTCCCATGAATCAAATACTGCAAAAAATTATTCAAAATCAGTGCCTAAGCAGAAGACATGCAATATGATTTCTAGATGGGGCGTAATGTACCTTTCAAATTTGTTGAATCCACGCTTTCAGACTTTACTTTGAGGACATCAGAAGAGATGGTCTGGCATGCATCCCTTAAATCAACAGCATGACGGGGCTCCCTGATAATTTCACTTTTCCTGAAAAGGCACAATCAGCAAGCTTCAAAACAGGAGACAAATATGACACAATCAAACCAAGTGCGTAGTGGTCAGTTTTTGTAACTATTCCACATATGGATCGAAAATCTAGGAAAAACTGCAGGATTGCTGCACATTGAGTAGCGATCCCCATTTTTGAAAGGCAAAATTGGCTACAAGGCTTCGTAAAATGGCGGTGTTTGCCCTGGGACACTCTAAAATTGTTGTTTGGCTATAGGACACTCCAAAATGGTGGACATTTACCACAACACACTAGAGCGATCATAATAATATTATCTTGGTCAATAGGCGGCAGGAGAGAGAAGATGTGCTAAATGTATAATTTGCCTTTATAAAAAGTACACGGTGCACTATTCCTAAGATCATGGAAAAATCAGGGATGTAATGCACGTGATCTAGTGCACACCTGCAAAATTCTTAGTCAAATTCATCTGAAGGTGCTAGAACAAAATAAACAAGTTAGGGCATATCTGTATGTATTATATGCACTATGAGCACTGTTTGTCTTTTTTTTAGTTCACTACTATTGAATTTGATCGTTGAAATTTTGTAGGCACACACTACATCAGTAGCAACGCACTCATGATTTGCTAAGTTACAATTGCAGGACTTAGTATGGACGCTGGACACAGATTATGAAAACAAGGTAGATGATGCAACACTGCCATATGGACTTGTGAACACTACCACCAGAGTAAAGGGAAGACCTTGTTGTTGTCAAAAATTTGTGATTGAAGAATTCCTCAAAAGATATTCTCTTCTCTGCAAAATTATAAGCACATTTTAATCTGATTCTCCAATTGGTATAAACAGATCAAAACCAATATATGACTTATCAATTTAAATAAGATCACAAAAACTATTAAATAATCCAAAAGTTGAGTAGATTAATATTACTGCAGTGAATAAATTAGTTAACACAGGCCTGCTTTGAAACAAAATAAAGTGAAACAGCAGACTCACTTGGATCAAGGCATAGGAGTCTTGTGCACAGGTCAATAAAATCAGGTTATATATTAGCCGCAATATCTGGAGGGAAATTAAGGCCATCAGATGTCAGGATTTTCTGGCGCAGCTGTATTCAGAAACAATGAGCAAGCAACAGTGTTAGGTGATATATGTATTGTGATTGTATTAATACATCTAATTATACAATAATAGGAACAAACCTCGATTCTGTTCTCCCCAATAATCGGCAACTCCCCCGTGACTAGGTGGAAAAGAATGACTCCAACACTCCACAAGTCTGCCTGCGAATTTTTTTGGGTAGAGATTATTGCCTGGTTATTTTAAAATCTATGAATTTAATGCAGGTTAATAAACAAACCTTTGCATCATATTTCTCCCAATGCCAAATTTCTGGGGCCATATAATATGGAGATCCGCATGTTGTGGTAGCTAAATTTTTCATGCGTCAGAGACCTGAAACCACACCAAAAATTTCAATTATGCATTGTTCACTTACAACAAGCTCATAGTAATCATCGCAAAAAAAAAAAAGCTCACAGCAAATACAGTATTCAGAAGCAATATGTACAGGGTAAATGTTAGTATGAATATGACAAAAACATCATGCCGTTGTAAAAAATACTATAGAACATGGGAAAAGGATAATATCTATAAATACTAGGGAATTGGTCCCCGATTTTTTTTTCGTGAATCGAAAACTTCAATTAGAGGAGACAAAAAAAATAACCTATAGTTTATAGGGAACAAAGAGGAAATATGCTCTCACCTAGCAAGCCCAAAATCACCAATTTTCAAAGTATTGACATCACCACTAGTTGATAGCAGAAGGTTCTGCATGTTTCACAGCTTGATCAGTATGGAATAAATAATGTATCGCTAAAGGATAAGAGGAGAATCAAGCAAATTAGCCAAAATAAATAAATACATGCAAAATTTTATGATGTGCAATTATGTTCTTTCACTAGTCATATATTGACTGAACTTCAACTACTAGCATGAGTGAAAATAACAATCCTTTATTTAGTTTGCCATTTGATGGTAAATTGACGTTTATTGGATTTGGGGCTAACCCCGTTATGCCAAAGTTTAGTTGCTAATTATGGAACCCTTTTGCAGAAACAGCTATAAATGTCTTAACACCACACAACCTTGCTCTTAGTTTGGCACTTGGTATCCAAACGTAAAACATCCCAAATCTGTTGTGGTATCAGAGCCATGCTTCTCGCCGTCTTCCCCATGGACGATCAAGTGAAGAAGCAGTTGGATACGATGCTACAGATGCTACAGGATCTGACCACATCGAAGGAGGCTATGGACAACAAACTGGAAACACTGGAAAAGGAGATGTCTTGCCACGACGGCATCCCTGGCACGAGAAGGAAAACCAATCAGGAGCGACGGAAGGAAGATGACGAGGAAAATACTTCAGGAAGCTGCAGAGCACCGCGATTCCACAAGTAGTTGTTTCTGACGTACGGCGGCAAAGAAGACCAGTTATCATGATTAAATTGTTGCGAGCAATTCTTTCAAAGACAAAGAACGATGAAGGAAGAAAAGGTGTGGTTAGCTTTATATCATATAACAGGAGTCACACAACAATGGTATTATCGACTCGAGAGAAATCAAAGCGTTTCTTCGTGGCCACGCTTTGTCGGTCATGTGAACCTTTGATTTGGACCACCAATCCGAAGCAATGCCTTGGGCGAACTAATTCAACTTCGGTGCACGGGCACAGTAGGCGATTATCAAGAAAGGTTCTTAGCTCTTTTATGCCGTTGCGATGACGTGACAGAGCAACAACAGGTACAAATTTTCACTAACGGATTGTGTAACCCTTTGTGTACCGATATTGAACTACAGAAACCTACAACCCTGGAAACAACGATGAGTTTAGCACGAGCCTATGAGAAACGACTGGAGATGGATAACGACAATGAAGTCCGGCCACTCTAGCCGTGGGTCCCTTCTGGGATTTAGCACAACTTCAGCAGCTCCAAAAGGAACTCAGTCGGCGCATTCACAGCAACAACTCCATCACCCCCTGGCTTAACGACGCCGAACTCCAAGTTCCGGCGTTTGACTACCGAGCAGATGGCAGGCTGCCGGCTTAAGGGACTCTATTTCAATTGTCCTGAAAAATTCTCAAGAGATCATGCTAAACAATGCTCTATGAAGGGAATCTACTTGTTACAACTTGCTGATGAGGACAACAATGATCACCTGTCAAAAGACGATGTGGAAATTTCACTACATGCGCTTACTGGAATCCGCATGGGCAAGACCATGCAGCTGCTGGTGGATATCAACGATAAACCAACGCGGGCATTAGTAGATTCTGGATCCACGCATAATTTCATAGCTGAAGACATAGCCCAGCTGTTAGGCCTTTCACCAGTACGTGGCAATTCTATACGGGTAGCCGTTGCTAATGGTGATAAGGTGGCCAGTACGAGAATTTTACATGGGGTTCACCTCCGGATTTGTCAGGAGATTTTTTCTGGCTTGTTATGTCATTCCTCTTGCCGGATTTGACGTAGTGCTTGGCGTTCAATGGCTCCAAACATTGGGACCGATCATGTGGGATTTTGAGCGGCTCACTATGGGCTTCTGGTGGCATGACCATCAGGTTACTTGGCACGGGCTGCAAACATTGCCACAACAAACCAGCATAGCAGTACTGCAGGGCGACCAATTGATGACTTCTCTTCTAGCATAATTTGTCAGGATCTTTGAAGAACCGCATAGCCTACCGCCCCAGCGTAGATGCGACCATCACATCCATCTTTTTCCCGACATCGCTCCGGTGGCTGTTCAGCCATATCAATATCCTCAACTGTTAAAAGATGAAATAGAGCGTCAATGCGAGGATATGTTGAAACAGGGCATTATTCAAGAGAGCACATCCGCTTTCTCTTCCTCGGTCCTGTTGGTTCGCAAGAAGGACACCTCATGGTGTTTTTGCGTCAACTATCGTGCACTCAATGCCAAAACCGTGAGAGATAAATTTCCTATTCTGATGGTCAACGAGCTTCTTGATGAACTTAACGGTGCCCGGTTTTTCACCAAACTGGACTTACGAAGTGGTTATCATCAAGTCCGCATGCATCCTGATGATATTGAGAAGATGGCATTCCGAACTCATCATTGCCACTATGAGTTCCTTGTTATGCCATTTGGGTTAAAAAATGTGCTAGCTACCTTTCAAGCTCTTATGAATGATGTTCTTAAGTCCTATATTTGTAAGTTCGTGCTTGTTTTCTTTGATGATATTTTACTTTACAGTTCATCTTGGGCTGAGCATCTCCAGCATGTTCGTGCTATTTTGCAATTGATACATCAACAGCAATTGTTCCTCAAACAATCCAAGTGTTCCTTTGGGGAAGAATCAGTGGCTTATTTGGGACATATTATATCTGGTCATGGGGTGGCAATGGATTTCAGAAAGGTGAAAGCTGTCTCCGGGTGGCCGACGCCTACCACAGTGCGTGCTCTGCGTGGTTTCCTAGGTATTACGGGATACTATCGTAAATTCATCAAGGCCTATGGTGAGGTGGCCGCTCCCCTCACTAAGTTGTTGAAAAAAGAGGCGTTTGCATGGTCTTCGGAGGCCAACGCCGCTTTTCTTGCTCTTAAGGAGGCTCTCAGCACCGGTCCTATACTACAACTGTCTGACTTCACAAAACCCTTCTTGGTTGATTGTGATGCTTTTGGTACAGGTTTTGGGGCGGTTGTTCATCAGGACACAGGACCGATTGCATTTTTTAGTCGAGCGGTGGCACCACATCATATGAAATTGGCGGCATATGAGCAAGAGTTGATTGGATTGGTTAAAGCGGTACGGCATTGGTGGCCCTACTTATGGGGACGCGTATTCACGGTCCGAACAGATCATTACAGCCTCAAGTATCTGTTGGATTAGCGTCTATCCACAATTTTTCAACATACTTGGGTAAGCAAATTATTTGGTTATGATTTTACTGTTGAATTCAGACCAGGGCGGCAAAATGCAGCTACGGATGCACTTTCCCGATGGCAGGATCTGGCTGCGGCGGTCATGGCTCTGTCCCCTCCATCTTTTGTTCTTTTTGATGCACTTCGCTCAGAGCTCCAGGACAGTGCTTCTGCTCAGTCCATACGACAACAAATGTTAGCCGGTACGGCTACACCAGCATGGACTTTTGTTGATGGGTTGTTATTACATGAGGGACGCGTGTTTGTTCCAGCTAACTCTGCATTGTGGCAACAAGTGCTTGATGAGGCTCATGGCAGTGGGCATGAAGGAGTTCAGAAAACTCTTCACCGTTTACGTGCCACTTTTTATCATCCTCAAGCTAATTGTAAGGTGCGTGAATTTATTAAAGGATGTACAGTCTGTCAGCGTAATAAGACGGAGCATCTTCACCTTGCCAGACTTTTACAACCCTTGGAAGTTCCTAGTTCTATTTAGCAAGATATTTCAATGGATTTTATGGAAGGTCTTCCGAATGTGGGTGGTCACTCAGTGATATTATCTGTGGTGGATCGTTTCTCTAAGTATGCTCATTTTATTACTTTGGGACATCCCTACACTGCTAGCACTGTGGCTCGAGTATTTTTTGATGAGATTGTTCGATTGCATTGTATTTCGTCCTCCATTGTTAGCGATCGTGACCTCGTGTTCACTAGCAATTTTTGGACAGAACTATTTCGTCTTGCTGGAGTTAAACTACAGTTAAGTTCAGCTTTTCATCCTCAAAGTGATGGTCAAACCAAGGTGGTCAACCGCATTATTGTTATGTATTTCATTGTCTTTCTTGTGATCGACCCAAAAATTGGCTTCAGTGGCAAAGACGGGGCTTCAGCAAAATTGTGAGGGGGGCCAACCGACCAAAGGTTGCTTTCGTGATACTTGAGGTGTAATAGGCAGGTGATGGTGCACAACTGAAAGGCCACATGGTTCCCCCGTTCATGCATGGATGTTGTGCAACATTTTGCAGATTTATCTGCTGTAACTTTCTCCTTTAAGTTCACTTGGTTCAAGTCTTCTCCTTTTGCCAATCCTTCGGCACAAGATCCTACTGATGGTGTTCAAAAAAATTTTCCAAAAAAGTTAGGGGAGGGGGGGCGACAGCCCACGTTGGCCCTCACTATGCTCCGCCCCTGTTTAGTGGCTTCCTTGGGCAGAATATTGCTATAATACTTCATTTCAGACAGCTTTGAAAACCACTCCTTTTAAAGTGGTTTATGGCCGCGATCCACCTACCCTATTATCTTATGAACCGGGTACCGCACATGTGGCAGTGGTTGATCGGCAAGTTCGAGACCGTGATGAATTTTTGGTTGAAATTTGGGAATGGTTGTTGCAAGCTCAAGATTGTATGAAGCAACAACATGATAAGTTTAGTGGTTGATCGGCAAGTTCGAGACTGTGATGAATTTTTGGTTGAAATTTGGGAACGGTTGTTGCAAGCTCAAGATTGTATGAAGCAACAACATGATAAGTTTAGACGTGAGGTGGTGTATGAGTTAAATGATTGGGTTTGGCTTCACCTTCATCATCGCACCGCAACGGCTATCAAAGATGGTTCTTCCAAACTTTGTCCACGTTTTTATGGACCCTTTAAAGTGATCGACAAGATTGGGATGGTTGCTTATCGCCTTCAACTTCTAGCTCGTGCAAGGATCCATGATGTCTTTCATGTTGCTTTGCTTAAAAAGTTTGAAGGCACACATCCTTCGGATATTGTTTGTCTTCCCGATTTCCTTCATGGTTGTGTAGTTCCCACGCCTAGCAGTATTGTTCGTGCACATCTCAATCGTGGCAATTGGGAGTTCTTAGTTCAATGGACAGGTTGTTCTTCTGCTGATGCTACTTGGGAACAGTTGACGGATTTTAAGGATAGTTATCCTACGTTCCAACTCGAGGATGAGCTATTTCGCAATGAGGGTGGAAGTGTTGTGGATGCGTTTGTTGGCCAAACATATCAACGATGATGTCGTAAGATTGTGCATAATCTGGAAATCAACCCGGAGTCCACGGTGGCAGGTTGAGTACGTTTTGGCAAAATCATGACAGCTATAAAGTCTATTTCAGCGACAACTCGGTCTCGGTCAGACTGGCGATTCGATTGTCTTCCAGTAGTTATGCTATAGATAGATTGATGGATTAGCAATTGTATTGGAATTACAAATAGCTTTACAATTAGAAAGTCTTGTTAGGAAGGGCTCCTTACATATAGGTTCATTACTTGAGGGAATAATAAAAGATTTGAGTTCAGAACTAGACAATTCAGAGCCTCTGTTCATATGTGTGACGCCCCGTGTCATTACCCCAGGAGTAATCATACTTAGGCATACGGATTACTATTCGTTTGCTCATTAGAACACTGCTCCAGCAAATAGTAAGCCTTTACTAGAGTTACGCAGTAGAACAATAAGATAGATATTGTATTTTTTATTCTAGTTAGCCACGCAAAGCTATGGTTCTTACAAATAGTAATTTACAACTGCGAAGATGGGACCACGTCCCTTCGCTTGCCTTTCCTCGCTCCAACAACCTTTCACTAGTCCCATTTGTTGAAAAGTTGTCCATCTCACCCTGGTCCTCATGGTCAACGCCCTTGCCACCTGTGGCCTCTTCGGTACCTGCATGTCCTTCGCCCCACTCGGGATAATTCCCGGCCAGACTAGGATCTAAAAAGGAGAATACTAGCAAGATTGAGTACAAAAGTACTCAGCAAGCATTAATAGCAAATGATGCACTGTATGACACTATCTTTGTTCATTATCACATTTTCTATATCATCTCGTTTCTGAAAATAACTCATTAAAACATTAGGTGGCAGATTTTAATACTGAAAACACTACTTGTCACTCGGAGAGAAGATAGACCCCCAGTGATTCCCGTAGACTCCAATCCAAGAGACTGGCATGAATTCATGATTTTGTTTAGCACTACGCAGACTTGTACCACTTTACCCATAGCTACTCTGAACTCTCTTTGAACTGGGTCCACCACATTTCCTTTGATGTGACTTCGAGTCCAGAATACAGAACGTTTTCCAGGTTACGTGATTAATTTCTCCACCCATTATTTTCCGTTGGTGTTGACCTTGTCACGATGCTGACCCTGTCATACACCAAGTTCTGGCAATGTTGATTGGGGCAGCTTCTATCCTGCACCCAACACTCCACCTTAGCGCTATAACGTCTTGGATCCCCCACTTCCGGTCTGTCCTCACAGTTCTGGGTTCATCCATCTCCTTCACACATATTACTTACCTAATGTGTAGAGCATAATCACGTAACAAGGTAACATTTTACGCTTTCATTAAAGCGGGAAAATGGTTGGTCTTGAATTCTGACCTCTAACCGAGTAAAAGTTTTGTTGGTCCTTATATTTTAACCATATGTAAAAGGGTCCCACCTCTTACCTCATCATCGTCGTCGTCGTGGTGTTCCCCTGCCTAGCCCCCCTTTACCAACCTAGTAAT
This sequence comes from Phyllostachys edulis, assembly GCA_036346405.1. Lineage (NCBI taxonomy): Eukaryota > Viridiplantae > Streptophyta > Magnoliopsida > Poales > Poaceae > Phyllostachys > Phyllostachys edulis. The sequence goes on from CM070550.1 coordinate 115,058,062, forward strand.
TCTCATTTCTTCCTCAACTTATTCTCATTTCTTATCTTCCCATTTGCATTTATTTGGTTTGATTTTGAGAAATAGTTTTGATGCAATAAGTATATAATACAGCAATATACGGTTTACATTTAATATAACTATATTTATGTTCAAGAGGATAGCTTGCCTTCGTAATTGTGGAAAGGGTCGGCATCGATGAATCCCTAATCAGCTACGCCTGTCAGTGCTGGTTCATCCTCTGTAGCAATGCGACAGCACGAATAATATATAAATAAATAGTTAGTTAATTTTGAGTGATATTGCGTGTACATAAGTTAGTAGATTCTATTTTGTTAGCACATTTTCGGGTCCTTTGCTAAGTTAGCACTCCCCACTATAGTCGTTCTACTGCCTATTTGCTCTAAGGTCGAAAATGCCGAAGTTCACGATTTAACGAACGAGAAATGAAATACTACTCGCACTCATATTTCATTAAATCTATTAAATTCTACTCGGACAAAAACGCCTAAATGATTTTACTTAAGTCCGCACGCATTTATTTAATTCTCTACAAAAACTCGAAATCGCTTTAATTAATTAAATTAACATGATTAAAACATTTCAACCTGCCCGACTATTTGCCAACGATGTACAGGTTTACTACGCACGTATTTTCAATTTTTATTAACAGAATTAATGGTATTTAATCTTGTTTTAATAATTACTCAACAGACGGATTTTAAGACTGGTTAGACTGATGTGACCTAAGTGAATTCGTTGATCGCATAAATACGCAGTGCTAACATCTATAAATTTTATTTGCTAATTTCTAATGCTACAAACATTACTTATCACAATTTATTAGAAATTATACAATCTTTCCTAAAATTTCCTCTACTTAAATTCCTATACCTAATTTCCCAAACCTAATACCTTTAATCCCCTAATTACCCCCTCTCCTGATCCCCTAACCCGGCCGACACACAGCCGCCTCGTTCCCCTCACTTCCACTTCTTCTCCCCCAAATCCACTTCTCCTCCTCCCTTCTCTCCTGGCGCCGCCGCCCATGGCTCCCGGCCCGGCTCCGGCTCCGCCGCCTTCGGCCGCCTCCTGGTTCACCCTTGCTCCACCCGGTTCCCACTCCTCCCCGACTGTGCGCCTCCCGCTCCCTGGGCTCGGCTTGGCCCCCAGTCTGCAACTCCTCCCTGCCACCGGCTTGGCCGCCTCCACCAGCGTCATCCTCCTGCTTGGCCTGGCCGGCACGCCCCTGGCTCCCGGCTCTCAGCTCGCCCCTGCGCCCTCTGCTGTGCCTTGGTGACTCCGGCCTAGCCTGGCTCCATGGTGCCACCGGCCACCTCGATTCGCTACGCCCAGCCACCCGCACCTCACCTCACTCCCTCCCCCCCCCCATTAACCCTTTCTCCACTACTCTAGTTCTTAACATTTTAACTGATTTCACCCCCTTTTTTATTTTAGTTCAGGGATGCTTGGGTATTGTGAGGTATGCAGGCTACTACTGAGATTACTAAGGTACTCTACCCTTTAGTCCTCCCTCTACTCCTCCCCTTGCTCTGTGATGGTTACTGATGAACTGAGAGCTATATTTGCTATTGTGGAATGATGAATGTGCATGTGTATGGGCGAATGGCAAAATGGTTGTGGGGGAAAGCATGGAGATGGTTTACCCGAGGGGTTAGGGGTTGGGTCGGTTTTGGGGTTGTAGCCGATGTGGTGGCCGGTGGTATGTCATTTGTCTTCTTGGCGATGGGGTGGATGTCCTCCGCTTCTTGGTCTCGGTGTGGCCTTGGTGGTCGCTTGTGGTTCAAGAAATTTGCCGGGCGCCGCCCCTGCTCTCTGGCTTCTCCTGGCTCCTTCCTCCTCTTGCTCCCTTTACGCTCTGTGATCTTGGTCTTATCAGCTGAGAAGAAATGGGAGGGGGAATGGATGTGTTGTGCTACTCTGTGTGCAGGCCTGGCCTTATCACTTGGCTGTGCTACTCGTGAGAATGAGGTGGCCCTGAGGAATAGGGGGAGGGAATTGTAGAGTTTGTGCAAGGAGGGAAGAGGGTGGGCATAGTTAATTTCATTGGGTGTGCCACCTTGTGATGTGGTGTGAGAACAATGAGGGGGGCATGAAGATGGTGCAAGGGTGGGTTGGCATTGCTTTGGTGTGCTACCTGTGTCCAAGGGTGTTGGGTTAGATATTTGCAGGATCGTTGGTTGGGCAGCAAAGGTGTCGATGGTGCTGGTTTCGATACACCCAGTGATGCTTTAACTGAGGGTGGGGTTTTATGGGATGTGTACTGTGGGATTATACTGCGGTTGAGGCAATTGTAAATAGTGGGTGTTGGATTCTAATACTGCCGGATGAGGAGACCCACGGAAGTGACAGGTACCGAATGATCTCGGGTGGTCTAGATATCTTGATGGTCAAGGGACTGACTGCTCAGATTGTTCCGGATATCCTACTGCACTTTGGGGAAATCTGACAGCCACTTCCTAAATTCTAATACTCACCTATATAAGCTGCTCTCGGTTGCACTAATCGTTTTTCTGTGTTTTTGGTCGTCCAAGGAGGTGAGGATATGGACGGGTGGAACATAATTGGATGGAAAGGCAAGGAGGGCTTCGGCGATGAGCATGCAACACTTTTATTTTATTCATTTTGTTATTTACTCAAAGTTGTAACTTATACCGTGATATGATGTAATCAAATTTTGTAATTAATTCAGAGATGTAATATTTTACTATTGCTTGCAATGAAGTCTTGTATTGAATGTACTCAGCAAGCCGTAGGGAAAAGAATGCAAATAGTATTCATGTAAGGCTTGACAAGGAGGTCTTTATGGCTATTTTGGAGAAAGCGATATTGATTGGGAATACATTAAGTAGATTGCAAAGCACAAGTTGAAAAAGTAATACATAAGTAATCAAGTTTTCTTCGAAACAACTCGTGACCACCACAGCCTTTGCCTGGACCACTCGTGATCACCCAGATCACTCCCTAGACCACTCGGAACCAACCACGACCACCCATTTTGAGAAAAGTCTACCCTTGCATGAAATCACCGAGCATGTCCTTGACCATGAACACGGCTATTGAATAGTTTTACACTCTGCAGAGGTTATGCAGCTTTACCCACAAGACACGACTTCTCTAGTTGGTTGGACATCCGTCGATGCTTCTGCTCACTACCTTAGGTAAGCAGTCTAGAGCATGTGCCAAGGCCTTTACAAAGCGAATTTTTTTTTGAAATAATACATTTTTTAAAACAAATTACAAAACTAGGTTATCATCTCAAAAAATAGCAAAAATAGGTTCCTGTCGCCATTTCATCTGGCGACAGGAACCTATCGCCAGATGAAATGGCGGCAGGAACCTGTGCTTTGAGGCGGGTTCCTGTCGCCATTTCAAATGGCGATAGGAATATATGAATTTTTAAATATAGCAAATAAACTCACAAAATTATAAATTTTTTTGTGGAGTATCCAGATAGAGTGTTCTTACTTGTGTAATTTTTTCATAACTTTATCCATTATGAATTTGTCTCTAAAATTCATTTAAGTATACTATTTGTAGAATTTTTAAATATACCAAATGAGGTCCAAACATTATGAAATTTGTTTTGGTTTCTCCTTACATAGTGAGCTTGTTTGTGTAATTTTTTCAGAATTTTATATGCTACTAAATTATCTCAAAAATTAAGGGTACACAATTAAGTAGACTATATCGAAACCTAAATTCAGAATTTTAGAGACAATTTCAGAGCATATAAAATTCTCAAAAATTACACAAATAATTACACTATGTAAGGAGCGTTCAAAAAAATTGCATAATTTTGGACCTCATTTAGTATATTTAAAATTCTACAAATAATATATTTAAATGAATTTTAGAGACAAATTAATAATGGATAAAATTATGAAAAAATTACACAAGCAAGAACACTCTATCTGAATACTCCAAAAAACATTTATAATTTTTTGAGTTTATTTGCTATATTTAAAATTCATATATTCCTGTCGCCATTTGAAATGGCGGCAGAACCCCGCCTCATGTCAGGTTCTGTCGCCATTTCATCTGGCGATAGGTTCTGTCGCCAGATGAAATGGCGACAGAAACCTATTTTTGCAATTTTTTGAGATGATAACCTAGTTTTGTAATTTGTTTTAAAAAATGTATTATTTCAAAAAAAAATCTTTGCAAAGCTCTGTCTTGACCCGGTTCTGCTCGCTAAGGATTCGCCACACAGGCCCCCTCTTGCGCCATTTCCAACCCAAACAAAACTGACTCAGAACATTACTAATTAGTTGGCCAGGTCCACCCCACCCTGGACTTGTGGTTGAACGGTATGGCCCGGATCAATGGCGTACAAGGTTAAGTCCTTAGTGACTACTCAGGCGAGACATCCACATCCCAATGTGCATTAAGCACCCTCTTTACTGCACGATCACTCGCCCGAGTATGAAATCATTTTTGGTTCAACCCGGCCAAATGGCAACCCATGCCATGGCACAACAAATTTTATTATTCGCGGCAACACATGCCACAATTGCAAATATCATTCAGTCAAATTCATTATTATTGAATCATGAGATCGATAGACATCGCATAACTAAAGCAGGTCTAAACAATATATGCACCCTTGTTGGTTATCACAATAAGGTCCAACTAATATTACCCACCTATGGAGTCCCAAGGTACATGTCAACATGCCGAACACAATTATTCAAGGAGCCATACTGAAGAGTAGGTGTTTAGCTAACTCCCAAATAATTTTATACAAATAGCCATGCATGTTGGTGTAAAATAATATAATTTTGCAAACTGGAAACAACATAATCAAAGGGCTACGACTTGCCTTCGTTGAAGAGCTAGGGGTCTTCTGTAGAGGTCGTCGGGTTCACGAACTCTTCAGCAAAACCGGAATCTACACGTGCGAAAAGAGCCAAATAAATATAAAGAATTCAAATAAAAACTAAAACTACCAAATAAGAACCAAAAGAGAAAAACTGAAATAGAAACGGACTCTCGGGAGGAGGTCCAAAGGAGGAGGTCCACACGAGGAGGTCCAAAGGAGGAGGTCCTGAGGAGGAGGTCCAAAGGAGGATACGACTACTCAACGTGGTCGTATAAGGGACACAACTACGCAACGTGATTATAAAAGAGATACAACCAGCAACGTGGTCGTGAGAGCAAAAGAGGGCAAGACACAGAGGAACTCACCCAGACACACACACACAGAGAGAGAGAGAGAGAGTGAAAAGACTGGAGAAGAATGGTGAACAGCGCAAATGCTCCGGCGAACTCTGCGGCAGCGAGGAGGTTGACTCCTTGGTGACGAGGAGGCTTCAGCGAACTCCTTGGTGACGAGGAGGCTTCAGCGAACTCCTTGGCAAAACTTCAAGAACGGAACTGGGTGAGAGCAAGAGAGAGTTGAGAGCTGGGTGAGGAAAAAGGCGATGAGGAAGGGCTACTCAGGCTTTTATAGCCTAGAGGAAATGAAGAGAGTTACTGAGACTCAGAAACGCACGTGCAAGGGTAGATGATGGAGAATATGGGAGCAAGTAGAGGAGGAGACAAGAGAGGGAACGGGTACTACAAAATCAACATCATTTAATGCGACACAACAGTATTAAATACTCAAGGACCTTTGCGTCAGCAGTGATGTGACTAGAGGAAGGAGAAGGTGAGCATGACTGACAAAAGGGACCAGTCAAAAAGGGAGGTCATGACCAAAGAGGAGGTCGTGACCACAGAGGAGGTCGTGGCCCAAGGGGTGGTCGCGGACCAAAGAGGGCGGTCTTTGCAAAAAGACCAGGAGGGTGGTCTTTACAAAAAGACCAAGTGGGGTGGTCGTGACCAAAGGAGGTCACGACTAAAAGACAAAAAGGGGAGGTCACGACAAAATGACAAAAAGGGGGAGGTCGCAGCCTAAGGGGAGGTCATGGCAAAACGACAAAAAGAGGGAGGTCACGGCAAAACGACAAAAAAAAGGGAGGTCGCGGCAAAATGACAAAAAGAGGGAGGTCGCGGCCTAAGGGAAGGTCGCGGCAAAACGATGAAAAAGGGGGAGGCCGCGGCCTAAGGGGAGGTCGCAACAAAACGACAAAAAGAGAGAGGTCGTGGCCTAAGCGGAGGTCACGGCAAAGAGAAAAAAAGAGAGGTCGCGGCCTAAGGGAAGGTCGCGGCAAAACGACAAAAAAGGGGGAGGTCGCGGCCTAAGGGGAGGTCGCGGCAAAACGACAAAAAGAGGGAGGTCATGGCCTAAGCGGAGGTCGCGGCAAAATGAAAAAAAGAGGTAGGTCGCGGCCTAAGGGAAGGTCGCGAGGACCACCCAGGAGGTTGCACCCAAAGGGGGAGGTCTTTGCAAAAAGACCAAAAGGGAGGTCCAACGAAAGGGAGGTTTGGACTAAGAGGAGGGTCCAAACGAGAGCGAAGTCTAAACCAACAGAGAGGTCTAAACCAACAGGGAGGTCTAAACTAATAGGGAGGTCTAAACCAAAAGGGAGGTCTAGACCAAGAGGGAGGTCTAGACCAAGAGGGAGGTCTAAACTAATAGGGAGGTCTAAACTAACAGGGAGGTCTAGACCAAAAGGGAGGTCTAGACCAAAAGAGAGGTCTAGACCAACAGGGAGGTCTAGACCAAAAGGGAGGTCTAAACCAAAAGGGGAGATCTAAACCAACATGGAGGTCTAAACCAAAAGGGAGGTCTAGACCAAAAGGGAGGTCTAAACCAATAGAGAGGTCTAAACCAAAAGGGAGATTCAATGAGAAGGGGATCAAAGAAAGGCGCGGCAAAGCGGGGCCATCCGATTTTGATCGGGTGATCCACAAAGAAAGGAGGCATGGAGCTGGGCTGCGCGGGAAGAATGGAACAAACAGAGAAGTGGAAAATCAACACCAGGGATCTCCAACCAATTCAAAGCAACCAAACTTGAATTAATTGAAGTTCGATTTAGTCATTTTAAACACTTTAATTCTAAAATCTCCAGTTAAGCTTTAGAATTTCAACAAAACCGAATGGTTCTTTTTATTTTGAAAATTTTCAAAAATGCTCCGAAAATTGGGACGTTACAAGGTAGCACCGGAGGCAGAGGTACAGAAGGAACCACTGGAGACAGACCAGGGGAAGACTGTGATAGTAGAGAAATGGGTGAAGAGTTAGAAAGAGACAACCATGAAATCGACTCAACGGTGGAAACAGGAGGAGCCAAATCTCAATAGAAGTGTTGGAAATATGCCCTAGAGGCAATCATAGAGATGATTATATTTCATTATGTTCATAACATTAGATAATATGTTATCTTGTTCCTAGAATAATATTGTTAATATTTATTATCAAGTATGTGACTTGATTATGAAACTCTATATTTATGCGATGATTATTCTTAAACGTTCCCTAGTCATAAACATATGATGACACATATGATTAGACTAGCATATGTATTAGTTGATGACTGTGTTTCACAGGTCATGGATATGGAGATATCGAACCAATAATATGGACACATGTTAGAGAACATGGTGTTGGATAAGACCCACCTTGAGACACTATTGAGATTGTTATGATTCTATGTGTCGTTAGTTGGTCTCAAGCAATGTTCATGTATAATCCTTAGACCTGAGATCAGCATGGTTTCCTACATGTGTAATAGCACTCTTAGGAGTTGCCAAACACTACTCGTAACTGGGTAGTTATAAAGGTAGCTTTCAGGTATGCTATGAAACATGCAGAGGAATGTGACTGGTCGGATATGGGATTTGCCCCTCCTAACATAACAGGAGAGATGTCTCTGGGCCCCTCGTTTTGGTCGGATAAAGAAAGTACATGGACATGCCACTAGTGGTCGAAGTGTTCGACCACGTGAAGTTATCTGACACTCGATCGAGAAAGTATTGAACAGTCCATGGATGACACAACATCTCACCTGGAGTTCAACCAGATATCGCAAGGCGAAGGGAGAATACATGAGCAGGTAGCTTAGTTCGATCGATTCTGGATGGTCATATGGAATCTGGTGGTCGCAAATTGGTCGAGCGTAATCCGAGTGGTAAGTAACACAGTCGTAAGGAGTTACAAACTGGTCATGACTAAATACAAACTGGTCATATAGAGATAGGACCTGGTTGTAAGTGATGAGGACCTAGTTATAGATATATTGGTATATGAAGCCGGTTTTAAAGGCACAAGCAGCCACTGCTTGGAGATTTTATAGAGAAGAGATCAGGAATAGAATGGTAGGATGTATACGTACCTGGGACGCAAGGGGGGAGAACTTGACCTGGGACACAAATCTGAAAAGTTAATTGCAGCCAAGCCCCATCCAAACCACATCGATCCCATGTAAGCTAACCAAGCACAAAGAACCGGCATCAATAACCCTCAGTACCCATCAGAGAGCATTAACCAAACCCACCATTTTGCCACATTCATTTTTGTCAATCTGAACCCACAGTATGAACTAAGTAAGATGCACATAATGCACATACACCAATAGCCCTCAGTTTACATCACAGAGCGAGGGGACTATTAATATGAACTAATTATCAATTCAATTTCAGCATAAGACTATTAACATCATTACATCACAGAGCAAAGGGATCGTTAATATGAACTAATTATCAATTCAATTTTAGTATAAGACTATTGACATCATTGAGCAGTTCAACAGTAAGATAGCAAGACCAAGGGTATCCAAACCCACCACACCAATAGTAGCCCTCGGCATTCATCGCAGAGCACTAGCCATTTTCATCACAGAGCACGGGGGTAGAGACAGAGAGGGAGTAAGGTAGGGTGATACCTCAGTACAGTGCAACCACGCAATGGCGACCCACCACCAAAGACAACCCTCATCCATCTCCTTCACCTTGCATAAATCACACAAACATCATGACACAACTTAAGGCTCAAGCATAAAAATCAAACTCAACAAAAGACATTAAGCTAACAGATCTAGAGGAGAATAGAGAGAGGATGGGGAAAGCAAACCAAGGAGGGCCAGGGCCCGAGCGCAGGAGGCCAAGCAGGAGAACCAAGCCATGGACGCGAGCAGGCAGTAGGTGTAGGTGACGGCGCAGTGGATTGGGCGTGGCGGCGTCACCATAGTTGTGGCACGACCACAAGCTGAAGACACTCTTATCGCATTTGAGTGTCTTATCTGATGTAGAGTGGTGTCAACCGGCGGCGACGGAAGAAGAAGCGGCGACGACGGCGACGGGCTGGCGGCGGCGTCGAGGTAGGGAGGGCAACAGACGACGAGTAAGTCTTGTTGAGGAGTGGCGAGTTAGGGCGGGCGCAAACCCTAGCGGCCGGGCTTCTACTAATAAAGAGACTTATCACAGACGGTTCTATTATGAAACCGTTAGTGATAGTTATCACAGACAGTTCTATTTGGGCGTGGCGGCGTCACCGTAGTTGTGGCATGACCCTGAAACTGCAGAAGACACTCCTATCGTACGAGTGTCTTATACAGTGTAGAGTGGTGTCACAACTGGCGGCGACGGCGACGGGGTCGGGCGGCGGCGTCGAGGTAGGGAGGGCAACGGACGAGAGTAAGTGCGCTGGGGAGTGACGAGTTAGGGCGGGCACAAACCCTAGCGGCCGGGCTTCTACTAATAAAGAGACTTATCACAGACGGTTCTATTATGAAACCGTCAGTTATAGTTATCACAGACGGTTCCATTATGGAACCGTCTGTGAAATGGTTTTCCCAAGTATATTATCTTGTATATACAGTTACATGCATGAAGAAATTACATGTTTATATGTCAATTTTTTCATTTAAACACCACTTGAAAATTTGCTTTAACTATATATATATATATATATATATATATATATATATAGAGAGAGAGAGAGAGAGAGAGAGAGTAATAATTCAACATATAATTAATAAAGTAACTTCACCTCCAAACTAGATTTTTTTTTCTATTTTGGAATTTTCATATGGCCAAACAGCATGGCCAGTCGCTTCTTACAAAAAGACTTTTTAAAAAAGTAGAAACCTACAAATAAACAAAGTTTTTCTAGTGGTGGAGGTAGGCTGCTATATCTGTCTTCAATACTTCATAGGCGGCGGTGGCGGTAGACGGTTCGTGATCAAGCGGCTGAATCGTCCACCACGACGCCTTGCTCGAAAGTGTCTCTCGAAGACCTCTGATTTGTTGAACCAAGAAAAATTGAGCCCATAGGCTCTCTTCCCTTGCTTGAGGGGTCTCGGCTTGGTCGACTTGGTCGCCTGTCGCCTCGATTAAGCAGTCCCAGTGACGTCAAGTCTCATGGAGACGTGCAACGTCGTTGTGGAGGATCACGTCGATGACGCGGTAAACTCGCCGAAAGTGGGAGATTACCCAGAAGATGCGGCGGAGGAGGATGTCAAGACGCTGGAAAGTGGTCGTCACCTGCTCCGGCAAATTCTCGGACAGAGGAGTGAAGACACTATTGAAATAGTGTTCTTCCGCAGCATCTGCCAACGTACAGCGAGAGAGGTGCTTGTACAGTACGGCCAAGTAGGCCATCAATGCCGACGACAAGGAAACAAAAGAGGCATCCATTTCTGTTATGAGTGTGGGGATGATCATCTTCGATGGCGGATGATCCTTTTTATAAAACATGGAATAAATTCGGAGCGTGAGACAAAGAGACGCATCGGGGAGCCGAAGCGGTATTGATACGACGAAGAGACGCATTGGGGAGCCAAAGTGGCATATTGAGGCAACGAAGAGACAACGCATTGGCGACGAAGAAACTCATCGGGCTTCGGAGCTATAGCGATATTATCATAGACGGTTATAACAAAAACCATCTGTGATATGTAGTAATATCACAGACGGTTATTGTTAAGAACCGTTTGTGAGGTTTCACAGAGGGTTATTTATTGAAAACCGTCTGTGATATGTAGAATTATCACAGACGGTTATTAACAATTACCGTCTGTGATACTTCACAAACGGTTTTAGTTATGAACCGTCTGTGATATTACCTCTTCACAGACGGTTTTTAGCGCAGCCAGTAAGACAGACGGTCTCTAAACCAAAACCGTTTGTGATTGAATGTAATATAGACAGTTTTGGTCAACCGTCTGTGATGAGGCGTCCAGTATTAGCCTTTTTGTAGTAGTGATTTCTTGTTTTCTACTATTCCAAGACAGAACAATTCTTCTGGACTTAGCATTAGTAAGTAGTAACCAACATAAACTGTAGCATTGACTATGTAGCAATCGTAGTTTTTATCCCCCATTGCTTCGAGGCATACGCCGCTTGAACAGATCATCCCACTGTCAACAACCTCAAAGCTAATAATCTTGCCGCTACAAAACAATGAGAAAATGATAAAATATTTCAACCAGTTACCCAATCCCTAGTTGTGATGGCTTCAATGGAAGTTCACTTAACGAGAATCCAATCAAACCTTTATAAAGGATACTGGTGCTGATGAGATGAACTCATACAGAAATATTTGTTGGAGCTTGATTGAAGGAAGAAATTCAGGTTGTGATAGCCATAGTATATGGTATACTCTCATACATAAAATCAAATCCGGCAGTGCTAGTATTGAACAAACATTCAATCTAAAGACAAAAAACATACATGATACCCGCATCTGGCACCTATGGTTTTGGGCAACTGTGACAAGCCCTTCTACAGGAACAACTAGAACAAACCAAACAAAACATTTGTGATATCCCTCTACCAGATGATATAGCAATTTGAACTAAAGAGGATCACAATACTCGATAGATATACCATATGTTTATGAGCACCACATCAAGAAACATTTTCAGGTCGCTTTCAATGAGGAGTTCATATTGGCATACTTGTCAAACAAACACAATGCCTCGTTTTCATATATTCAGCAATTGTTCACCATGTGTTTGTGTAATCTAAAAATTCTCAATTCATATCACTATATCAGAGCCATGCCATGTACAAACCAGTGTGCAAATTGACAATGCTATTTACTCACTCCCTTAACCATAAGTGAAATACGCATGCTCTACAATAGGGAATATATGCTCATTGAAATGATCAAGTGAGCACTAACTTAGGCACGGTTGAAAATTTTACTTGACAAATTGGCATAAATTAAGAATCCATCACATTGTAGCATTACACTTGCACTTGGTTATGATTCAGCACTTTAATGGCAAAGTTCCAAGGATTAACAGGCATAAAGAAAAAGTGGAGAGACCCTCGATGTTCACCCCGGGTATCGACCCTGCACAAGCAATCCGCAGCCAAAGTAGCTTAATTCACCAACAATCGAGAAACAGCCAAGAAAGGGAAGCTCTTGGCGTGAAGGCAAGGTGTTCGACGGAACGGCTGAGAGACAGGGAAGTGGGTTAGGTTACCGCAACGGAAGGCGAGGATGGAGTTGGAGGAGATGGCGTCCTTGCAGGCGCGCACGATGGCGACAGCGATGTCCTGGCCATGCTGGTCATAGCTGACACCCATCTCCACGAACAACAGCTTCATGGCCTCCCCGCCCCTTGTTCCTGGCCATCGCGCGTCTAGGGCTAGGTTGCCAACATGGAAGAGGAAGCAAGGACTCTCGTAGCACCTGGCCGCTTGGCGGCAGACTCGCCGTGGCGGAGGCACACACGAGTAAGACCGCCTAGAGCCGACAAGAAAATCGCCGCTTCGATCATGAAAAGTAGAGGAGATAACGACGCGAGGGGGAATGTGAATCAGTACACTCGGGGGTGTCTCGTGGTGGGACGAGACAAGGGTAACTTAATGGCATTTGCAGGTAATTTCATCCAACTTCAAGGGGTATTTTTCCTTGTAGAAACGCTCCCCACGAGAATCCACGGGAAGGCTGCTCCTCGTTACTAGTTCATTTTCGAGACAGCTCCTCACGAGAAGCAGAATCTGGTGGTTTTGAGAATCTGGGTGTTTGGCACAGCTCCACGAGATTCGAACGAGAAGCTAGGAGTAGGAGTCGTACCAAACAGGGAGTACTAGAATAATGTGTGTTCTCTGTTGTAACTGTCTATCTATCTATTATCTTATTAAAGCAGAGTCAAGAGAAGTCACCATATTTGTTCTTAAGGGCTAGAAATTCCCATGTTAATCGGTGAAGAAAGAGAAAGATCAACATCGTCGATCATGGTGGGTCCAGATTATAACGGCCTAGATTAAAAAAAGAGTATATATCAAATACAATAAAACTGAAGCTCGAAATAAAAAACAAAATAAAATCAGAAATTTGATTTTCATACAAAATTCTAAGTAAAAGAGTCCAAGTCAAGTACAACAAAACTAAAATTCAGAATAAAAATAAATTAAAACAATTTTATTTCCAAAGCGAATTCATAATTAAAATATCTAAAGAATTAGAATTTGAAATAAAAAATAAACAAAAAGCGGCAATTAGATTTGTATATAGAATCCAACAAAAAAAGCGAATCGGAATAAAAACAAAAATAAAATTATCAATTTGATTTCTATATGAATTCAATAATAATAATTAGGAATAAAAATTAAACAAAAATGACAATTATATTTCTACACCAAATCCAACAAAAAACTAAAATTCAAAATATAAATATAATAAAATTAGCAATTTGATTTCTACACTACTTCCAATAATTATATTTTGGAATAACAAATAAACAATAATTGGCAATTAGATTTGTATAAAAAATCCAACCAAAAATAACGGATATTAGGAATAAAAATAAAATAAAATTAGAAATTTGAGTTCAATCACTTAATTCCAAAGTAAAATCATTAAATAATTGTAAACTGAAATAAAAATTAAAGGAAAATTAGCAATTGGATTAGGATATAAACTCCAAGAAAAAAAGTGGATTTTATAATAAAAATAAAGATGATTTACAATTTGATTTCCATACGAATTCCAAAGTAAAATCCCAGCATAACTATGTTGTTAGTCTAAAAACCGAACACAAGTAAGAGGGCGGACGATGGTAGTGCTCTGGCCTTCGTCATGAGCTGAGCATGAACGCGAGGATTTATCTGAGTTCGAGGTCAGGAGGACCGCCCTACTCTGTCGGTGGCTGCTTGGGGTTCGAGGTTCCTCAGGGCTCACCTAGTGTCTTCCTTTGATGTATTACTCAAGAGCTCCCTCATGAGAGGGATACATGGGGTATTTATAGGCTCCTCGGCCTTTACAAATGACCAAAATACCCCTTGGGGGTTGGCTACTCTAAGAATACAAGCTAGGGGTATTACAGTCTTTTATGAGTATAACAGCATTTCTTGAATCTGTACGCACGTCTGTTGCCAAGCGAGCCCCAGATCTAGGATTGATGAAATATTTCTCCAACAGTAGCCCCCCTGCCCCTTGGCGTTTCGAAGGAAACGTCAAAGGTGCAGTTTCAAATGGTGCCTTTCATGCGAGAGTCCATACTCGGGTTTGTACGATGGTCGTGTCCTTCTCTCATCACCGCTCGCCTGAGCAAGTCATTCAGTGAAGGCGTATGCAGCTGTCTCAAGACAACATATCTTCAGGCTTAACATACAAAGTCTAATTAACCTAGTTGTGTCACGGCCATCGTTTGACACGATGGCAGGAGGCGTCGACTACTAAGGAACAGATATGGCGTCCAGGTTCCTTGTCGTGTCGATTGAGCAGTCATATTACGACCGCTGCTTCTTGGACTCATATAAAATAGATGATCACCTTTAGACTGGATTGAACATCTATTTTAAACACATCCTAGTAAGCTTGTTCGGCTTTTTTAGGACCAACGGCCGAATAAAGTGGGCATTGGATGCTCTGAAAAAGGCCGAGTTAAAGACTGTTGGGGCTGCGTCTGTTCTGTTGGAGCTGCGCTTGTCTTCTTTTAGCATCTTCTCGATTCTTTTAACAGGCTTCCTCCCACGGCTCCTCTATCTCTCAACCTCTCTCTCTCTCAACCAAGCCTCGAGAGTCCACAGACTCGGCCGCCGGATCCAAGCCTTCTTGCGCTCGCGTACTTCGCCGCCTCGGCTTGCGTCTTGCGCGCCGCGACCGCCTCAAGCCGACGCGCGCCGCCTCCTCATGCCGTAGGCAATCTCCGGCGCCTCGGACATGCCGCCACGCCTGTGGCGCCGCCTCGACCGCCTCGGCCGCACGCCGCCTCTGGCCGCCGACGCAGTCTCGGCGCCTCGGCACGCGCCCGCCTCACGCCGCCGACGCCGCCTCAAGCGCCTCGGCCCATGCCCTCCTCCGCCCCGCCGACGCCTCGGCGCCTCGGCCCGCCTTGGAGGTAGATAAGCCTGTTGGGGCTGCCTCCTGCTCCTTTTCCATTCTCTCTGCTTTTCCGTTCTCTCTGCTCTTAAAGCGTCGTTGCTTGCTGTCGATTCCCTCCACAGCCCAACAAAAATCCTCCCGAGCAGACGGTTAAGCGACTCTCTCGATCCGAGTGAGCGCGCCGCTCGTCTTTCGTGATTCGGACGGTATACGGGGTCCGTGGTGCCCAGGAAGAGAGTAGACGGTGCCGTCGCCAAGGCGTCCTCGTGTGGCTTGGTCACGGGTCCGAGACGCTGAGAAGAAGGATTTAGCGATCTTGTCGCCAAGGTGTCCGTCTTGAGTCTGGCTGATGGAACACCCGTGCTGCTCCTCCCGCCCCCTTCGTCTGAAGCGGCAGTAAACCGATCGGCCGGATCTGGGGCGTCGTCCATATGAGGAGCCCGGCTTGAGGCGTCGTCCGCTGTGAGGCCGGGCTGGAGCACCGCCATGGCGCTAGTCGCGGTTGAAGCCTCGGACGATCGCCGGCGGAAAAGCTCTGGCCGCCACCACGCAGTGCCCTCGTAGCTCGCCTTTTTGTTGTCTTTGGTTTTCCTTTTCATTATTTCTTCGCCGATCTGCGGAAGCGGCGAGGCACCTGTGAGGCCGATGGCGGCGCTTTCGGCCAGGCGCCGTGTCAGTCAGCGCCGCCTTGGAGATCTTGGTGGCGGCCTCCTCTCGGCGATCCGAACGCTGGGCGACATCACCGACGCAGCAGCGTCTGGCCTTGGCCGACCACGCCACCTCAGGACGCACCATGGCGGGCGCCCCACCCGCCACAGAGTAGTACCTGGCAAGCACGGATGCGAGCCGGCTCCATGACGGGGAGAGCAGCGCAGTGCCCACGGAGAGCAGCGTGGCGCCCATGGATGCGAGCCTGCTCATGGCCTGGATCAGGAGGGAGATCCAGAGGGGTCATGCCGACGGGCCCAGCTCGGCCACCTCTTGATCCGCCATGGATGAACTACAGAATCTTGGTTGCTTGACTCTGTGATTGTAATTTTGGGGGTTTTGGCTCGGTTTGCTTGCCTCGGTGTTGAAGTGAGCGGAGCACTAGGAAGTGGGAAGGCAAGGGACGCCGCTCGGGAGGTGTCGGCCTCTAGCGTGGCACGGCCTCGGCGTTGTGATGGTGGTCGTCGTTGGGCGGCGCCCGGTTGCGTTAAGTATCCTCTGCCCGCCGGTGTTGCACGCACCGCTTGATGAAATAACTCCGCATTTGTTGCAATAGATTTCTTTTTTGTATGTATGAACAGTGATTGCGGATGTCTCTTGCTCGGGTGTAAACGTGCAGTTTGTTTGTTTATGGCGAACAATAAGCCTCGGGAGCGAGGGCACGAGTGCGTGAGGGCACGCGAGGGTTTGGCGAAGGCCTCGGGCGCGAGGGTTTTGCGAAGTCCTTGTGCGCAAGGGTTTTGCGAAGGCCTCGGGCACGAGGGTTTTGTGAAGGCCTCGGGCACGAGGGTTTTGCGAAGTCCTCGTGCCCGAGGGTTTTGCGAAGGCCTCGATCGCGAGAGTTTTGCGAAGGCCTCGGTCGCAAGGATTTGGCGAAGGCCTCGGGCACACGAGGGCTTCGGGCGTGAGGACCCAAGATTCCCTGCCGAATCTTGGGCGGGAGGCCGCCGAGCCGAGGCATAGCCTTCAAGGAGGGCGGTGCGTAGGCTAAGTCGTCCTCCTCTTGCTCGGTGGCTTGATGAGAGTTATCGAAGTAGAACTCCTCGTAATTGTTCTTTATTCGATCTAGAAGCGTTCTTTGGGACATGTAGATAACATGAGCGTCTAAGGCTAAGTCGTGGGGGCACGGAGGGCGCCCACGAGACTAAGTCGTGGGGCACCGAATGGCCACTAGGGGTTGTAGCCCCCAAGTGGGCTTGGGGGTGCCCATGAGGTTAATGTATGGGCACCTTGGACGTGTGCCCCCGATAGTAAGTCACGGGTACACTAGTGGCGCCCACGAGGCTAAGTCGTGGGACACTAAATGGCCACTAGGGGTGATAGCCCCTAGTGTACTTGGAGGTGCCTATGAGGCTAACTCATAGGCACCTTGGACGTGTGCCTCTGACATATAGACGTTCCCGAGGGGATGCGAATGTGTTAGGCATGGTTGGCCTTTGCCTGTATTAGAACAGGGCAATGAGTGACCCGGAGGTCGTTCGGCGTATAGCCTGGAGGCTGAAGGGGGACTAATCCTTAGCACATCCATAGGCTCGGGCACTAGGCCCGAGCCGTCACTTGCGCCCTGGGTCCAGCAGGACGCAAGCCGCCATGGCGGAGTCGACGGACGACCAAGCCGCTTTGGTCTTTTATTAGGGGAGACCACGGGGGTCGTGCGCCCTAGGCACCACGGAGGTGACATCCTTTGCAGGGGAAGGGTTAGCGAGAGCTTGTGTGAGACAAGCGAGACTTGTAGGACGGGTCTGCTTCCTAACAGCAGCGTGTTAGGAGCAGCCTTCTGATCGCAGCGTATCAGAAGGGAGACCTCTCAATCGTCAACTCCGGCACAAAATTGAGAAGACATTCACAAAACAGGTCAATCCCTTAACAGCAGCGTGTTAAGGGACTACCCTCGATCCAGGCCATAATTGCATAAATGTTGCCATCATGTAGGAACTTCACGTCTTCATTGCATTAAGTAAGATAGTGTTTACATCTCGATAGGTGCCACAGGGGGCATACAGTAGAGTCTTAAGCATAAAACTTGTGGATTTCCTTCGCAAAGTCCACCTCAATCAAAACAATTGTCCTCGTTTTGGGCGAAGTGGGCAGGTAGTGGTGCTGAGAGCTTTTCCAATCGGAGAGGGCGGTGACGGATCTCGATAGGGAGGACAGCTTCAACCCTGTACATGAGTGAGAATGGGGTCGTTTTGGTGGAGCAGCTGGGGGTCGTGAGAAGGCCCCATAGGATGCCGGGGAGCTCCTCTGCCCGTGTTCCCCTCTTGAGTGCACTTGTTTCAAGGCGGCAACATATTCCTTGCAAGACTAGCCCATTGGTTCTTCCCATGGCCCTGAGATTGGGTTTTGGACAATCCACCATTTCAAAGCGAAGGGTGGTCGATGGAGTTCTGAGAATCTCTGAAGGTCAAGCGTTGAATTGGGTATCGCTATCCTTTGTGAGTTCATTAGGAACACCGAGCAATGAAGATATTCTTCCAAAGGAACGCCATCATGGAGCAAGGTGTGATGGAGGCTAGGGCTCCGCTCTACCCATTCGATAATGTAATTCTCGATGCTACCACACGCTAGTAGCCCTTGCGGTGGGAATGGCGAAAGGAGTCCATTCCCCATCAGACAAAAACGTAATTGGTATGGTGCGCAGAGGATTAGCGGGATCGTTGTGATTGGCTGCCATCTTTGGCATCCTCGCGCTTCTCGAGCGTCGAGGGCATCTAGCGCCATTGTGGTGATAGAAGCCTTGGCGAAATGTTTTTGCTATGGTTGCCCTTGGCGTGATGTGATAGGTGCAGAGGTCTTCATGAACACCCAAAAGAAGTGTCATGTCTGACGGCAGCCACACGAATATGCCGGTGTTGGACTTTAAGAAATCCGTTAGCTCCTTCTCCATCTTTCCTGGGATAACGACCCCAATTCTAAGAGACCGCGGGTCACCCTGGTCGAAGAGTCGTACTTCCTGCGAGTCCTCCGAATGAGGCTTAAGGGAGCACCTTGTCGGAGGGGGTACATCCTCGGTGTGCCTTGGTGAGAGAGGTGGCAAGGGCATTTCCTCCTTTGATTCCTTGGGTTCGAGAAAGTTGATGTCGCCAGAGTTGGTTGCTGCTTTGTGGTGCAGACGGCGAGCTAAGTCTTGATCACCCTCACGGAGATGACCCGCGAGGAACTGGTATCTTTAAGCCGTAGTTTTGGTGTACCTTGCCTGCGAAGCGGTTGAGAGTTGCCCTTCCCATGATAGCATTGAATGGGGACTTGATGTCAACGACATCGAACCTGACGGCTTCCGTGCGGTGATTCTCCTGTGATCCGAACGTCATGAGAAGTTCGATCCTCCCAAGGGGTTGAATGGATTTTCCTGGCACGAAGCCGGCGAGAGGGCGATCGGATGGTAGCAGGATGCCATGATGATAGCCCCCCCGTGACTCCCATAGTTCCTTGAGCGCACTTAGGTAGAGTATATCTGCAGAGCTTCCTCCGTCGACAAGGATGCGGGAGACCTCGCAATTGGATATTGTGGCAGTTACTACGAGGGCGTCATCATGAGGGAACCTTAAGCCTTGTGCATCATCAGCTGTGAAGCTAAGAGAAATGCTTGCCCATTTGGGAGGGGCGCTTTGAGGAGCCACCCCCACGACGTTGATTTCTCGGGCGTACTCCTTCTGTTGGCGTTTTGATGCATGACGGGAGGTCGAGCCCCTATTATGACATTTACTCGTCTTTGCGGCGCTTGAAAGGAGTTCATGCTCAACATCGTGCAAGCGCCGCCCGAGGGGTAGATCACCGAGGAACTGTGCTCGGGTTGTGGAATTACTGAAGGGCATCGCCTCAGAGCCGTGGGACGCGTGGCGGCGGCCGCCGACGCTGCCCGTGGTCGTGTTCGAGGAGCCGCTATTTCGGCTGGCGTCTTGACGGCATTCATTAAATATCATGCCCGTTCATCTTATGGTAGGCACACCAAATACTGTCTCCTTGATTTGGGTTGCCCCTCCTTTCATTGTGGCCTTCGTCAGGACGTCCCTTCCAGTGGGCTTTTGGTCTCGATTCCTTCTTGGGTCCTCTGGTGGAGTTGCTCTTGCGCTCCTGCGAAGGAGTGTCGGTTACGACAAGAATCTTGGAGTCACGTTCCCTGCCAGAGTGATCCCTCCGGTCATTGCCCTTCCTCCCGGAGGAGATGCTTTCGTCCTGCGGGAGAAATCCCTTCTTAGCCAGGTCGTCTTCTTCTCCTCGGGCATATTTTTCCACGACCTCGAAGAGCTCATGGGTCGTCCTTGGGGGATCTCTCCCAAGCGCGCGATTGAGTTCTCCCGGGAGTAGCCCTTCTTTGCGCATTGATATTTGTGGAGTCAGGGCATCTGCCACTGCCGCACTTTAAAAAGCGCTTAAGAAATTCTCTTGTGGATTCACCCATACATTTGCTTATGAAGAAAGAGTCGGTTGGGGAGCATGGGGCTTATAGCTTCCTTGGAAATTTGCTTGAACTCTTCCTCAGTGGTCCCAAGAATAGATGGAGCCTTTCTTTTGGTTGAAGAACCAGAGCGCTTGGTTCAGAGAGGAAGTGGGAGGCGGTTGCACATCTCTACTTCTCCACCTCCCCGGCCCGAATCGCCGTGGAGTATACTTTCGAGAATTGTATGGGGTCAGAATCCCCATCGTAAGGCAGAGATTGGGTGGCGGAACTTTGTTGAAGCAGACTTTGAAGATGTCTCGGCGAGGGTTCCGATCTCGGGGATGCCCTGTCCCTTCGCTTGAGGTGATGGTGATCAGCAGGCGGTGGCGACGGCGGCGATGGCGGGGCTCTCTGGTGGAAGAGCTAGATGCCGCCGGTGGCGGCGATGAAAGAAGAGCGCATTGGCGAGTTGGGCGCCCGCGCCGACTTGCAACTTGATCCGTGGGAGATTAGTGATTCAGCATCCTCCTCTTCGTGGCCGTGGTGACCACGCTCCCTAGCGGATCCGATTGGTGGCACGGGGACACGCCTAGTGCCCGCAGAGTACATGCTCTTCTGACCACCTCGGCCACAGCCTCCTTGATGTGAATCCTTACGGCTTGATGAGTGCACTTGGGCCATGACGGGTGGAATGGTCCTTCCGCCTGAAGGTGCTGGAGGAGGCACCGGGGGAGCAACTTTGGCCTCACGGGCCCCCAGTCACCCCGCCATGTAGCACCTTGAGGATGGAGCCCAAGACTTCTTGGGGAGCCGACCACCATCTCGGTGCTGGCGCATTGCCCAGTGGAGGAGCTTGGAGGGAGGTCATGAGCCCAGCTCGAGGTATGAACTCGGGCCTCGGAGGTGGGCGACGGGATGAATTGCAATGGAAAGGGCTGAGCTCCTCCCCATCCAGAGTTTGGCGGGTGCATTGGCCAGGAAGGAGCCCCGCTCATCACCGCCGCGTGGGCGAGTGGAGGGAGGTTGTAAGGATGTCCCCCTGGCCCTCCTCCGAGGAAAAATCCCCGCACGGCCGGGTCAGTGGCCACTTGAACTGAGGGCGGTCTTTGGGAGCAGGAGACGCGTCTTGAGGTCATTGGGAGTACGATACGTGGCCATCATGTAGTCCACCACCTGCCTTGCGGTTGCCTCCATCATTGCTTTGCAATTAGCGGCATCGAGCCCCCCAAGAGTGGTGGATGGCCCTCGAGGTTCAACAACATTTCGGGCCTCTTGCCTTGGGCCGGACACCGCGTCGGTGGTGCAATGGAGGTAGGGATGCTGGCGGCAGGGAATGCGCAGGACGTTATGCATCCCGGATGAATAGCTCTAATCTCCGAAGATAACCCATGCCTTGGGCTTCTTCGGGGAACGGACCGGTTGTCCGCGGGCTCCCTATGCTCTGGAGCGAGAGGAGGCCTCGTGGACTTGGAGTACTTCTTGGTAGGAGCCATAGCCTTCGCTGATTAGCTACGCCCCTACCTGCCGGCGCCAATGTTGTTAGTCTAAAACCGAACACAAGTAAGAGGCGGACGATGGCGTGCACGGGCCTTCGTCCATGAGAGCGAAGCAGCGAGGATTTATCTGAGTTCGGGGTCCGAGAGACCGCCCTACTCTGTCGGTGGGCTCATGGGTTCGAGGGTTCCTCCCGAGGGCTCACCTAGTGTCTTCCTTTGATGTATTACTCAAGAGCTCCCCCCTCATGAGAGGGATACATGGGGTATTTATAGGCTCCTCAACCTTTACAAATGACCAAAATACCCCTTGGGGGTTGGCTACTCTAAGAATACAAGCTAGGGGTATTACAGTCTTTTATGAGTATAACAGCATTTCTTGAATCTGTACGCACGTCTGTTGCCAAGCGAGCCCCAGATCTAGGATTGATGAAATATTTCTCCAACAAACTATAATTCAAAATAGTTTAAATAAAATTAGCAATTTGATTTGTATACGAACTCCAATAAAAATAATTGAAATGTAGAATAAAAAAATGTTATAACGATGATGACACAAATGGTGTCGGAGGAGACACAAAAGAAGCCACTGCATTCGCTCTTATGGTCACGTGTTTCTATTGTTGTTCCATATGGAATAAAAATAAAAATAACTAAAAAATTGGATAAAAATACAAGTTACCGAAGGTGTCGGAGGAGACCATGAAAGAGTGCAATGGCACTGATCTGTCCTACAAGAAGACTATAGAGATCATGGGTAGATGATCATAGTCTTAGTTTGTTGAACAATTGGCAATAGTACCAAGGTGTTTGGGAGAAACCCTCGTTTTATCGAAGTTATCGCCGGATGTCAGGTTACTAGTGGTTTGACCGGCCTAGGAAGTGGCCTGACCAGCTCAGGGAGAGCGGTCAGACCGGCCAAAAGTGGCAGACAGACTGGCCGGGGATGAAAAGTTGGAATTTTGGGAAACACCGAAAATCACTTATGTAGGAATGTGAGGTGATGTATTTGCACTAGGTCTCATGGAGCATGGAGTTCATGGGAAAACTAGATAGAGTTTGAAATTTTCAGAGAAGATGTGGTATGAGGCTTGGGAAAATTTTCAGAGCAGTATGGCCGGCGAGAAGAGGTTTCATGCGATAGGAAGGTAGTGAATTTTGTGGGTTTGGCCAGAGTCATGGGATTCAATATATAGATGTTGCATTATGCATGTTTTGGCTGTTGTGGGTCAAGTTGTGAGGAACTTGTGTCCGAAATCGATTTCTTGGTGTATTGTTGTGTAGGTAGCTTGGAGTCAACTATGGTCAACAGTAAGGATGATCAAGACTAGGCTATGAGAGCCTAGGTGTAGAACGATCGAGGATGCTGGGTTGAAGAGGTTAGACTTAGGCATGGCGTAATATGGACAAGAACGACTGAACGGAAGGTTTGGTGCAACGAATTGCATCAAGTGGTTTGTGGTCGGTGCAAGTGCTATAATGGTTTCGATGGGAGCCGGATGGAAGAAACTTGATGACATGAAGAGAGCCATTGATGAACCTACGCGTGGTGAAGCATGAGATTGCTTCAAGTTGATTGGACTTGACCTTTGGAGAAGGATCGATAAGGGGTATTTGGTATTCTCACTAAAATACCAGATTGGTGACCTTGAAGAAACCGCGACGCAAGACGACACAAGGATAGGAGTTTAGGTCGAGAGAAGATGGGGTCCACGAAGAGACGGATTCAGGAGACCTGGTTAATCATCCGCTTTGAGAAACGTGTGTGAATGTAGACCTATTTGTGTGTGAGATTAACGGGTGTCCGATAAGGTTTTCTCTTTAGACCTAGCCTTAACCAACCAACTCAAGCCTAGGAAACCTTAATTTGTTATTTAGAGAGAATGGAGATGTAGAGGAGGCTAGGGTTTGAGAGTGATGGATTAATTGAGTGCTTAAGTGTTGAGCTTTTTTCCTTCATGGTGGATTGCCTATAAACCTACAACCCCTCTAATCAATTCAAGCAAGTTTGCCATAAGATGAGTTCTATCTTATTCTTGCTATCTTTTTCATGCCTTTGGGATTTTTTCCCGTTACTTGGGTGTAACGTCCGTTTTCGGACGATCGAATAGTAATTGATTTCGTTCCGTTCTTCGCCGTAGTTCAACTAAATCCTATTTTCAAAAACCCCCGTTCTTCCTCGGTTTGAGTTTCAAATGCGTTGGTTGTAGCATTTGAAATCCAAATTTCGCGATTCGGGGATTTCTCCTCCGTTTGAACCTTCTGCCAACTTGCTCGGATGCGCCTCTACCTCGGGCTCGGCCACTTCCTCTCTCGGGCTGCCCTTGACCGCCTCGGCCCACCCGGCCTTCCTCTTCTTCTCTCCCTCCCCATTCCCCCTGGAACAGCAGCAGCAGCAGCAGAAGTGGAGGTCTTCTTCTCCCCCCGTTCTTCTCTCTCTCGGTCAAACCAAGCGGCGGCGGCAGATTGGCCGCTAACTCCCCTCAAGGCCGCCCCCCGCTTCCTCAGGCCGAGGCAGCGCCTCTACTCACTCGCGCGCAACCCACTTGCTCGCCTGCTCCCTGCCACCCGCAGCAGCCACCAGCTCCCGCTTGAGTAGCAGCAGCAGCGCCCCCATCCCGCCTGCTCCATTGTGCCACCCGCCCCCTGCTGCCTGCCCTCTGCCGCGCCCAGTCTGAAGGCCCAGACCAGCCCGCGTCCTCCACGACGACTTTGAAGCCCTCATGCGCGCGGCACGACGCCGCCGTCCTCCTCGTCCTCAAGCTCGTGGACCGAAGCGCGCCTCGTCACGGCCGTCACCAACTCCCCGCCCGTCGCCTCGGACCGTGCAAGCTTCGCTTCGTCACCGCGCGTCATCGGCGTGGATCAGCCGCTGCAGCAAGCCTGCTGCACGCGCGCCGCGTCATCGCCCGTCACCCGCGATGTCCTTGCTCGCCCATGCCCCTCGTCCTCGCTCTGCCAGCGCCCATACGCCTCGGGACGCTTGGCCGCCTCGCTCGTCTCGCCAACGACCCCGAGCTCCCACCGTTGCCTTGCCATCCCTTTAAAGCCTCCCCTCAGCACCCTTGCTCCTCACGCCACCATTGGAGCTCGGTGAGTCCACAAGCAAAGCACCTGTTTCAACTTTTGCCGCCACCACCTCCACTGTTCTTCCCGCCTCCAGGCTACTCTCGACCACGCCACCACTGGTCACCGTGAGCCCCTCACCTCGTGAGCATTTCCCCAAGATCCTCGGCTATTGCCCCTCAGAGTCAGCTGGATTTCGGCTGTCTTCTCCGTCTCGGCGCAACCTTTAACCCTTTGCCGCCACCCTGACCACTCCCGGCCTCCCGCTTAGTCCACGAGCCGCCTCGTCAAGCTCTACCGTGCTCCTCACGGCCCAAACCCCCACCGAGCTACCTCGCCGTGTGATGCCGCCTCGCCGCCACCACCACCCGCGCCACCCCGCCCTCCTCCAGCATTGCCACCCGTCACCACCTTCGCCTCTCGCCGACTCCCCATCGGTGTGCTCGCTTGCCCTGAAGTCACGCGCTGCCACGGGAGTCATACGCCACGCACAAGCGTCGCGCGTGCGGTCCATTCGGACCGAGCATCGTGCATCCATCTTTAGGCGTTAATGACGTTTTAAAACCTTAATGGTAGTCATTAACTCCTTAATGCCGCCCTAAAACCCCTTCAGGAGATCGCTAGCGTGCGGGCCGCTTTCAAGAAACCAAGCCGCCCTCCCTCTCATCGACGGTGGGCCTCGCTACTGTTCCCATGGACCACCTCGCCATCGTTCACACGGACCGGTCCACCCATCTTGCCGTGGACATGACTCTCTCTCTCCTTTTCCTTCAATTCAATCTTGTTTAATTCAGTATCTCCTCGTTATAGCTCCAAAATTGCAAACTAAATTTCTAAAAATTAGTTAAGTCGAGACCTTGCTAATGGCATAGGCCTTGATTAATTTGGAGTTTATTTGTGTATTCATTTGTATTTACTTGCTCTCTTTGCCGTTGTGCTTTTTAGGTAAATCGCCTGCTTAGGATTCAAGACGGAGATCCTCAAGTCGACCAAGACCAAGAATATCACGATCATCTTGCCTCTAACCAAAGCGAGTCAATGCTTTGACCATGTTGCTCCTACATTTTATGTAAATTAGTTTCTTTTAAATTAACAAATTGCATGCTTTAATTTTTAATCAAAGTTATGTTAAAGCTTAAGGTAGTTAATCACCTACTTGTTGTTTAATTAATTAATATTGCCATCCATGTCAACTTGAATCCAATATCCTTTGTCACCCTAGTAATACTATGGTAATACTAGTTATAGGTCGCACTTAGGCGACATGCTAGCCTTGCCTCAATACTTAGGGGTATTAAAATACCCTAATCATCATGTCTTCAAAAATAAATGTTTTGGGTAGTCATTGGTGGTCCAATGACTAAAGCGAAAAAATAGTTTGGTTTACTCCTCAAAAACCCTAAAAATGCTAGCTCTATCTGGGCGGATGGTGAGGCGGATTGGTGCTCGTGAGCACGAGAATGGTTGGGTTGTGGAATGAACCGCCAGATAACCCTAAGGACTTAATCGGGTCACGACCTCTGTGTTAAACAAGTACAACCACAAGTTGCGTAAAAACTTGCGACTTAGCTTAGTAGGTTTATTGAACCTTGGATGCCATTTATTTGGGCGGATAAATGGGGAGTTAGGGATTCATTCGCTTGAATGGGACACCTAGAGGAGGGTGACGTTTTGCCGGCCGAGGTATAGCACCGCTATACCGCCGCCGAGGTAAAACATCCCGCCAACACTATGGGCGAACCCTATATGTGCGAAATGACGGAAGGGGCGAGATAAGTCGAAACGTTATTGTGACAACCTCTCGACTACACATCTAAGGAACTGTGTAGGGCAATGAGTTAATTGTCTCTTGTGGGTAAAGTGTACTACCTCTGCAGAGTATTAAAGCTGTTTTAAGCAGTAGCGTTTACTCACTGGTCAAAGGCGGACATGGGAACTTAACTTGAGTTAGTTCTATTTTAAAACCTTGTGGGTGGTATAAAATTGTGGCGGGCTCACCTAGCCCTGAATTTGTTTTTCCCTGGGTGGATGTACCCCAGTGCTGTTAATATGGTGGATGTAACCATGATCAAAATAAGCATGAAGGTGGAGGTAACCTCTGCTGAAATAATTATTGCAATTTACTCTCTTTATAAAAATTACAATTTGTTAAAAATGCTAAGTCATAGGTTTTGTAACTATAGTATTGCAAAACTTGCTTTCGCAAATAAAAGAACCCGAGCCATCCTTGTTAAGCCTTGCATATATATAATTGCATTTGTGTGTTGGCTCGCGAGCACGGTAGTAGTGCTCATCCTCGCTTCTCTCCCCCACCCTTCAGATAATGAAGATGAAGGAGACTATGCCTACTACGATGTACCAGAAGACGATGGACAAGGATATGATGAGGAGTAGAATAGTTCTGTAGTTTAGATCTCGCCCAGTCTAAGTAGACTCGTTGGTACCCGCGTACAACCGATATTATCCAGCCCTTGGTTAATATCTGTCGTACACAGGACACCCCAGTCGCTTGCCTGTGCGAGATGAGCCCTACCTTCCCTGTTGCTTCCGCTGTAGACTTGGTCGTTCTTTTGTAATGTATTATATTTGGCCTTGTGCGGCCCTTTTGTAAACTTCGACCGATGAGGTCTATGTTACCCTGTGTTGTAATATATTTGTTTTAGTTCACGCCTTGTATGAATGATTCAAAGAATGTCTTTGTGAAGTGCTAGCTCTTGATCCAGGAATAGCACGATGATTCACAAAGGATTTGGATT
Source organism: Phyllostachys edulis (assembly GCA_036346405.1). Taxonomy (NCBI): domain Eukaryota; kingdom Viridiplantae; phylum Streptophyta; class Magnoliopsida; order Poales; family Poaceae; genus Phyllostachys; species Phyllostachys edulis. Next base: position 115,085,641 of record CM070550.1, read on the forward strand.
CTCGTAATCCGAGTCAAACAGAGTCGGTATCAGAGCATACGACTGTAGAGTCTTAGTTAGATTGGTCGTTGCCTTAAGGACTTGGATCTTATTTTTAAAATTAAGAAAAGTTTGCCAAAAATATAGAGTATTTATTGCTTCTACTCATCATTCCTAGTTCCATACTTATCTTTACTTTCATTAAGTGTTACTAATCTTTTCTCTTGTTTCAAAAATTTGTAGATGGCTTCTCCCCATTGCAGCCCATGGGACCATAGCTCTCATGGGATTAATGAAGGTGGTTTAAATCGATCTCCTTCAGTGATGCCGATTCCTTACCTTCCCCCGCCCTCCGCTCTTCAGAGGACGGAAGACGATGGTTATGGCTCACCAGTCTGGAAAACCGAAGGGATGGCTTGCTGCCCAATCCTGCGGGCTTGTTTCAGGGAGCACCCAATCAGGGTAACGGTGGGCTGCAGATGGCCGACAGACCTCCTCGCCTCCATCGAATAGAATTTTCCAAGTATGAAGGGCAGGAAGATCCACTCGGGTGGCTGCAAAAATGTGAACAATTTTTTCGCGGACAGCGGATTCCCGAAAACGAGAAGGTCTGGCTTGCATCCTATCACCTCCTCGGCGTAGCACAACAATGGTACTTTCAACTAGAGCGCGACGAAAGCGAGCCAAATTGGCGTAACTTCAAAGAATACCTTAATTTGCGCTTTGGGCCGTCTATACGTCACAATCCGTTGGGAGAACTCAAGGAATTGACCCAAATAGGCACTGTCGAAGAATACCAAGCGCAGTTTTTGGCTATTCTTTGTCGCGCCGACAACCTGCAGCCAAGGCAACAGGTCCAATTGTTCACACCCGGGCTGCGCGAACCGATCCGCACCGACGTCGAGCTACAGAACCCTGCAAATCTTCAAATGGCCATGGCATTGGCACGGGGTACGAACGACGCGCCAAGGTCCTGGTCGTCGCCTGCCAAGAGCCGACACGGCCGGCCGACGGCGCGAAGGGCATCAATCGACCAACATAACCCACACCACGTTACCTATCGTGCCAGCGCTGAAGTCAAGCACAGGACCAGAGCAACCACGTCGAACCATGCGCCGCCGTTATCTAACACAGGAAGAGATGGAACAACGACGAACCGCGGGCTTATGCTACAATTGTGAGGAGAAATTCACTCCTAATCATCGTTGCAAGCGGCTATTCCTGCTATTATCTCCTAGTGGTACCTCTGATAGCGACGACGGCCAGGACAATGAGGATGTGCTGGAAGAACCGGGCATCTCGCTCTATGCTTTGATCGGCATTAAGCCACGCGCAACCAATACCATGCAGCTAAGGGTGACGGTGGGCACGACGTCCCTATTGGCACTTCTTGACTCCGGCTCTACTCATAATTTCATCACGCCTGCGGCAGCTCGACGCTCTGGTGTTTGTGTCCAGCCGCGTCCGAGAATGCGTGTGTTGGTTGCTAATGGTGATCGAATTCCGAGCGTTGGCATCTGTCCGGCCCTGACACTGAGAATTGCAATCGAAGAATTCCAATTGGATTGTTATTCTCTTCCACTAGATGGCTTTGACATCGTGTTGGGAATCCAATGGCTGCATGCGCTGGGTCCGATCCTATGGGACTTTGAGGCCTTGACGATGTCCTTCTGGCGCAATGACCGCAAAGTGCAATGGTGTGGTTTGGGTGCACCAACAGCAGCGGTTCAGGCATACCACATCGACGGAGCCGAGATGATGGAAACACTACTATCTAGGTTCGATGTGTTATTTGCAAAACCGACGACGTTACCCCCTGCAAGAGCTCGAGACCATCATATACACCTCTTGCCTGGGACTCCTCCAGTATCAGTTCGCCCATATCGCTATCCTCAGCTTCTCAAAGATGAACTTGAGCGTCAGTGTGGAGTGATGTTACGTTAGGGCATCATTAGGCCTAGCACGTCGACTTTCTCTTCACCAGTGCTCCTCGTTAAGAAGCATGATGGGTCGTGGCGTTTTTGCGTTGACTATCGTGCTCTGAATGACAAAACAATCAAGGATAAATTTCCGATTCCTGTGGTAGACGAGCTTCTCGATGAGCTCTGAGGTGCTCAATTCTTCTCCAAGCTTGATCTACGGTCGGGTTATCACCAAGTGCGCATGCATCCTTCTGACATAGCCAAGACAGCCTTCCGCACACATGAAGGCTTATTTGAGTTTCTCGTAATGCCATTTGGGTTGACCAATGCGCCAGCCACATTTCAGGCCTTAATGAATAGTATTCTTCGACCCTACTTACGTCGCTTTGTGTTGGTTTTCTTTGATGACATCTTGATTTATAGTCAAACTTGGGCAGAGCATCTCCGACATGTCAGTGCGGTTCTTCGTCTCCTCAAACTACATCAATTGTTCCTTAAAAGGTCCAAATGTTTTTTCGGGGAGAGGACCGTGGCGTATTTGGGGCATGTTATTTCCGCGGATGGGGTTGCGATGGATGCATCAAAGGTTCAGGCAGTCCGCGCTTGGCCTATACCTCGTTCTGTTCGGGCGCTTCGTGGCTTTCTCGGCTTGGCAGGCTATTACCGGAAATTTATTCAGAGTTTTGGTTCAATTGCCGAACCCCTTACACGGCTTCTAAAAAAGGTGGCGTTCTTATGGACTGATGATGCCACCAGTGCATTCCTCAAATTACAAGATGCATTGTCCACTGCACCAGTATTACAACTTCCTGATTTTGGGGCTGATTTCATTGTCGAGTGTGACGCTTCTGGTTCAGGTATTGGTGCAGTTCTTCATCAGGAAAAAGGGCCTATTGCTTTCTTCAATCGCGCCTTGGTTTCACGCCACGCGGGTCTGGCAGCATATGAACGCGAGTTGATTGGATTGGTTCAGCGGTCCGTCATTGGCATCGTATCTTTGGGGACGTCGGTTTCTTGTCCGTACTGATCATTATAGCCTTAAATTTTTGTTAGATCAACGCCTTTCGACGATTCCGCAGCATCGTTGGGTGAGCAAGTTATTTGGCTATGATTTTCATGTGGAGTTTAAGCCAGGCCGCTCTAACATCGTCGCTGATGCACTCTCGCGACGTGATCAGGAGGATAGTTCCATCTTTGCCTTGTCTACGGTCCAATTTGACATCTTCAATGACCTGCGGCAAGAGGCAGTCCAAAATCCAGAATTATCTACAATACATAATCAGATTCTAGCGGGAAGTCTTGCGCCCCATGGGCGATGAGTTGATGGTTTGGTTCTTTACAACAAACGTGTGCATGTTCCACAATCATCTCGATTAGCTTGCATCGATTCGCTTTCATCTCATTCGGCAGGGCATGAGGGCGTTCAAAAGACTTTACACCGCCTACGTGCTGACTTCCATGTCCTCCATGATCGCAAGATGGTTCAGGACTTTGTTCGTTCGTGTGCCATTTGTCAACGCAATAAGTCCGAGAATTTGCATCCTGCAGGTTTACTTCAACCATTACCGGTACCTGTACGTATTTGGGAGGATATTGGCATGGATTTTGTGGAAGGGTTGCCTCGTGTTCAAGGAAAATCGGTTATTTTGACGGTTGTTGATTGTTTTTCCAAATATGCGCATTTTATACCTCTTGCTCATCCGTATACGGCAACTTCAGTGGCTCGTGTGTTCTTTGATGAGGTGGTACGTTTACATGGGATTCCCTGTTCTATTGTCAGTGATCGGGATCCAATCTTCATGAGTAACTTCTGGTCTGAACTTTTTCATTTGTCTGGCACCAAACTTAACCTCAGTTCAGCTTTTCATCCTTAGTCCGACGGTCAAACCGAGGTGACGAACAAAATTATTGCTATGTATCTTCGCTGTATTACTGGCGACCGACCCCGACAATGGATTCGTTGGCTTCCATGGGCCGAATATTGTTATAATACTTCTTTTCAGACTTCTCTTCGTGAAACGCCCTTCAAGATTGTATATGGCCGAGATCCACCTTCCCTTCAACCATACAACCCACAAGATACTCATATGCCAGCAGTTGAGCAACTCCTTCAGGAACGCGATCAACTTTTGGCTGATGTTCGTGATCGCCTTCTTTTGGCACAACAACACCATAAGCTTCATTATGACAACAAACACCGCGAGTTGCAGTTTTCAGTTGGCCAGTGGGTCTGGCTTAGGCTTCATCACCGGTAGGCTTTGTCTCTCGCACACACTGTCAATCGTAAGCTCGCCCCTCGATACTATGGACCGTATCAGGTTTTGGCAAAATTGGGGATGTCGCATATCGTTTACAGTTACCACCACGAGCTCGTATACATGATGTCTTTCATGTGAGTTTATTGAAGTTTTATCATGGTGAACCACCATCCGAACCGCCGCAGCTACCAGACATACAACAGGGTCGAGTACTTCCAACTCCTATCCGAGTGGTCAAGGCTCGTTTGTGTCGTGGTGTTCGTCAAATTCTGGTGCACTGGGATGGATTATTGGACTTAGAAGCTACATGGGTTCCGGTGGCAGAATTTCGTCATCAATATCCCTTCTTTCAGCTCGAGGACGAGCTGTTTGCCGAGGAGGGGAGAGATGTCAGGTGGGGCACGGTTTATACTCGACGCAGTAAGCCGCCAGAACAATTAGCATTGGCGAGTTCAGATTATTAGCATTATGTTCGGTTTAGGAAAGGTTTGTTAACCGAGTCGATTCGAAGTTAGGCAAGAGTATTAAATCTGATTTGTGAGTTTGTATCCCAGTCTCTTGTAAGCATCAAGTCTATTTAAGCAAATACATGTGTGCTCGGAAAGTAACCAGAGATTACAATCAATCTTCGTCTTCTTATCTTCTAGTCTTCCTCCGTCATCGCCGCATCGCATCCGAGCATCTTCTAGTCTTCCTCTCGTCTTCTTTGCTACTCATCGCATCCGAAAGCATTACATTGTCGCTTCTGTCGTCCGACAAACCGTTCTGAGCCGAGACCTCAGATCCCACGGTACTTGCTGCGTTCAAGGTCGTGACGCGACATATGTTAAGTCCCATTGATACATCACTTGGTTCGATGTATCAAGTTGAATCAACAGTCTTTGTTGTCACTTTGAACTCGCAGCTTGACTCATACATTTTTACTGCTCACATTTGCCAAGGACATGTACATATTTTTCTTGTAACTTATTTGGTGTACTAGCTTCATCGAGTATCAAGGTCACAGATTCGATCTGAGTTTCCACACCGGTACTCAATTCTTCGTCGAAATTTATTATGCAAAAGCATGAGAAGCGGGGGTTCAACGGAATATTCTTGCAAGCTTCAACTCCTTGTAATGCTCCATTTGAGAAACTTGAGGGTCCTATATGCGATTCAATACATCCGCACAAAGCAGGTAATGATGGTTTCATTGGGGAAAAAATATTAAATCAATGTCAGGAACATATCACATGAGAACTAGCCTTAAAATAGGCTAATGAGAACTAGCAACCTTAGCCATTTGGTTGAATCTAGATTGTTCACATCAAACACGAAAAGCCACCAATATTTTTCAACCCCCCCCCACCACTCACTCTGAATAATCATACGTTGCGCTTGAGGACAATCCACGATCTTTATAAGGAACCGCAGAGGTTGCTGGACGATCAACTACGACCACTGCATCGACTTGCTTGACGTTGGACTATCAACTACGACCACCACATCGACGCGCTCTACGTTGGACCAGGCTGCTCCAACTCTTCTTCCGCTGCTCTACGCGTCTAGTGGTAACGATATGTGATCTTCTACTTGCATGGCTTCTTAGTTACGTGGTAGAATTTTTGAATTGTTAGCTAGTGTAGCCTACCCGTACCCCAACAAGAAGAAAGGTCGAGATTCATCAAAGACAACGTCTCGTGAAATCCTGATCCGTCAAGTAGAAGGATCCTAGCAACGATAACCCTTATGCTCAGAATTATAACCAAGAAACATGCACTCAACTGATTGGGCCGATAGTTTAGTGCATTCACGAGGTTGTAGTGGAACAAAACAAGTACATCAAAAAACACGAAGGTGAGTGTACTGGGGGGGCTCGAGAGTAGAGACACTATATAGGACTGACACCCTTAAGAGCAGTGGAAGGCTGCATATTGATGAGATATGTAGTCGATAAACAACCCCGGCCCAAAACTGTAGTGGAACGTGAGAGGCAAGGAGAAGAGTGCAGGTAGTCTCAATCAGATGACGATGTTTGCACTCAGCAACCCCATTCTGAGCATGGGCACCAGGACACGAAGACTGGTAAAGAGTAATCGCCGTAAAGAAACCGTCTAAAAGCGAGCGTAACAAGATCGCCAAAGAATCACAAATAAAAGTACGGATGGGAGAATCAAACTAAGTACGAACCATCATTGCAAAGCTACGATAGATCGCAAGAAACTGGCCACGATTAAATATAGGAAAAATCCATGTAAAACAAGAATAATCATCAATGAAGATCACATAAAGTTCATGTCTGCCTTTAGAGATAATAGGCGCAGGTCCCCATACATCTGAATGAACTAAGTCAATAGGACGAGAAGACAAGGACCCACTAGAATGATAAGGAAGCTGTAGCTGCTTGCCCAACCCTGACAAAACATGGCCGTGTCAACAGTAACACGTCCAAGAACACCTTGACGAACTAATGAAGAAAGACGAGACCCACACAAGTGACCTAAACGGTGATGCCACTGCACAAAAACTCCAGAGGTGGTAGCAGCAGTAGCGGTGGACATAGAGGTGACATGAGCAATTGAAGTGGACGAAAGGTGGAGGCGATCAAGGATGTAGAGACCCTGACGATCCCTACGGCGTTGGCCAGTCCCAAGTATTGTCCCTGTCTGTCGATCCTGAAAAAAAACATGTGTGAGAGTCAAAACCAACCCTACAGCCAAGATCGGTGAGCTGACCCACTGAGAGAAGCTGCATGGTGAGCTGGGGAACATGGGAAACAGCTGGAACAAACAAGTCAGTGGACAAAAGAGTGCCCTGACAGCTGACAGACAGAGGAGTACCATCAGTTGTCTGGACAGAGATAGAAAAAACAGGAGGTCCTACTGAAGTGGGAGATGTGGAGTCCGGTGTCATGTGGAAAGAAGCACTAGAAACCAGAACCCAAAAAGTACCTAGAGGAGATGTCTGAGCTAGACTGGCAGAACCTGCTGAGCTGCGAGAGAGCTGCTGAAGTAGAGCCTGGCAGAACTGCTGAACAGAGTCACCTCGCTGAGAAGGTCTTGATGTGCTAGTCTGTCCTCCTGCCAAGGAGTTAGGGCCTCCCTGCCCCCCTTGGATCGTCCACGCGTCTTGTTCTGCTTTTTGCGCACCACACAACGCTGGTAGTCGTGTCCGAAGTTCTCGCAATAATTGCACTGAACCCCAGTTTGTGCAAAAAAAAACAGGGGCACAAACAGACAGCTGAGAAGGTCCTGTAGTTGAAGCAGAAACTGTCGGTGTAGTCGAAGAAGAAGGGGTAACAAGTACAGTCAGAACAAATTGTGCTGCTAACCCGCGGCGAAGCTCTTCAACACAAAGTGTCGAAGAGCCCAGTATTGCTTCGAGGCGTGGTGGCGGCTCGGCAGTTGAGCCTCGACAGCTCAAACTCGGGCGAAGACGGAGATGAAGTCATAAAAGCGGCGATCACGATCATATACGCACTTTATGACACTCTTAACAAGCGAGAAGCCTCGTCTAGCTGGCGCCAAAGACTGGCTAGGGCTCGGAAGAAGTTGTCAACAGAGGAGTCCTCCTGGCGAAGCGTCTCCAACTCACGCTGAAGCGAAAAGAACTGAGCATCGCTGCTCTGCTGGTATCGCTCGCGTAAATACTCCCAGACCTAACGAGTAGAACGCTGACTAACAATGTCTGGCTAGATGGAGTTGTCGACGCTGACCACCAGGATGGCTCGAACACGGGCCTCATCAGCACACTAGGGCTCAAAAGTGTCTGTGGCGTACTGAAAGGCCTTATCAGCAGCAGCAACAGCGGCCTTTGCCTCCGTCTTGGCGACCTCATCTTATGTAGGAGGTGCAGAAGTAAGTTGTCTGGGAGGAGCCTGAACTGGCAACGGCAAACAAGGTTGAGCACGAGTGACATGTCCCCAAAGGCAGAGACCATCAAGCGTGATCTCCATGAGTGAAGACCACAACCTGTAGTTCGTCCTATGAAGCTTTGTTCCCGAGAATGGGATCGTAGCGGATGGAACGGAAGCCATCGGTAGGAGGCACTGGACGGCGCGACGACCAAGGCAACGAAGTCTAACAGGCGGGCGTTGGACGGTGCGGCAGTTAGATCGATGTATTGTTATTTTTTGTTATTTTTATTTTTCTTTCTTTCTTTGCGGGCTAGGCTAGCTCACGCTAGAAAAGGCCTGCTAACTCACAGAAGAGAGGCAGAGGCACGTGCGAGGGGGAGCTAGGGTTCCTCCTTGCCAGCGGCGACGAGCGTCGGTGTCCGCTTCTGGTGGCGAAGAGCAGTGCTGCGGCGAGTAGACTCTCTTTCGGCTTGGCGAGGCGCAGATAAACTCCCAAGCGGCAGTCTAGGAGAGGAAAGCGCCTGGCGTGGCCGTCGTCTCTCGGCTTCTGGTGGCGAAGAGACTTGAGCGAGTAGACTCGAGCTCGGGCTCGTCTGGCCGAGGCGCGTGAGGTTCTGGCAAGAACCGGAGAGAGCGGAGGCTCGGCGGCAAGAATCGAACACGCAGCGTCCGGCGATGGGCGGCGACGACGGGCTTAGGTCAATCTTGACCGGCGGTCGGGCTCGAACTCGGGCTCACGGCAGAGTGCGAGAGGCTCCGGCGGCGGATCCGATGGTGACGCGACGGATCCTGCAGTGGGAGGGTCTCGGCTTGGCTGGGGCTCGGGCGGTGCTCGATGTCGGACGATCGGGAAAACATGGCGGCGGTCGGATGGCAACAGAAGGAGAGCTAGGTCAGTGCCCTAGCTCTCCTTCTGATACCATATTATGAATAATATGTTGATCTATTCAAGGGGCCCAATGAGCAATATATATAGGGAGTACAAAAGGGTTGTCATATACAGATAAGAAAACCATATACAGATAAGGAAATATAAAGGGAGTCCTATTCTAACACAAAGGACATTCACAATGGCTTATATACCCATCTCGAGACAACTAAAACAAGAAACAAACTCTAAAGATAACTTTGACACAAAAAAATAGAAACATTGAATTTTTTGCCGTTGGCTTATTTTGGATGTTACGGTGTACACAGATGGAATCATAATGTAACACTTGATTCTTTGCGAGTACCTTGAAGTTTTAAGACACCTAAATGACAAATCTTAACTACTATAATTTGGGGTTTACTCCCATCTTCCCACCCCACCAAATCTTCCCACCTTACGCGCACCGGAAAAAAAGCGCAGAAAAAAAACAGCGCAGCGCCCTTACCCTCCGATTCGTCCGGCGGATGATCGTCCCCCTCCCACCCCGCTCACGCGCACGCGCATCCCCCGGCGCCCACTTCTTCGCCCCCCCCCCTCCCTCCCGCACACTTCTTCGTGTAACTGCCGCCGGCTCCTCGTCTCTCTCCCCTCACTGGCTCGGTGCGGAAGGCGGCGGAGAAGGAGCGCCAGCACGCCGACGTGGAGAGGCGGAGGCACGAGTGGGAGGAGGCGCTGGCCGCGGCGCCGTCGGAGAAGGCGCGCATCGAGATGGTGCCGGCGCGGCGTGAGCGGGTGGGGCAGCGCGCGGAGGAGCGCGGCGCACGCGCTCAGCGGGTCCGGCGTGCGGCCGAGGGCGCCGAGCAGAAGGTGGTGCTCGACCTCGAGTTCGGCGACCTCATGCGGGCCAACGAGATCCACAGCCTCCCGACGCTGCCCTGCCCTGCCACGCCGGATCCGGCCGCCACCAACGCCCCGATGCGACCCATCCCCCTATTCCTGCGCGACGACGACCTCGCCGGCAAATCCCATGGACTCAAATCCCCTATTTACTCTCATTGTGTTGGCCCCAAATCCCATGGACTCAATGCGTCAACCCCCCCAGGTCATGCCACCTCGCCGGCAGCAGCAAACTCCTGTGCGCCCTCGCCGCCCACGTCAAGCGTCCGCTGGCCACCATCCCTCGTGAGTGCGCTGCAGTTGCCGTGGTGCCAGCCCACGAGCGCTGCAGTTGTCGCCCGCCTCCGCCCTCTCCCCGATGCAACGACGCTGACTCGGTCCGGCCGATCCCCAGTCTGCGGCCAACCCACACGGCGCGGCGTGCGAGATCCATGGCTAGAGGAGAAGCACGGAAGGCGCAGGGCATCAGATCTGCGCAGTGGAGGCTAGAGCTGAGGTGACGCCGCCGGATATTGCCGGGGTTGAGGTGGACCTTCCTCCTGTTCTCTGGTCGTCGCCGGCCTGTCGTCGTTGTCTCTGGTGAGGAAAGGCACGACCCTTTTTTCTCCCATCCCTCTTCTCTTGCAGTTTTTGTTGTCAGATGGGTGTACTATATCTAGCAGTGTGGAGTTCTTCAAAGCACGATGGCTGTATTTTTTTTTTCTTTTTGGCTTATGTAGCATGTGATTCAGTTCAGTTGAAATCACTCATAAAAATGTTGTTTTTGTCAATTGGATGCCATATAACTTAAGGAGGTAGTTTAGTGGGAGTAGGTTTCGCTTGGATTGATGCATGTGGGTTGTGATTTAATCGGCTGGATGAAGGATTAGATTGTATTTGGCTATTTGCTGATTTATGACAAATTTATGCGGCAGGCTAGAGCCTCTCTTTTTCCTTGGTTCCTTGGCTGTCTAATTACTTCCCTTTAAATGGTGTTAATTAGGATGTTCTTTCTCCTATGCTATCTCAGCTTCTTTGGCAGATTTGCCGGAGGTGAGCAAGTGTTCATTTTCTTTGCTTCGTAACCATCTAAATTTGATCTAATTATATCAGTTATGACAGAACATAGGGTTGCTAGGTTCAGGTTTACCAGCAAATATGGCATCTGTAATTTCTCTAAGGTATATCAACAAATAAAGTATGGCAGTCCAAATATCAAGTAATGCTAAACTGATATACAGAACATTCAGATTGGCTATTTCGCTATTCATATTTTGGTTTGTTTAGTCTATATATATTTTAGTTGAGTGCTACCGAATTCAAAGGGATTAGTTCTTATTTCTAAAGCTTTGGTACTGATTGGTGGACTCCTGAGGGTGTTGGTGTGCCAGGATTGCTCGAAGGCGGTGACAGGCACAGTTCTGAGACTGTTTGACGGTGGCAGCATGGTGGTTCTCACGGCTCGCCACTTTCTTTATGGCTCGCTGTGAGTTTATATCCTTTTCTGGCCATTCTTCTATTCTTGCTAGGCAAAACAGTTGTCGCAAATCGGCAACACGTAATTTTGCTTTGGTAGTTCCTATTTGTGTGGTACAAATTGAAATGGGAAGTCATGTGGTGAGCTCAAATTGTCTGTTGCCTTTGTTAATAAGAGATCTATGTTAGTTATACCCAAATCTTGGAATTTCCTGATTTGAGATTTGTTTTTTAGTAGTATGTACTCAGTAATTTTTTGATTGAGGTTTACTTTTTCAGTACTGCATACCAATTCTTTATATCTTGCATTTTACTCATCACGATAACATACGACCTTATTTTCTACTTCTCCATGATAGCATGAACTTGGTACATTTTATTGACCATCTCTTAGTATGATGTTTGCTACTGATAATGGTATGTGCCATTTTGCTGTTGGACCTTAATACTGCTGGCATTATGTTTTTCTCTTGACATAGCCACTTGATGGTCAAATATCCTAACATTTCTAAAATTAGGGCTTCTTAGTCAAGATGTTTACATAATGCATAGCCATTTGATTTTTCCGTCCTAACATTTCTACAAGGTTATTGTACCAAAACTGGAACAATCCAATTGATAATTGAATTTTGAAGATGCTCAGCCAATTCATTTTTTTCTTTGTATCATTGGTGCCGAACGGTATGTGTCCTCTAATCTCTTTGTATCGTGTTCTAATTTCCTACCTCTGATGATATGATCCTAGGTGAAAAAGGAGTCAATTCCTGATGAGATTTCAGGAAATCACTTCGATATTTACAATTATCTTTCTAAAGATGTGGCTATTTGATGTGCTGGTGTAGAAGAAGGCCATTTTTTGGATGTTTAGCATGGTGTGCCAATCAAATCTTGGGAAAGCAAAAGTAAGCAGGCACGTATTTGATTCTACTATTACGTTCCACATCTGTTATGTGCATAGTTTATGCTAGATTGTACATAGGAAAGGGGTGTTTCTTCATTTGATTTTGCTGTTCTTACAAGAGCTTTGAGGACCCTCCAGGTTCTGGATTGTACATAGAAAAGGGTGGAAAAGGGGTAGTCTGACATTATAGCAAGCAACACAGTGTTAGCTAAGTGATTCTTGGTGCCATACTTGATGCATGCTGGTGCTATTCAAATTTTTTTCCAGCTTATACTTGAATTCAAGATTTTTTTTTCATCAAATGGTATTGGCATGTGCAATGCATATTGGGTCAAAATTCATGTTAGTTTAGTTTTCTTTGATTCCTACTAGAAGTGATTCGGATATAAAATGAAGTTGTGTTGTTCATTCTTGAAAACTCTCCAAGGTGCTTATGTCCTGTGTTGTTTGAAAAAATCGAATTGCATAGCATAAATGTGAGACAAAGTTGCCATTTCTTATCTTATCTCTACTACTTAAAAGGAGTTTACCGTCGTCTGTCCTCCTTCGTGTGATGTGAGCCATTGGATCCATCCTTCTTCATGTGACGTGAGCCGTGGGGTCTGTTCAGTCTTTCATCTCACACTAGGGAGCTACTTTGGGCAAAAGCATACTTTGGCAATTACATATTTTTGCTCTTAAGTAGAAATGTTTCTTCTCACACTAGAATGCCATGTCTTTCTAACATTTGAAGATAAATTTTGTTCGTGTGCTAATTATCTTGTCTGGGCAACAGACATGCAGTAGGAAAGCAAGGTCCGATTACGCTTGATCTCAAGTCATCAGCTTTTGACCCGAAGGAGAAAGTATGGACAAGGTTCCCTCCAGAAGGCTCAAAATCTGAAGTAAAGGTTCGTGACTTGTAGTTCTCTTTGTCCAAATGCTTTCTGATCTTCGGAGACAACCATCTGTTTTATACTGAATGTACGGAGCACCTTTTTTTGTGTGAACAGAATGGAACATTTGTTATCGTGTAGATATTTCTGAAGATGCTTCGAGCTTACTACAATCATGTCCGGGTGTTCGAGAACACTCTGGTCACCAAGTTGTTTGGTCTGCATTGTGTCAAGTTATCCAGAGCTAACCAAAAGAAGGTCAGAACAGAGTATATATTTGGTTATCATGCGACAACTACTTTACTAATAAATATTTTCTTCCTAAGCTTATATATTATGCCTGATCATCAATTGCTATATTAACCAGGTTCGTTTTGTCATCATGGGAAATCTGTTCTGTTCTGATTTCTCTATACATAGGCGATTTGATCTGAAAGGCTCATCCCTTGGACGTACAACTGACAAGCCATAGACAGCAATCGATGAGTACACTACTTTGAAATACCTTGATCTTAACTTCATCTTTCGATTGCAGAAACGCTGGTACCAAGAGTTCCAAAGGTAAGTGAGGTTAGTGCCAATGAGAAATCATCACATTTTTTACTCCATGTGTTAATTTAGAAGTTGATTTGTTGAAGCAGACAAATTGACAGGTACTGCGAGTTTCTCGAGTAGGAAAACATTATGGATTACAGTCTCTTGGTGGGTGTACATTTTAGAGATAAGAGAGATAAGCTAGCAACTGGAGGTTGGTTGAAAATTAAAACAAATTTAACAATTTTGACATGGCTATTGTATACCTTACAAAGTGCGTTGGTTGAAGGTTCCTTTGACAGTGATAGCAGCAGAGCATCATCACCTCACCTGTCTAGAGGAGACACTGATCCAAACTGGTAAAACAAGATACTTTATTATCCTTCACTTAGTTAAAGCCCATTACTTTTTTGTTGTTCCCGATACTTGTCCTTGTCAAGCATGCACACGCTATTATAATCTGACTCATCATATTAAGACGGCTCATGCTTCCATGATGTTGGTCTTGATCCTAATGCAATGTTCAATGGGCTTCCATCTGTACCCTTTGGTTCACCTGTGCCTTATTATAATTCCTGGATGTGTCTTACTGGTATGTCCCCATAAACACCACAAAAAGTAACATGGTTGAATGGAGTTGGCTCAACTGATGTACTCTGAATTCTGAACTTAATACCTATCATTAGTTATTACATGAATATTTCCACACTGAAGCTATTTTCTTCAGATGATAGTTCTGAAGCACAGGACTAGACTGGTAATATGCATATCTCCACATCTATTGTTCCCAGTAAGTATTTACCATGGGTTAGTTCATGATTTTTTTTTGTAAGGTTGAATGCACTTGACCACACTTAATGTTTTCTTTGGAAATTAATTTTGTTTCTTTTAAATTTTGGGCTGCGAAGATGCAAATGACGTTTCACAACATGGAACCACACATGATAATGTGGAACGATGGTTGTATATTCGATATTTAACATATGGAGTATACTCTACAAACTGAGGAGAGTTTCCAGTGTGCAAGAGAAGGATTTTTTGAATTATATTGTATATGAAGTTAATAAAAATAACCTGCTCGGGTAAAGCTAATCGTAGATGTGTCCTTTCCCTATTATAATAAGGGCAGTTGCAGGAGTGCTTGCTAAATATGACAAGTTCCTGAAATACCTCATTCTGCGCTTGGACAAGGATTTTCTCATCTCTTGTGAGGCAAATTCTCCTTGTCTCATTCTGAGCTAAAACATCCAACCTGTTGCTGTGTTTCTCTCCTCTTGTGTTCTATCCCAAAATCCCTCATCTGAGCACTTAAGCAATTTCCTGCTTGGCTGAACTTGGATTCTCCTTGAACTACTGTTAATGTTAATCCTCTTATTTGCTGAAGCATTGCTGTTTATATCCTGTTTAAAATCTTGCGATAATGGCGCAAACTTCCCTCCCTCCTGGCTTTCGATTCCATCTAACAGATGTTGAGCTTGTTTCCTACTACTTAAAATGAAAGATCATGGGAAAGAAACTATTTGTGAGCTAGAGATGCTGCTGATGCTATAAACACTGCTTGGATCAGAGTTTGAATTGTTGAGGAGAGTGGCCTGGTAGCTAGCTTGTGTGGATGTTGAATTGAAATGTCAGAAACTCAGAATAACCTAGCTGTAGGATGCAGTTTTTTGTGTTGGTGTGTACTTTAGTTGCCATGAAGCATGATTAGGCGATATATCCTGTTCTTATGGAATTTTTATTTTGGCATTTTGCTCGATACCTGAATTGTTTCTTGGTTCATTTTTTTATGCAGATGTACCCATCTTACCATTTTTACATGTGAAGCAAGTTCTTGGCACTCGATGTGAGGTGAACAAGACATTAGTAGAGATGCAAGAAAGGAAGGATGCAGCTGGTAGTTTCCTGAGTAATTTTGACATTGAAACGTGTGGATGTCGCAGCAGTCTGTATTTTTTGGATGTGTGAGGTGCTGCTGTGTTGTATTGGTGCTCATCTGCCTACAGTATGCTTTTTTGAAATGATTGTGTTGTGAACATCCTATTGTTAAGGTTCCAAGTGAACAAGTTGGTGGGTTATCAGTACTACACCGTTTTTTTCTGTTCATTTTGAACCAGCAGCATTTCCGAATTGTGGCGACTGGTAAAGAGCGATCAAGCTGTATGAATGAGCATGACGATTGCCGACACCTGAACGACGTGAATATACTTTGGGAAGTATATCAGCTCATTTGTTGTGCTCTATAAGTAAACAATCTTATAATCTATAAGCTAATGAATGGGTAAGCTGATACTATATAACATTGCAGTACGGGCTGACCGTAAGTGACGAGTTAGCGTCGACTCAGGGTTCGCAGTCGCAGACACAGACCGGAGGTGCTCACATGCCTAGCAGACAACAGTGCCCTCCTTTGTTCACCGAAATTTCCGATTTTAAGCCAAAATTCGGAACCCTGGTACTGGTAGATCAAAGAAGATTGTTCATCCGCGCAATCCTGCATTTGCAAGCTGTCGGCTGATTCCATCACTGCATATACGTGTACATGAGAAGCTTTTCACAAGCACCAAGCACGCATTTTCCATGTACAGAAGCACAACAAAAATCGCTATTGTGAGGCTATTTTCTTTTAATTGTCGCACAAAGTTCTTATTCTATTGTGTTGCACTAATGTAATGTCCGTATGTATCACCATCTTTTAATTACTTGATTCGTTTTATATGTTAAAGGACAACATTATTTCTGTAAGATTTTAAGATTCCGTTGCAACGCACAAGCATCCTACTAGTTCAAGAGTGATGTTTGACTGGACCACCCAAAACCAAACATAGAACCATTTGGACCAGCACTGGCAGGCCATAAGAACGGCAAATTACCTGGTCGGATGTGAGGATGATGAGGTCCTAATCTATGCTAAGATTGGAAATAGGAACAGTTTCAGCACCACCCATTGACCCCTATTCATATCGGTGCTACCGGCGGCCATCAGGGCCAGTCCTCTACTACAGTCATGGGTTGTTACAACACCTCATGGTGCCGCTGTCTCTGCAATTCGTTGCCGCCAAGCCTCGGGGTCGACGTCGTCGCAACCATCCATTGCCACCGGATCCGCGCTGCACGCACTCGTTTCTGTCGTGTCACTTCACACTGGCGAGAGGTGGAGTCTGATGATGAGACAGCGGTCGGGTGTGGCCCGGCGCGAGTGATCGTGAGTGGAGCGCTCGGAGGGCGCGAGGGACAGTCAGTGGTGCGCGGACAGCTGGGGATGTGCGCAAGCCGGCGGTGAGGGGAGGGCATGAATAGGTGGCGCTTGTTGTGGGTGCGTGTGGTGTTGGAATATAAGAATTAGGGAGCAGATCGTGTATTCGTGGGGGGACTCAGGTGATACAGTTTGGGCTTTTTGGGTAGAAGCGCGAAGACGTCGAGATGCGGAACTAGGAAGTTGCAAGCTCTAGAGACGTGCGAAGGAAGCGGTCGCTGAGAGGGTGGGCCTTCCAGTCGGCGTGCCAGCAATGGGTGCAGCTGGGTGGCGAGTGGAATCGGGTGGAACATCTTCCCGCTGTATAGGATAAACCTTTTTTTTATTAGTTAAGAGATAATACGAATTCTTCCGTGGATGAGTTTTATGAGGCACATCTTCTTGTTCCCAAGTAGGGTGCTGATGCGCTGACGCGACAGGTGTCGTGTGGGATGCCGTATGGGTGCAAACGGAACGGGTAATTCCCGTTCGACTAACCTATCGAATGATTACGGAGCGAATGCGGAATGAGGTAAATGGTTATCTGACACTAACCGTATCTGACTCCGAGGAAAAATGTGTAATAGGATACCGGATGAGCGATGTATGTCCATATGTATACATATGTCAGATGGTACGAGGAAAACATGTTGTAACTTCACTTAGGAACATGATAACAGATAGATGAGTTGCTGCATCTGAGCAGACAGAGAATAATGAGTGTTTTTTCCTTTGACATTTCACGATTAGTCTCTTTGTGTTCGCAATGTCCTACTGTCCAATGTCCTGCATAGGGGTGCAAAAGAATGGATAATTTCCGTTTGACCGACTGAAGGCCCGCGGAGCGAATACGAGATAAAAAAAAATGGGTAGCTGGCATTATTCGTGTCCGACTCTGAAAAAAAATACGGAATAAGATACAAGATGCGCAATATTCGTCCGTATTCGCTCCGATTGCGCCCCTAGCCGCTAGTTTTTAGTGGGTGTGGTCGGTGGTGTGAGTCAGTGTGTGGCTACAAACGGGCTCGACAGTCGAGACCGGTGTGGGGAGTTGGGCTCGTGTGCGGGCGCGGTGGGTGTTGTCGACCAATCCAGCTTTTTTTCTTTCTTAGTTTTTTTTTTCTTTTAAGAAGGGTAGGAAGGAGCCTTGAGAAATCTTCTTGTAGGAGAAGATGACTTTGCAAACTGCTCGATCTGGCCCTCTAGAATCGGAAACTAATGAATAAAAAAGGGTTGGACACCGTCCATCCCTCTACCATATCTATACAAATAGAATAGAATTGCTATATAGACTGCTAAGTGCAAAGATGGGAATCGAACCCTGACCTCAAGGTTGCGAGCCTCGTGAGCTACCAAACTGCTCTACTCCGCTTTGGAGGGCCGGAAATTGGTGAAGAAAAAAAGGTTAAATACAGGTCTCTACCATGTCTAGACAAATAGAATAGTCCTTTTATGCATAATGGAGCTGGTAGTGGGAATCGAACCCACATCGTTAGCTTGGAAGGCTAGAACAATAATCGACACTAGTTGATTATTTTTAACGTCTCTAATTCAAAGCTCAACATGAAATTTTGATTTCATTTGGCTCCTTTATAGATATTCCCATCACTTATTGACTTATAGTCTATGTCAACTTTTCTATCCGAATGAAACCAAAGCTCTCCACTTTCTAGATGATCCCCGCAGCCGGATGGACTTGCAAGTTGCAATATTGACTTTGCCAATTTGTTGTTCTCCGGACTGGATGCTTATCTCCACTTGTCAATCTATTGTGGATGCCTTTAGTAGAACACAACTCATTGGATTTCGAACACGTGTATTTCTTGGGACGTATAATCGGGTCTAGACTCGCACTAGTGATTTTCCAGATGTCTTAGAACCTTTCATGGATATGGGTCATCATCATTCATCCAGCTTAAAGAAAACTGAGAGGTTTCAAACAATTAAGAAAAGTAAGATATGTTTAAATGCCAATAAGCATAAATGGTTTACCTCTAATATTATCAGGTCCATTTTGGCCAAGTCTCAATTTCACCTTATGGTCACAGGGGCTTATAAGTTGAAGCTAAGGTGGACCAAATAGGACTTTCTAAGCCTGTTTTATACTGTAAATCCAAGTCTCTTGTCTACTTTTTTTTTTTTTGAATAATAGTCTCTGCTCTACTTGGATGTTGGAGCTTCAAATTGATGGAAACTAGTGGACGAAGGGGGAGAGAGGCCCCAAATGATGTACTCAACCTATCCGATCACCTTAAACCTAACCAAATGATTCCTGAACATGCATGCCATTCAACCAATGTACTCTACTTTATCAGAAAGCCAAACGATTGAAATGACAAGTGACAAGCAAGATTATTGTTAAATTTGAGATGCCCAAAGACTCCCGTTGAATTTCGCCAAATTATTTACACCAGATGGTGTTTAATCAACTTCTGACACTTGGGAAACGTGAGTGAAGTTGTCAGGCTATAAGAATCAAAACAAAGCTGCGTACAGTTCATCGAGTTGAATGCTCGACTGGAAACGAATCAAAACAGACGACGGGATCGGAGCTGGTACCGCCTTAAAGGCAGAGCAACAATCGTACATGACTCCCGGCCCGGGCAGAGGATCCCCTGTCGGGGCGCCCATAAATATCTACCAATGCTCACTTGCCTTGTGCCACCACCCTTGTCAGAGGGGGGAGTGAAGGGAGGGCAAAGCTAGCAGCAGCCATCACTCCGCTCCGCTGTACTGCGTGCAGATGACCAGACATAAATCTGACGCACGTCTCCTCCACAATACTGCATACGAGTACGGTAACAACAGCGCTACAAGTATGTTATTATGGTATTCTACAGTAATACTGTTAAAACCGTGTCGATTTTACTGTATATTAGAAATGATGTATCAATTGTGCTGTTTATTACTGTAGCATGATATTAGACCTAGATAAACCCTAGTATTGTGCGCTTCTAGCGTAGTTAGATGATAGGATCCGCGTCGACATAAATTGGGGGCGATGGGAAGGCAGATTCTTCTCCAGGAGAAGTGACAGCTTTTCTCACCGCCATTTAGGCTCACTGTCCTTGTCCTGTGTGCTACGTGTGTACTCCTTCTGTAGTACAGTTATTTGTTTTAGGAGCAAGGTTTTATTCGATTTTGATAGGAGCGTGTGTTGAACGAACCTAGACGTATCTTCTCTCTGTCTCCCAAGTCAAATACTGAGAAGTGGCTAGGTTCAACCGTGGTGCATCCAAAGCTGTAGCTACCAGATATCTGCCGATGCTTATCTTTTCTTTCGGTTTTGGAGCTAGGGCTGTAGCAAGAATGGGCGACTGTAATTTGCCTTTGGAACTTGACGCACAGAGCAGAGCCCCCATGCATACATGTCAAAACTGCTACTGCTTGGCATCGCTTGCTTCTTGTCCTATTCCGTATCGTTGCATCTAGAAATTAGAATTAGTAGTTGAAATCAGAATTAGTAAGTTGAAGTACATGGGACGAAAAGTTGTTGAAGTACATGGGATGAAAGCGCACGATACATCACTTAGTCGTTGCCATTGGTATGCTGTGGTACTAGCTTTTATGCGAAGTGCAAACTTGCTTAACTCTCACCTACAATGGACTAGTTCTCAATTAAATTGCACGTGTTGGTAGGAAGCAGAAATTAAGGTCCTATTTGGTAGAACTTTATATTATCATTTTTCAGATTCTGCATCTGATTATATGATAATCCACTTCTCTAAGAATCTGAAGATATCTGTTAAAAGTGTTTGGCTGGTAGATTGGTTCCAAAAACCATATGAGGGAGGATTAGAGGCAAATAGACCAAGCTACCCCTTTTACAAATACTTCAATTGTGACTTGTAATGCTTGCTACGTAGATCACTAGACAGGAAAATATCATGTTCATTGAGGAAGTGTGCATTGCAAAATGGACTCGTACGTGCAAAACGGAGCAACATGCATTACAAAACGAGGAAATGTAGTGCAAAATGGACCCGTACGTGCTACTCCTATTCAGGTCCACCTGGTGGTTGATGCTATTAGAAAAAGATCCATACTACTGAAAAGAAACTTGTACAAAATCAGCCTGGACAATGCAGACTCGTTTCTCTCCGGAAACGTACTCGGATCCATTTACATAATACACGCTTGCATAAACATGATCAAGAAACAACGAACACCTGCAGTGAAAGGAATTGGATGTTGGTCTCCATGGATCAACTCGACAGGCAGTGAAACAAAGGAACGGATAGAACGAAGATGACATTAGGAAAGTTGCATTTATACACATTTAAGCAAGAAGATGCATTCAGAACAATTACATGCTTATTGTTTATTATTCCCCACCCAAAAAATGAAACATTCACTACTACAGAAAATGTCTTCACAGACGATTCAAAAACGTCATTACAGACTGTTTCCAGAGCCGTCTGAGTTTTATGGGTCTGTGATGCATGCTATCACAGACGGTTCGTATTTAGAACCGTCTGTGATATATAAATAAAATCTCCAAGCAATGACTGCTTGTGCCTTTAAAACGGCTTCATATATATATTATATATATCGTTTGTAGTCTGACCACTTCGAGAATTGAGTGAGGAGGATAAGAACCAACCACGGGCAACCTCTCATCGAACCTGCAAATTCAAGTGAGGCTACAAGTCCAAAAGCGTGTGGACATATAATTACTTGGATGCATGTGTCGATGGTAATTGGACTTGACATCAAGAAATGGTTCGACAACCAGGTTGGCTTCATGTATCGACAACCAAACATTTCTTGATGTCAAGTCAATTACTATCGACAAACATATAACTATAACTATATATATATATATATATATATATATATATATATATATATATATATATATATATATATATATATATATATATATATATATATATATATATATATATATATATATATATATATATATATATATATATATATATATATATATATATATATATATATATATATATATGAAGAAGTTTATTTAAAGCCTGGCAAATCCTTTGCTGGAGATTCTATAGAGAAGAGATCAGGAATAGAATGGTAGGATGTATACGTACCTAGGACGCAAGGGGGGAGAACTTGACCTGGGACACAAATCTGAAAAGTTAATTGTAGCCAAGCCCCATCCAAACCACATCGATCCCATGTAAGCTAACCAAGCACAAAGAACCGGCATCAATAACCCTCAGTACCCATCAGAGAGCAATAACCAAACCCACCATTTTGCCACATTCATTTTTGCCAATCTGAACCCACAGCATGAACTAAGTAAGATGCACATAATGCACATACACCAATAGCCCTCAGTTTACATCACAGAGCGAGATGACTATTAATATGAACTAATTATCAATTCAATTTTAGCATAAGACTATTAACATCATTACATCACAGAGCAAAGAGATTATTAATATGAACTAATTATCAATTCAATTTCAGCATAAGACTATTAACATCATTGAGCAGTTCAACAGCAAGATAGCAAGACCAAGGGTATCCAAACCCACCACACCAATAGTAGCCCTCGGCATCTATCGCAGAGCACTAGCCATTTTCAGCACAGAACAAGGGGGGTAGAGACAGAGAGGGAGTAAGGTAGGGTGATACCTCGATCTGGCGCAATCACGACGGCCACCCCACCGGACAACCCTCATCCATCTCCTTCACCTTGCATAAATCACACAAACATCATGACACAACTTAAGGCTCAAGCATAAAATCAAACTCAACAAAAGACATTAAGCTAACGGATCTAGAGGAGAATAGAGGGAGGATGGAGAAAGCAAACCAAGGAGGGCCAGGGCCCGAGCGCAGGAGGCCAAGCAGGAGAACCAAGCCATGGATGCGGGCAGGCAATAGGTGCAGGTGGCGGCACAGTGGATTAGGCGTGGCGGTGTCACGTAGTTGTGGCACGACCACAAGCAGAAGACACTCTATCGTCTGCAGTGTCTTATGCGGTCTGAGTGGTGTCTACCGGTGGCGACAAGGAAGAAGGGCGGTGGCGGCGACGGGCAGTGGCGGCGTCAAGGTGGGGAGAACAGCAGACGAGAGTAAGTCTTGTTGAGGAGTGCGAGTTAGGGCGGACGCAAACCCTAGCGGCCGGGCTTCTACTAATAAAGAGACTTATCATATACGGTTCTATTATGAAACCGTCAGTGATAGTTATCACTGACGGTTCCATTATGGAACCGTCTATGAAATGGTTTTCTCAAGTATATTATCTTGTATATACACTTACATGCATGAAGAAATTACATGTTTATATGTCAATTTTTTCATTTAAATACTCTTGAAAATTTGCTTTAACTATATATATATAGTAATAATTCAACATATAATTAATATAGTAACTTCACCTCCAAACTAGATTTTTTTTGTTCTATTTTGGAATTTTCATATGGCCAAACAGCATGGCCAGTCGCTTCTTACAAAAAGGTTTTTAAAAAAAGTAGAAACCTACAAATAAACAAAGTTTTTCTAGTGGTGGAGGTAGACTGCTATCTCTGTCTTCAATACTTCGTAGGCTGCGGCGGACAGTTCATGATCGAACGAAGCCTGAAATGCATCCACCCGCTGACACGCTCGTTCGAGTGTCTCTGAAAGACTTTGATTGTTGAACTAAGAAGAATTGAGCCCATAGGCTCTCTCCCTTGCTTGAGGGTCTCGGCTGTCGACTTGGTCTGCCGCCTCGGTCGCGATCCAGGTGGCGTCAAGTCTCATGGAGGCGTCTGCGTCGTTGTGGAGGATCACGTCGATGACGATAAACTTCGCCAAAAAGAGGAGATTACCAGAAGATGCGGCGGAGGAGGATGTCAAGGCGGCGGAAGGTGGTAAATCACCGCTCGGCAAATTCTCGAGACAAAGGAGTGAAGACTTTGTTGAAATAGTGTTCTTCGCAACATCCGCCAACGTCTGAGAGAGGTGCTTATGCAAGACGGTCGGTAGGCCATCAATGCCGGCGACAAGAAAACAAAAGAGGCAGTCATTTCTGTTATAAGTGTGGGGATGATCATCTTCGATGGCAGATGATCCTTTTTATAAAACATGGAATAAATTCGGAGCGTGAGACGAAGAGACGCATCGGGGAGCCGAAGCGGCATTGATGCGACGAAGAGACGCGTTGGTGAGCCAAAGCGGCATATTGAGGCGACGAAGAGACGACGCATCGGCGACGAAGAAACTCATTGGGCTTCGAAGCTATAGCGATATTATCACAGACGGTTATAACAAAAACCGTTTGTGATATATAGTAATATCACAGACGGTTATTGTTAAGAACCGTTTGTGAGGTTTCACATATGGTTATTTATTGAAAACCGTCTGTGATATGTAGAATTATCACAGACGGTTATTAACAATAACCATCTGTGATACTTCACAGACGGTTTTAGTTATAAACCGTCTGTGATATTACCTCTTCACAGACGGTTTTTAGCGCAGGCGGTCTCTAAACCAAAACCGTCGTGATTGAATATATCTGACGGTTTTGGTCAGCAAATGCGTGATGAGGCGTCGATATTAGCCTTTTGTAGTAGCGATTTCTTGTTTTCTACTATTCCAAGACAGAACAATTCTTCTGGACTTAGCATTAGTAAGTAGTAACCAACATAAATTGTAGCGTTGACTATGTAGCAATCGTAGTTTTTATCCCCCATTGCTTCGAGGCATACGCCGCTTGAACAGATCATCCCACCGTCAACAACCTCAAAGCTAATAATCTTGTCGCTACAAAACAATGAGAAAATGGTAAAATATTTCAACCAGTTACCCAATCCCTGGTTGTGATGGCTTCAATGGAAGTTCACTTAACGAGAATCCAATCAAACCTTTATAAAGGATACTGGTGCTGATGAGATGAACTCTTACATAAATATTTGTTGGAGCTTGATTGAAGGAAGAAATTCAGGTTGTGATAGCCATAGTATATGGTATACTTTCATACATAAAATCAAATCTGGCAGTGCTAGTATAGAACAAACATTCAATCTAAAGACAAAAAACATACATGATACTCGCATCTGGCACCTATGGTTTTGGGCAACTGTGACAAGCCCTTTTACAGGAACAACTAGAACAAACCAAACAAAACATTTGTGATATCCCTCTACCAGATGATATAGCAATTTGAACTAAAGAGGATCACAATACTCGATAGATATACCATATGTTTATGAGCACCACATCAAGAAACATTTTCTGGGCTGCTCAATGAACCGGGTTCATATTGGCATACTTGTCAAACAAACACAATGCCCCATTTTCATATATTCAGCAATTGTTCACCATGTGTTTGTCTAATCTAAAAATTCTCAATTCATATCACTATATCAGAGCCATGCCATGTACAAACCAGTGTGCAAATTGACAATGCTATTTACTCACTCCCTTAACCTTAAGTGAAATACGCATGCTCTACAATAGGGAATATATGCTCATTGAAATGATCAAGTGAGCACTAACTTAGGCACGGTTGAAAATTTTACTTGACAAATTGGCATAAATTAAGAACCCATCACATTGTAGCATTACACTTGCACTTGGTTATGATTCAGCACTTTAATGGCAAAGTTCCAAGGATTAACAGGCATAAAGAAAAAGTGGAGAGACACTCGATGTTCACCCCGGGTATCGACCCTGCACAAGCAATCCACAGCCAAAACAGCTTAATTCACCAACAATCGAGAAACAGCCAAGAAAGGGAAGCTCTTGGCGTGAAGGCAAGGTGTTCGACGGAATGGCTGAGAGACAGAGAAGCGGGTTAGGTTACCGCAACGGAAGACGAGGATGGAGTTGGAGGAGATGGCATCCTTGCAGGTGCGCACGGTGGCAACAGCGATGTCCTGGCCATGCTGGTCGTAGCTGACACCCATCTCCACGAACAACAACTTCATGGCCTCCCCGCCCCTTGTTCCTGGCCATCGCGTGTCTAGGGCTAGGCTGCCAACATGGAAGAGGAAGCAAGGACTCTCGTAACACTGGCTGTTGGCGGCGCACTCGCTGGCGGGCGGAGGCACACACGAGGGCCGGAACCGCCTAGGGCTTCGACAAGAAAATCGCCGCCCGGTCGCGAGTGCGAGAGGAGATAACGACGCGAGGGGGAATGTGAATCAGTACACTCGGGGGTGTCTTGTGGTGGGACGAGACAGGGGTAACTTAATGGCATTTGCAGGTAATTTCATCCAACTTCAAGGGTTATTTTTCCTTGTTGAAACGCTCCCCACGAGAATCCATGGGAAGGCTGCTCCTTGTTACTAGTTCATTTTCGAGACAACTCCTCGCGAGAAGCAGAATCTGGTGGTTTTGAGAATCTGGGTGTTTGGCACAGCTCCACGAGATTCGAACAAGAAGCTAGGAGTAGGAGTCGTACCAAACAGGGAGTACTGGAATAATGTGTGTTCTTTGTTGTAACTGTCTATCTATTATCTTATTAAAGCACAGTCAAGAGAAGTCACCATATTTGTTTTTAAGGGCTAGAAATTCCCATGTTAATCGGTGAAGAAAGAGAAAGATCAACATCGTCGATCATGGTGGGTCCAGATTATAACGGTCTAGATTAAAAAAAGAGTCTATATCAAATACAATAAAACTGAAGCTCGAAATAAAAAACAAAATAAAATCAGAAATTTGATTTTCATACAAAATTCTAAGTAAAAGAGTCCAGGTCAAGTACAACAAAACTAAAATTCAGAATAAAAATAAATTAAAACAATTTTATTTCCATACAATTCATAATTAAAATATCTAAAGAATTATAATTTGAAATAAAAAATAAACAAAAACAGGCAATTATATTTGTATACGTAATCCAACAAAAAAGCTGAAATATGGAATAAAAACAAAATAAAATTATCAATTTGATTTCTATATGAATTCAATAATAATAATTAGGAATAAAAATTAAACAAAAATGACAATTATATTTGTACAACAAATCCAACAAAAAAACTTAAATTCAAAATAAAAATATAATAAAATTAGCAATTTGATTTCAACACTACTTCCAATAATTATATTTTGGAATAACAAATAAACAATAATTGGCAATTAGATTTGTATAAAAAATCCAACCAAAAATAAGCGATATTAGGAATAAAAGTAAAATAAAATTAGAAATTTGATTTCAATACAATTCCAAAGTAAAATCCTAAATACTTGTAAACTCAAATAAAAATTAAAGGAAAATTAGCAATTGGATTAGAATATAAACTCCAAGAAAAAGAAGTGAATTTCATAATAAAAATAAAGATGATTTACATATTTCCATACGAATTCCAAAGTAAAATCCCTACATAACTATAATTCAAAATAATTTAAATAAAATTAGCAATTTGATTTGTATACGAACTTCAATAAAAATAATTGAAATGTAGAATAAAAAAAGTTATAACGATGATGACACAAATGGTGTCGGAGGAGACACAAAAGAAGCCACTACATTCGCTCTTATGGTCACGTGTTTCTACTGTTGTTCCATATGGAATAAAAATAAAAATAACTAAAAAATTGGATAAAAATACAAGTTACCGAAGGTGTCGGAGGAGACCATGAAAGAGTGCAATGGCACCGATCTATCCTACAAGAAGACTATGGAGATCATGGGTAGATGATCATAGTCTTAGTTTGTTGAACAATTGGCAATAGTGCCAAGGTGTTTGGGAGAAACCCTCGTTTTATCGAAGTTATCACCGGCTGTCAGGTTACTAGTGGTTTGACCGACCTGGGAAGCGGCCTGACCAGCTCAGGGAGAGTGGTCAGATTGGCCGAGACACGACCGTCAGACCAGCCAAAAGTGGCGGATAGACCGGCCGGGGATGAAAAGTTGGAATTTTGGGAAACACCGAAAATCACTTATGTAGGAATGTGAGGTGATGTGTTTGCACTAGGTCTCATGGAGCATGGAGTTCATAGGAAAACTAAATAGAGTTTGAATTTTTTAGAGAAGATGTGGTCTGAGGCTTGGGAAAATTTTCAGAGCAGTATGGCCGGCGAGAAGAGGTTTCATGCGATGGGAAGGTAGTGAATTTTGTGGGTTTGGCCAAAGTCATGGGATTCAGTATATAGATGTTGCATTATGCATGTTTTGGCTGTTGTGGGTCAAGTTACGAGGAACTTTTGTCCGACATCGATTTCTTGGTGTATTGTTGTGTAGGTAGCTTGGAGTCAACTATGATCAACAGTAAGGATGATCAAGACTAGGCTATGAGAGCCGAGGTCTAGAACGATCAAGGATTCTAGGTTGAAGAGGTTAGACTTAGGCATGGCGTAATATGGACAAGAACGACTGAACGGGAGGTTCGGTGCAACGAGTTGCATCAAGTGGTTTGTGGTCGGTGTAAGTGCTATAATGGTTTTGATGGGAGCCAGATGGAAGAGACTTGATGATATGAAGAGAGACATTGATGAACCTGCGTGTGGTGAAGCATGAGATTGCTTCAAGTTGATTGGACTTGATCTTTGGAGAAGGATCGATAAGGGGTATTTGGTATTCTCACTAAAATACCAGATTGGTGACCTTGAAGAAACGGCGACGCAATACGACACAAGGATAGGAGTTTAGGTCAAGAGAAGACGGGGTGCACGAAGAGACGAATTCAGGAGACCTGATTAATCATCCGCTTTGAGAAACGTGTGTGAATGTAGACCTATTTGTGTGTGAAATTAACGGGTGTCCGATAAGGTTTTGTCTTTAGACCTAGCCTTAACCAACCAACTCAAGCCTAGGAAACCTTAATTTGTTTTTTTAGAGAAAATGGAGATGTAGATGAGGCTAGGGTTTGAGAGTGATGGATTGATTGAGTGCTTAAGTGTTGAGATTTTTTCCTTCATGATGGAGTGCCTATAAACCTACAACCCCTCTAATCAATTCAAGCAAGTTTGCCATCAGATGAGTTCTATCTTATTCTTGCTATCTTTTTTATGCCTTTGGGATTTTTTCCGTTACTTGGGTTTTGATTGGATCTTTTTCTATGGTCTATTTTGCTAGGACTTGTGGGAATCGATCTAAGGTCATCTGGACTATCTTCCATCCACGCGCAAGCTTTTGGATCAAAGTTTGATTTTCCTTGGTTTTTTTTGTCTTCTTGACCTCGATCGAGAAATTCGTGAGACCTTGCCTCGATCGTTCTGATCGTCGATAGGAATAGGTTGCTGACCTTTTTGATGAGCTATGTTTGAAATCCCAGGAGATTTGGATAGCAGAATCAAAAGTTAGATTGATTTGAGATCACTTCAGGATGCTGCCTCTACAGCTGGCGGTCAGACCGGCCGTATGTCTTTGTCCTCTGGGTTTTTCCAGTTTCAACGCAAGACTTTCGTTGTGTTCTTGTGCCTCTAATCTTCATATATTTCATAGCTATTGGAGTGAAGAAGAAGTTGAATAACAAAGTGGTGAAAAAGAGTAGGTGCTCCTATTCACCCCCTTTAGTTGCCTTTTTGGTCCAACAAAGACATTGACCCATGGGGAAGCGAAGAGTCGAGGTGGCGATGACGGAGATGAGGACAATGTCATGCTTCTCGTTAGAGCCATTGAAGAGAAAATCCAGTGTTGTAGGAGCCAAGGGCCGCGATGACAAGTGGTAAGCGTCGACGCTGTTGAAGAAGTTAGTGGGCAAAGAAGCTCGATGATAGGGAAGTCCTAGCAGGGAGGAGATGAAGCTTTGCATTGAAGACGAGCTATGGAAGATACGGTGTTATCGGGTAGCTAGGAGTGTGCCAACATTGGTGATGAGCACGTCGTCGTTGACAAATAGCAAAAATATTCTCCACATCGTTAGACAACAACTAAAGCAGACATACCAACATCAGTAAAGATGGGAGGTCGCCACGGTTAGTAAGGAAACCACAACGTTAAGTTGGCCAACACTAAAGAAGTGAAGTGACCGATACGAGAGAAGACATCGAGTATGTATAACATCATGAATCGTGCATGTGTATGTACATGCATACATCCATACGAATAGATGCGCGGGCGTACAGTGGCAGAGGAGCAAAAGGCTTGGAGTAGAGATGACGCGACCATATGGAATATGCTTAGGGTCATCGAAGAGAATGTGACATGTGGCATGTGTATGCGTGTTGATGTTGCAATGGTTAGCATTAAGCAATAATTGGGGAGAAGTAAAAGATAACTGTGTGGTAAAGTATTACATTAGAAGGGTAGTAGTTGAAAGGGACCGATCAAGATTTTGGTTTAATGTTGGAGTTTGAAGCAAAAAAGCTTTGACGAAGAGAAGGGATAGAAGACACACGGTTTGGTAGGGCGGCCGGCGTGTAAGGAAAGATAAATTCAAGGTAGGTCGCCCATGATGTATCGGTGTATGCGTGAGCAAGATACGCTAATACCGTGTAAACTAATAAGATAATTTGCCGCAGACATAATTAACGTATTGCTTAAAATTAAATAGAGGTACATATGCATGCATACAATTTGGAGAAAAAAACTAATAAGATAATTTGCATGCAACTCCGTGATCTATGCATGATGGAGCATAGTTAATTTCTAAAAAATCCCAACAACTTATTATGCTCAATGATTTTCTTCCATCAAAGCTCATACTTCAACTACGTTCCTCGTGTTGTAATTTCCTTCACACTTCTATTTTCATTTCCAGTGTTTAGGATATCTTAAAAATCTAAATAACCTACAAGATACGTAAATATATTCTCAAGCATTTATACAAACTTCGAAAAAAATCTAGCTGCATAAATATGTTTTACATAACAACCTTAAAAAAAGTGTGTACTAGGTACTATCAATTGGATGTAGATTTTGCAGTAAGCGTAGCACCATTCCCCACGCTAACGGTGTTTAGTGTCCGAAAATCGGACGGACCATAACTACCGTCGTGGCTAAACCTGGGCCGCTGGATGAGGCTGACACAGGGCCCGTCGTACAAAGCCGCCCACTACGCTCGTGCCCAGGGCAAACCGCTCTGACGCGCACCCAGTCCCACGCCCACACCCACTGACCCACAGAAGTAGGGTATGTTTGGTTCGAGACCTGAGAGCTGTGACTGAGAAAAAGTGGTGCCTGAGAGTAGCCTGAAAACCAAATGATTTTTGCATGGTCAGGCAAACCTAGAAATATGGTGTTTGATTGATAACACGTTCCTGAAGATAGAAAAAAAAGAGAGAACTAAAGAGATAGCTGTCTGAGAGTAGCTGCCTGCCAAACGCTCAATTTATACGTCTGGTGTCCAAGCATCAACCACACGATGCTCAGTTGGCCATCCGACTCACTTCCTGATCAGGCCTGCGTGCGTCAGGTCTCAAGGCAAGCAGACCCGTGATTCGCGCAGAACGACTCAGTCCTCACGGCTCACGCCATCCACCGCCACTCTGGCCTACTGAAGCACGGGCCCGCGAGTCATTCCCACACGACAAGTAACAAACACCCTAGTCCAGGAGCAGTTGGGCCCGTACCGGAAGGTCCCTGGCGTAGGCCCCGCCCGTAGACCGCGTCGATCCCCGCCGTACGTCGCGCCTCGCGATCACCCGTAGGTCCGATCCACCACGCTACAGCGAGGACTGCGCCCGTGGCCCACATGTCAGCGGGAGGTCGCTACTGCCCTCAAGGGAGGGAAAAAAATCTTATGGGACGGGGCCTCCTCTCTAAGGCCCCTACTTCATTTCCGTTCATTTCTCCCCCCTGCAAATCAAGGGCTCGGATGACTCAGAGGAGGGGCCTCACCCGTCCCAACAAATTTGCTTCCTCACGGGAGGCGTCCATTAACGGCGACGTTTCGGGTGAACATAGGGCCAACTGTGCACATATGCACAAACCCCATCCTGGCCCTCCGTGGAGCATCGGACGGCCGATGGATATCATGTGGCCGTCGCCGCTTTTTCGTCCTCCCCCGCCATCGCAGCAAGAAATTGCGATTGCTCCTCGGCGGGCCAAAATGGCGGCGCCATTTTCCCAGATGCGGAGCGCCGCTAGGGTTTAGACTTCGTCACCGCCGCCACCCTTCGCCGCCGACCGCATTAGTCGCCGCCGCAGTCTTGGCCCCGCCCGCCATGCGGCTGAGTCACCCCGCGACGCCGCCTTCTTCGCCGAGGCGCTGAAGTCGCCGACGCCGCCGCTTTCGCCACGCAGATCGAAGTCGCTTCACGACGCCGCCCTTCTTCGCCGAGGCGCTGAAGTCGCCGACGCCGCCTTCTTCGCCGAGGTCTTTGAGTCGCCGACGCCGCCGCTTTGTGTTTAAAGCCAATAGTAACCGCCAGCAGAGTATCATCGAACCCAATTGATTTCGGTATGTATATCCGAGTGCACCGTAGAGGATGTGTGCACAATCTTTACACCAGGAAACAACTTAACGAGAGCATCGCTTGATGATTGAAAAGGTTCGATAATAATTGCTTGACTCGACTCAATTGCTAGTATAGCAATCACTAGAACAAAGCCATCCGAGTTTTTCTAAAAGACACGGTTGTCTTCATCAATGCTCGTAAATATGCAACTATTATACTTATCAATTACTTTTATCACCAATATCAAACAACGCCGAAAGGCAAATCCAAAAGAGTACGGTAATCGACACATAGAATCCAATATGGTAGCTGTTCTCAAAGCTGTGGTGTTGTGAAATATAAGCAGCCTGTCTCATATTAACTGTTGTCTAAGAGATTGCACTGGCCTGATATGAACTCATATGAAAATGTGCTCCACTGGCCTGATATTTACTTGTCTGATTGTGGATTGTTCATCTTCGTTTTGATGTTCAGCCGCATGGACGAAATGGAAGATATCAGCAGCTCGGTGCGGCCACTAGCTTTGCCTAGTCCCGAACCCAACATGGCCGATGCACACTCCCTCATTGCGATGTCAGATTGTAAAACCCCTCGGAAGGCGGCTAGCATCCCATTCTGCGTGAGTGTGTGCACAATTTTTATTTGCATGATTAATATCGTTCTAAGGCTAATTTGTTGTTACCGCTGCAGGGATCGTCATCTACACTGGTAGTTACTGACTCTTTGACACCGCCAAGGGATGATTTTTGAAGATGAGGACGACCACGAGTTTTACAAAGCATACGCGCATGTTGCGGGCTTCTCCGTTCGTATCAGACAGCGGACGATTAAGAATGGGGTGTTGCAATGGAGACGCTACTATTGTGCTAGACGTGGGTGGAGGGAAGAAAGAGGTAAGGACAAGGTGGATGTCAAAGTGAAGAGGACACATGAGTCTAAATTGAGTAGATGTGGTTGTGAGGCCATGTTTGGTATCAAACGGACTAAGGACAATAAGTTCATATTAGAGACATTTATAGAAGTCCATAACCATGGTTTTGTCTCACCTAGTAAGCAGCACTTGATACGTTCTAATAGACAAATGGCGAGAAGGCTAAGACTACCTTTGTTAGCATGCCATCGTGCAAGCATTAGCACTTCAGGGCATTTAGATATCTTCATGTCAGTGAGGGTGGATTTCAGAATGTAGGATGTACAAGGAGGGACTTGCAAAATTATCATCGTACTTTGAGAGAGAGTATAAAGTCATCAGATGCTCAGATATTTCTTGATAATCTAGCTAGAAAGAACGAGAATAATGCTGTATTTTATTTTGACTATGTTATTGACGAGAAGGGTAGATTGGTGCATGTGTTTTGGGCAGATGCAACCTCTAGGAAGAATTACGTTCATTTTGGTGAGTTGCTCTCATTCAATACGACATATAATACAAACCAATACGAGATGATATTTGCACCATTCATGGGAGTGAATAACCATGGGGGATGTGTTCTATTTGGGGCTGCATTGTTGCTGAATCAGATAATTGAAACGTTCAAATGGTTGTTTCGTACTTTCTTAAGATGTATGGGAGGTGTTGCTCCTAGACTTATAATAACTGACGAAGATGCGGCCATGAGGAAGGCAATTGAGCATGTCTTCCCAACTAGCACGCATAGGTTATGTATGTGGCATATATTGAACAAACTTCCAAACAAGATAAGGCCAGATTTGAGGGATAACCAAATGTTTTACAGTCGTGTCAATTCATGTGTATATCCCTCAGAAACTCCAGAAGAATTTGAGTCACAGTGGGCAGCTATTATTTCTGAGTTCGGTTTGGAAGATAATGAGTGGCTCGCTGGTCGGTATAGGATTCGTGCCTCTTGGGTACCTGCCTACTTTATGGATGTACCCTTGGCCGGAATTCTTAGAACAACTTCAAGGTCCGAGGCGCCAATTCTTTTTCAATCGCTTTATTGGTTACAAACATGCTTTGGTGGAGTTACGGATCGGTTCGACACCTTTGCGATTGGACGAACAAAGGCAAAAAGAGTCGAGAGAAGACCATGCCAACTTTCACACTAAGCCTCGATTGAAGACACCATGAGCATTAGAGCAACATGGCAGTGAAGTATTCACCCATATGGTGTTCGCTAAATTTCAGAAGGAGGTTATTGCAGCTAGGGACAAGTGTGTTGTCGATAGCACGGCGCAAGTATGTGACCTTAAAGTAACAACGGTCAATGAGGATGGCAAAAAGGTAAGAAAAGTCACATGTGACACTAACACCATGATTGCCCAGTGCTCATGTATGTTGTTTGGCACTCATGGGATTCCTTGCCGTCATATTATCCTCGTATTACGAGGTGCATTGCTTAATGAGCTTCCAAGTCATTATGTTTTGAAAAGGTGGACTGCAAATTGTAAGAGGGAGGTCGTGTTCGATGATAATGGCAATGTTCTAGAGGAAAAACCAAAAGATCCCACGGAGGAAGAAATTAAAAAGTTGGCTTCGGAGATGCGCAAGGACTTAGAAGAATTGATACATCGAGCTACACCTTCACTACCTTACATGCAGAACGTGAGAGAGAAACTTAAACAGTTTATGCAAGACGTAAACCAGGAAATTCCTGCCCGACCACAAAGTAGAGTGGAGGAGGTTGAAGCATATCTTGGGTGTGGCATCCCTCAGGACATCGATATATTGCCACCTACAGACAATCTCACTAGAGGCAAATGCAAGAGGAATCGGCCTGGGGAGAGCAAACCGAAGAAGTTGAAGGGAAAGGTAGCTCGCATGTGCAGGACTTGTAATGAGATCAGCACCCATGACAGCTGCAACTGCCCTTTAAGGAAACAAGCAAATAATGATGTAATGTAGCATTTTAATTTGTTTCACTTCACTTGTGGTTCCTCTTATTACATACTAACTCAAATTTTGTGTTTGTTTTATGTGGGCAGGCAAACCAGATGTAATGAGGTACTGAATGATGATGCAATCTGCTACTGAATTATGATGAAAAGAATGTAGTTCTGGAGCAAATACTGAATGTAACAAGCAAATACTAAATTATGATCTAATGTAACAAGCAAATGATGTAACGTGCTACTGAATGATGATGTAATCTGCTACTGAATTATGATGTAATCTGCTACTGAATTATGATCTAATGTGCTACTGAATTATGATGTATTGTTCTGTGGGATGTTTTTATGTTGGAGCCTTCATGCCATGTGTATGTGTGCAATGCTTTCTTCAAGTAATCCTTGTCCAGCATCAGTGTGTCCCCGGAGTCCCATCGCCCGTTCTGGATGACAACACCTGGGGTACTTTGCTACCTTTGTATTACTATGCCTTACAAACTTGATTTGTATTCTGGATGCCATGTGTATGTGTATGTGTGCAATTGCTTTGTATGTGTGCAATTGCTTTGTATTACTATGCCTTACAAACTTGATTTGTAAGTTTTGCCAATGCAATCCCAGTCAACATTTGAGGTGATCTTATCAGGACCTAGGGTTTTTGCCATCTCGGAATTGTGATGTCTTGTGCTACAGTATCAGGTTTTCATTGCTGCTGAATTTGGTTTGCCAATGTCATGTCTTGTGCTACAGTATCAGGTTTGTGATGAGCCCAAGTATTGTTGCTGGTTGGAGAATAATTCTGCTTCCAACAGATTGCGTTCATATCTGTGGTTTATCCAACTCTTGTTACGCTTATATGGGACAGTGCTTATATTTCACAACACCACGACTTTGAGAACAGCTACCATATTGGATTCTATGTGTCAAGATGCAGGTGCTCTTTTGGATTTGCCTTTTGGCGTTGTTTGATATTGGTGATAAAAGTAATTGATAAGTATAATAGTTGCATATTTTCGAGCATTGATGAAGACATCCGTGTCTTTTTAGAAAAACTCAGATGGCTCGTTCTAGTGATTGCTATACTAGCATTTGTAGTCGGAGTCAGCGATTATTCTGGAACCTTTTCAATCATCAAGCGGTGCTCTTCGTTAAGTTGTTTCCACGGTGTAAAGATTGTGCACACATCCTCTACGGTGCGGTCGATATACATACCGAAATCAATTGGATTACGATGATACTCTGCCTGGCGGTTACTATTGGCTTCAGAAACACAAAACACTTGGCGAACGCACAAGGTAAAACAAGTTAATATGCATATAGTTCTTTTCTATGGCATTGAGGAACTAGTAATATTTGCAGCTACTTCTAGTTCTTGTTCTCACTTGAACTGCACTCCCAGTCAAAGAGGTTCTGCTGCAGTTAGAAACTGTTCTTGGTTGCTCATACACTGACAATAGGCTCTGTTGTAGTTAAGACGATTCTTGGTTTCAACTCAGTGGCTGTTCAATAAACTGAGCAATGTTATACTCCAAGCTCTACTTTAAGGCAGAACAACTCTTGCAAGAATCTGTACTAGTAATTTAGCATGACACAGATATTGGAGCTCAGATTACAATTGTAAAGTGCAATCTGGAGCTCGACATAATCTCGATGCCCTTATGCTCAGATCCTCTTCCAAGATTAGTGCAATGACATAAGCATAAGTATTGGTACAATTCTGGAGCTCATTTCTAAAGTGCAATCAGCAGCATTTCACATTTGTCATTCAGAACAAATCTGGAGCTCAGATAACAAACAAATGTCATTCAGAACAAATCTGGAGCTCAGATAACAAACAAATGTCATTCAGAACAATTGAGACGAACAATTGAGACAACATTTCACATTTCAGATTGAAAGACCATTTCAAGCATAACTGAGACAACCATTTCGGACAGTTTCAATACAACTGACATTCCCAAGACATCAACATTATATATTACATTACACAAGACTTTGACGATAACAAAATTCCTAACATCAAGAATACAAATGCAACTACAACAAATTTTAATTTTTCAACTCCAGCAGTGGATTTCTTGACTGAATAGTTCATCTCGTCCAATGAAGTCTTGATCTGTTCCAATGAGGTCCTCATCCCAGCAAATTGTTCAAGTACACTGTGGTCGACTTTGAAAACAACTTCATTTGCATTGCTCAACTTGACAGGAGACTCACCTCTTCTCTGCATCCCAATCAAATGCCTGAGGTATTGGTCTTTCCACATAAATGTGTCACACCCACCCGAATAGATCTGGACCAACAGGGTGCAGTGAGGATTCATCAGAATGCAAAAACCGACAGGCAAAAGCAAAAACCAACTTTGAACATCAAACTCAACCGAAAAGGGAGTATCTTACCCGTCATTTCTAGCGATTTGTAGTACTCTTTTCCTCGATTCTTGGAGCTCTGGACACGGCCCATATCATCTCGCGTCGCACTTTGGGCATGGCACGAGAGGAGCCCACCAAGGCCATTGTCATGATCGATGACCGGTCGGAATCTTGCGCTCGCGCGATCCTTCTTCTTCTCCATGGTGCCGCAACGCGGCTGGGGAGGAAAGACGGACCTAACCTAACCCTAGACTACGTTTAGGTGCGGAACCCTGGTGGGAAGCGGCGCGCGCAGCGCAAAGGGGCCACGGCTAGTAGCTCAACGGCGAGGGAGGGGGCATGCGAGGAGGCGGCGGAGGAGGCGGACGGCAAGAGGATTTGGGATCGAGCCGGGGATGAGCGATGCTGATTTGGGGATCGCGGAGGTTTGGGGATCGCGCGGAGGGTGCAAAATGTGAAGCGTGCTCGACGGAGGTCCTAAACGCAAAAAGACCAGAGGCCCGCGCTCGCCCGCGCGCGATATCCATCGGCCGATCCGATGCTCCACGGAGGGCCAAGATAGGGTTTGTGCATATGTGCACAGTTGGCCCTATGTTCACCCGAAACGTCGCCTCCATTAACTGGGACTCCGTGTGCTCCATGCCTCCAGCAGCCCTTCTCCTCCCCTCTCTCTCAGTCTCTCTCGCCTCTCTCTCTACTTGCCTCAATCAGGGAGAGCACACGAGAGGGGAAGGAGAGGAAGAAGTGGAGAGATCAGAGAAGAGAAAGAGTAGCGTTGATACACCGTCGAATCGAATCGAATCGAGACGGACCCATCCTCTCCGCCCCTATCGGAATCGGTACCGGGCGGGCATCGCATCCCTCCCCTCCCCTTTCCCTTCCACCTGTCGCCTCTCGTTTGCGTGATTCGTACGGTTTCTCACCGCCTCTTTCTCTTCCGCTCTCTCCAAGCTTCGCCACCGCGCCCCGCTGCATCGACAACGGGCAAAAGTAGTAGCAGCATTCGTTTTCTCTTCCTGTTTTTCTACGTCCTTCTCTGCTGCAGCTGATTAATGGTGGAGTGAGTAGTTATCTGTAACGATCGGTGTGCTGTTCGTGCTGTGGTTGCAGCTGTACTGCGGAGAGATGGCCGGAGGAGGAGGAGGTGGTGCTGGTGAGCACGCGGCGGTGGCGTACTGGTACGATGCGTGCGAGGACGGCTCGTCGCTGCTGTGCGGCATCGACTTCGCCGCGTCCGCCGACTTCGACCCGGGCCGGATTCCCGCGATGGACAGCGGCGTGGACGACGGGTTCGTCGCCGAGATCGACCGGATACTCGAGAGCATCAACGCCGAGAGCGCCCCCGCGGCGGCGGCACCGCCGCCGTCACCACCACCTGCGCCTGTTGCCCCGCCGCAGCCGCCAACGGAGCAGTTACAGGAGGCTGCTGCGGCCGTGGTAAACAATGCCGTGGCGGTGGTGGACGCGGGACAGAGAAGCCAGGGCGTTGATGCGAGGAAGGGGCTGAGGAGAGAGTCGCATGGCGGTTCCGCGAATGGCGGCGGCGGAGGGGAGTGGAGGGACGGGAAGCGCCAGCGCCTCGCTTCTTGTGGTGTCGGGGCACCGCGCCACGATTGGCGGCGGCGGCCGATGCCGCCCCCGCCCTCGCGCGGGTGGGACGACCGGCGTGGGAGGCGCGACTTCGACAGGGCTCGCAAGCGCGACCGCGATAGTCACTCCGGCTACGACCACCACCGGCGCGAGGCCCGGGGGTTCTGGGAGCGCGACCGCGGCGGCAAAATGGTGTTCCGCCCTGGCACATGGGAACAGGAGGCTGACCGCGAGGCAAAGCGTGCCAGGACTCAGGATGGAAGCTCCATGGAGAAGAAGGCGGAGGCGGATAGGACGGGGGCTGCACAGAGGGAGAAGCCTGTCGCTGAGGAGCAGGCGAGGCAATACCAGCTGGAGGTGCTTGAGCAAGCAAAGAGCAGGAACACAATAGCCTTCCTCGAGACTGGCGCAGGGAAGACTCTTATTGCTGTGCTGCTCATCAAAAGTGTGCGCGACAAAATGCTCAGCGAGAACAAGAAGATGCTTGCTGTTTTTTTGGTGCCCAAGGTGCTTCTTGTGTATCAGGTACATATAAACGAGTGAGCTTTCAGTGTTTAAGGTTGCAAGTTTTGTGGGTATAATTGTGTTGGTGAGTTTGCAGCAAGCTGAAGTGATACGCGAGAGGACTGGCTATCGGGTTGGGCATTACTGCGGGGAGATGGGTCAGGATTTCTGGGATGCTAGAAAGTGGCAGCGCGAGTTCGAATCGAAACATGCAATACTTCTTTCTCATTGCTTTTGCATTATTGTTATTTTATTGTTGTATACTATGTCTCATGGCCTTGTTCTTTTGCTAAACATGTGCTTAAATCACTCTGATTCAACTGACAAAAACTATAACGTTCAATGATTTGTTCACTTAACTAGTTGAG
Source organism: Phyllostachys edulis (assembly GCA_036346405.1). Lineage (NCBI taxonomy): Eukaryota > Viridiplantae > Streptophyta > Magnoliopsida > Poales > Poaceae > Phyllostachys > Phyllostachys edulis. The sequence continues at coordinate 115,125,336 of CM070550.1, forward strand.
TAGCCACACAATTGGCCAGTCCCATTGTTTGTTTGCAGTAAGAACCTGTTCTCTACGCAGCTATCTTTCCTGCTATTTCCTTACCGATTATTACAGTTTGCTTTCTCGATCAATTTGTTTTCTAACTTTGAGTAAACAATTGGAAATAGGCTCATCTAATGGTTATAGCTAATCATCATACTAATTTGTCAGGTATTAAAATATGGATTTACTACAATTGCACATATGATATTGATACAATCTTACTACATAGATAATGTTCAATACCTTCTATAGAAAATTTCTAGAAAATATCTTTATAGTTTATATATACATCATTTCTGTCAACTTGTTCATTCTTCATTTGTGATTATGACCTTCAAAACATTTCTTTTTTGTGGCCTCAGAGGTAACAATAAAAGTGCATACGTGTCCATGCATGAACGAATAACAATTGGTCATTGCTTAAGAACTAAAAAAAAAGCTATTGGGATGTTGAAAAGAATCATTTAGACCATGTAATTGCTGCTCGTATGCGAGAGACACATGATGGTCATCTGTTTTGCCTGATATGAATTCTATGGTTTTGGAATAGACTATGTAACCAATTCTGTATCCCAATTAACAACGCTTCCTTCTCTAATTGCACCTGGCATGCTTTGACATGGTGCATTTGCACCCATCAAATTTTCTCAAATTATTGCACCTGTGTGTGTATGCACCTCTATCTGTGGAAATGATTTTGCACTTTACAATTGTAAACTGAATAATTGCATTGAACTAAACACCATGTATGATTTACTTACATTAGACAAAGCCCTTTCATGCAGGTACTAGTTATGACAGCTCAAATTTTGTTAAACATCCTCAGGCACAGTATTATTAAAATGGATGCGATAAATCTTTTAATTTTAGACGAGTGTCATCATGCAGTGAAAAAACATCCATATTCTCTAGTGATGTCAGAATTTTATCACACAACTCCAAAGGATAAGAGACCAGCTGTTTTTGGTATGACAGCATCTCCTGTCAACCTAAAGGGTATTGCTCTGCTCTATTTTCATATTTAGATTCACTGCTTCTTTGTTTTCTCTCCCTCTCTCTTTTTAATTTTTTTTTGCTGATGCTCTTAATACTATTATCTGGATAGGAGTGACTAGCCAAGAGGACTGTGCCATCAAGATAAGAAATCTTGAGAGTAAACTGGATTCTGTAGTTTGTACCATCAAAGATCGGAAGGAGCTTGAGAAACATGTCCCCATGCCTTTGGAAGTCGTTATCCAATATGACAAAGCAGCCACTCTTTGGTCCTTGCATGAACAAATCAAACAAATGGAAGCTGCAGTTGAAGAAGCCGCACTCTCTAGCTCTAAGAGAACCAAGTGGCAGTTTATGGGAGCCAGAGATGCTGGGTCTAGAGATGAGCTGCGCCTTGTCTATGGTGTTTCTGAGCGTACAGAAAGTGATGGTGCGGCTAATTTAATCCAGAAGCTGAGAGCTATAAATTATGCTTTAGGTGAACTAGGACAATGGTGTGCTTACAAGGTATTGGCTTCATGTTGAATAGTGGTGTCTCAGTAATTGTCATGTATTTCTAACAGATCTTTTGTACCTGATCACAGGTTGCACAGTCCTTCTTGACAGCATTACAGAATGATGAGAGGGCAAACTATCAGGTTGATGTCAAGTTTCAGGAGTCGTATTTAAAGAAGGTTGTTGATTTGTTACACTGCCACTTGACTGAAGGGGCTGCAATGAAAAGCGAGAGCAATGTTGTTGAAATGCATAATTCTGAAAACCACAAATCAAATGAACTTGAGGAGGGGGAGCTGCCTGATAGTCATGGTATTTATGTTCTTTTTCTTTTTCTTTTTCTTCTTTTTTTATCCTCTTCCTATGAATTTTCGTTCTATTATTTTGGCACCATTTTCGTCTTTATTTTTTCTCTCAAAGAAACATTTTCGTCTTTATTATCTCCATCCATTATTTGACTTGAGAGATACCTCACTCTTTCCTCTAACGCTGTCTTTTCCCATCAGCTGTTTCTGTAGGTGAACATGTAGATGAAGTAATTGGAGCTGCTGTGGCAGATGGGAAAGTTACTCCCAGGGTGCAGGCTTTGATCAAAATTCTTCTCAAGTATCAGCATACCGAGGATTTTCGTGCTATCATCTTTGTGGAGCGAGTTGTCACAGCATTGGTTCTTCCTAAGGTGAAGAGCTGTTTTTCCCCCAGATGTGTAGATCTATTGCCTCTGGATCCTTCATAAAATCTTCTGATTCCTTTTCCTTTTTTTTTCACCTAATAGGTCCTTGCAGAGCTTCCATCTTTAGGCTTTATCCGATGTGCAAGCTTGATAGGTCATAACAACAATCAAGAGATGCGCACATGCCAAATGCAGGATACAATTGCAAAGTTTCGTGATGGCCGTGTATGTTTCTCTTCATAACATAATTATATGTAATCATCAATGGTTACCTATCAGTTGTAGGTCTAATTCTGACTAGTTTTAACTTCGTGTGATTGATTCCTTTGCAATAGGTTTCACAGGCATATGTTGGAGCTAATTTGTTACGCCCTATACACTTCATACTAGATGAGTTCTAAAAAATAATTCTGTCATTGGCTTGCAGGTTACGCTGTTAGTTGCGACTAGCGTTGCTGAGGAAGGGCTTGATATTCAACATTGCAATGTCGTCATTCGCTTTGACCTTGCAAAGACCGTCTTGGCCTACATACAGTCTCGGGGTCGTGCAAGAAAGCCTGGATCGGACTACATATTGATGCTTGAAAGGTACTTACCGCACCCTCATATGATTAAGACTATTGACATATGCTCGTTTTATCTCCATTTGCTTATAAATATAATACACCAGGAGCAATTTGTCACATGAAACTTTCTTGAGGAATGCTCGAAATAGTGAGGAGACGTTGAGAAAAGAAGCTATAGAAAGAACTGATCTCAGTCATCTTGATGGTACTCCTATGTTAAGTCCCATTGATACATCACTTGGTTCGATGTATCAAGTTGAATCAACAGGTGCTGTTGTCAGCTTGAACTCTGCAGTTGGACTCATACATTTTTACTGTTCACAGCTGCCAAGGGACAGGTACATATTTTTCTTGTAATTTATTTGGTGTACTAGCTTCACTGAGTATCAAGGTCACAGATTCATCCTGAGTTTCCACACCCAGGTACTCAATTCTTCGTCCAGAATTTATTATGCAAAAGCATGAGAAGCCAGGGGGTTCAGTGGAATATTCTTGCAAGCTTCAACTCCCCTGTAATGCTCCATTTGAGAAACTTGAGGGTCCTATATGCAGTTCAATACATCTGGCACAGCAAGTAATGATGGTTTCATTGGGGAAAAATATTAAATCAATGTCAGGGGAACATATCACATGAGAACTAGCCTTAAAAACTAGCAACTACCCTCCCATCTTATAGTAATATGGACAGTCCACCTTGATCAACGCCATTCACGGTTGATCTAGTGGCTGAGATTTGAGTTCTCATTATCCTATTTTAAGGCTAGTTCCTACTTGACATACTCCCTTGATGTTGTATACGACTTTTTGCCCATCACTAACATGAAATCATGCCTGATCTTTTTGTGCAGGCTGTTTGTTTGGCTGCTTGTAAGAAGCTACATGAGATGGGTGCCTTCACAGATATGCTTTTACCTGATAGAGGAAGTGGGGAAGGAGAAAAGGCTGTGCAGAATGACGAAGGTGATCCACTCCCTGGAATTGCACGCCATAGAGAGTTCTATCCTGAAGGTGTTGCTGAAATCCTGCGGGTGAGCTATTTGCTTCTTCACTCATTTATCTCTGAGCTTCAACAGGAAAAACTGGTCTTAATGGTGCATTTACACTTTCCAGCACAATTTGAGGTTTCTAAATTATTGTCTTCCAATCTCATTTTGATGGACTTTGGTTATGACAGGGAGAATGGATTTTATCTGGAAGAGATGGCTGCCAAAGCTCTCAATTTATTAAGCTGTATATGTATTCTGTGAACTGCGTTAACATTGGGACTTCTAAGGACCCTTTCCTTACACAACTTTCAAAATTTTCTATTATTTTTGGCAATGAGCTGGATGCAGAGGTATGTTCCATCATCTGGGATATCCTGAAACATAAATAAAATGTTGTATACTCTACAAACATTTTAATTTTTCAGGTTTTATCGACGACGATGGATCTCTTTGTTGCCAGGACAATGATAACAAAGGCATCTCTCGTATTCCGTGGGCCAATTGAAATTACAGAAAGTCAGGTTGATCTGCTTGGCAAATGCAAAGTAAAAACATTCATTTCCATAGTTTTACATTATTGTAGTTAATACCTACTTCTGTGATTCCAGCTGGTTTTGCTGAAGAGCTTTCATGTTAGGCTCATGAGCATAGTACTTGATGTTGATGTTGATCCCTCAACTACACCTTGGGATCCAGCAAAAGCATACCTCTTTGTCCCTGTGGGAGCTGAGAAGTGTACAGATGCTTTAAGAGAGATCGATTGGACTTTAGTTAACAGCATTGTGAACACTGATGCCTGGAATAATCCACTTCAGCGGGCACGCCCAGATGTCTATCTAGGCACCAATGAACGGACACTTGGTGGAGATAGGAGGGAATATGGGTTTGGGAAATTGCGTCATGGAACCACTTTTGGACAGAAGGCCCATCCTACCTATGGTATTAGAGGAGCTATTGCTGAATTTGATATTGTCAAAGCATCTGGATTAGTTCCTGCTCGTGATAGAGGGCATTTTAACGATTATCAGAACCAAAGCAAGTTGTTCATGGCAGATTCATGTTGGGATGTTAAAGATCTTGCTGCAATGGTTGTCACTGCTGCCCACTCTGGAAAAAGGTTCTATGTGGATTGTATTTGCTATAACATGAATGCAGAAAATTCATTTCCAAGGAAGGAAGGCTACCTGGGGCCGTTGGAGTATAGCTCATATGCTGATTACTACAAGAAGAAGTAAAATAACATTTTGTTTAACGCTGAAAACAAGAAGAGTACCCTTTTAATTTCAGATAGTCCCGCCTTTTCTTTTTTCTGGCTAAACAGCTTTATAGCAGCACACTGTGATTCATTGTGCTCTTTCTTCTCAGATATGGTGTGGAGTTAATGTATAAGAAACAGCCTCTTATACGGGCACGTGGTGTTTCATACTGCAAGAATCTTCTATCTCCCAGATTTGAGCATTCTGAAGGTAAAGCTATGTATTTGTTTCTTTATTGAATCTTGAAAGGAACCCAACTTAATTAAAAAAAAACTTTAACGTACAACCATAGATTGGAATTTTTTGTATGATGAAATTTATGCTGCTATTTGTGTAAAGTGTAAACCCATGTGCAAGCCATATGGTCATGTGGCGATGAGCAATTGGCATTTGTTTTACAGCTAGAGAAGGTGATTTTTCAGAGAGCCTTGACAAAACATACTATGTGTACTTACCACCCGAACTGTGTCTTGTGCACCCACTTCCTGGGTCACTTGTTCGTGGAGCTCAGAGGTTGCCCTCAATAATGAGAAGGGTGGAGAGCATGCTTCTTGCAATTCAATTGAAGGACACAATTGATTATCCTGTTCCTGCAGCGAAGGTACTCTCAACATACTTGATTGCCCCAAACCTTCATTTATAAGTGAAAATTGTTATGAATATTGTGTGTATATTGAAGAGGCTCAATAAGCAATATATATATAATGTACAAGGATGCATGCTATATACAGACAAGACAATACAAAAGACAGATAAGGAAATATAAAAGAGTCCCTATTCTAACATCTATTCTAACACCCCTCTCAAATGCAAGGCGTATGCAATAGCGTTGCATTTGGAAATGGTTGACACTAAAATATGGAAAATCCGAAGTCCGAGTCTTGATAATGTCGTTGTAGCATGTAGCTCTTGAAAAATATGTCGAGTATTAAAAGATCTCCTCCATCCGGGGTCGTGCAACAGCCCATAAAACACAAGGTGCAGGGGCTGAGAAAGTCGACCGCGGCAACACGACGTAGAAAATGATGAAACCGACATGAATAGAGAGATTTGTCAAATCAAGCTGAATAGAAATATGTGGAAGCATGACAGCGCAGATCGAAGCCCAAGACGGCGGCGGTGCAAAAGAAGCGCGGCGGCCTTAGAAGCTCGGGGCAGCGGTTAAGAAAGCGGCGGCATCATAACGATTTCTACGATTTGCACGCGGCTCAGAAAGAAGAGCGGGAGCGGCGGTTGATGCCATGCATAAGGCAATTCCTATGCTTCTACGACTGACAATAAATTTGTAGACTCGCATGGCTTAAACGAACTCAAAGATAGAGTTTTACGGACTTTGATAGACGCAACGGAAACGATACAAAGAAAGAAAAATCAGGATAACTAGCAGCAGTAGCAGCAAGAAGAGCTAGCAGTAGCAGCAACGCAGTCGAGCTAGCAATAGCAGCAACACAGTCGGCAGCAACACAGTCAACCTGTAGTAGTAGCAACGTGATGGCCTAGACCATAAAAGATCTCTCCACCGACAGCAACACAGCTTAACCAACCCAATAGGGCCAAGCCAACTCCTCTCCTTCTCAATCGACAGCAGCCGAAGCAAAGGCCTCTTTCATCTCTTCTCAATCTACCTCCCCCCATCGACATCAACCAAAGCAAAAGAGAAAGGGCCCGAGCTCGGCCAGATCCGAAGGCGGCGGCTCGGCGACGGCCTGGCGGAAGAGGTGGCCTCCTTCTCCCAACTCCGAAGCAGAGCAGAAGAGCCCGCGTTGCGCACGGCGGGAACAAGCTCGGGGTGACCTGGCCAGCCGGATCTTGACGAGGCGACCTCGGCGACGGCAAGGCGGTCGGCGTCGGGCGTGCAGAGGCGCATGCACTCCACCGCCAGGGATGTCGCGGCCCCCTCCCGTCCTCGTCGCAAGGGAGCCAAGGCGGTGCGGAGAGGCAAAGCACGGGGCGAGGTGTAGTGGCTGCGGCCCGTCAGTGCGTCGTCCCGTTGAAGGAGATCCCCGAGTGACGGTCGAAGGGGACGGTTTCTTTCTCCTCCTCCCTCCACTCTTCTTTTCTTCTTCTCGCTCAAGGCGAGCAGAGGAGCCGAGGGGTGGCTGGCATCGGTGGAGATCGGGCGCCGCGAGGTGGAGGACCGGGTGCGGCGCGTGGGGCGGACCGGATGTGGGTGAAGCCCAGATCGGATCCGGAGCACCAGTCGACGTCGGGCAGAGCACGAGCTTGTGGCCTGGACGGAGCGATCTGCGAGCACGAAGAAGATGAAGATGTTGCTGTTGCTTCTACTAGGAGAACTTACGACTAATGTGGCCGCCCCCGGGAGCGAAGATTGCTCCTCTCGGGGGCAGCGGGTGGCGGAAGCGAGTAGAGGTTAGGAGGCGGTGGTGCTACAGTAACCCTCACCCTAACCTTTGTTCTGATACTATGTTATGAATATTGTGTGTATATTGAAGAGACCTAATGGACAATATATATAGGATGTACAAGGATGTATGCTATATACAGATAAGGCAATACAAAAGACAGATAAGAAAATATAAAAGAGTCCCTATTCTAACAAAAATATAGGGTGTTTTGGTAAATTAGATCCTGACATTTTCTCCTTTCTATAACACACCCCTACCATCTAGTTAGATGTCAAATTTGATGTGAATAGCAAGTGAGATGCACTGTACACCTATGTGTCTTTCTTGTGGCATCTGGTTTTGGTGGGTCCCGCAAGAAGAAATGGTTAAACATGATTTAGAGATACCAAAGGTTAGATGGGTTTCACCGAGTTGGGTACCACAGGAGGGTCACAATGGTCTTGATTAAGTTAAGTGTTTGGGAAAGTAATAAACAAGGATATCGTCAATTCACAGAGGGGAACATGTAAATGTCTATCTTTCAAAAAAAAAAAAATCTAGGAGGCTACTGTAGGTCATGTATAATGCAGGGGGTATTTGGTATTTATATTTTATTTCCCTTGTTTCCCTCATTTATGTGCCTCTACGGAATGTTTTCCCAAGAAACCAAATATCTTTTCTTTATTCCATTTGACTCATCGCATGAAAGCCAAATGATTTGCTTAAATAAATGAGAAGTGCTTGTTGATACATAATAACAGTTTGTTGGGGTTCATGGCAGATATTAGAAGCCTTGACTGCTGCATCATGCCAAGAGACGTTCTGTTATGAAAGAGCGGAGCTGTTGGGTGATGCATACCTGAAATGGGTTGTGAGTAGATTCCTTTTCCTAAAATATCCTCAGAAGCACGAAGGACAGCTTACAAGGATGCGGCAGCAGATGGTTAGTAACATGGTCCTGTACCAATATGCCCTGAATAAAACTCTCCAATCTTATATTCAAGCAGATCGGTTTGCCCCATCAAGATGGGCAGCTCCGGGAGTGCTACCTGTATTTGATGAAGAGACTAGAGAATCTGAGCCATCCATCTTTGATGAGGAATCAATTCCTGGTAATAAATTACAGAAGGATTCTTATAATGACTACGCAGATAACATGCAAGAAGACGGTGAAATTGAGGGAGATTCTAGCTGCTATCGTGTTCTCTCAAGCAAAACTTTAGCAGATGTTGTGGAAGCACTTATTGGGGTCTATTATGTAGCAGGAGGGAAAATTGCTGCAAACCACCTGATGAAGTGGATTGGGATTCATGCAGAGTTGGATCCTCAAGAGATCCCTCCTCCGAAGCCATATAACATACCTGAGAGCATAATGAGAAGCATAAACTTTGACACATTAGAAGGTGCCTTGGGTATCAAATTCCAGAATAAAGGTTTGCTTGTTGAGGCTATAACGCATGCATCGAGGCCATCTTCTGGTGTTTCCTGTTACCAGCGTTTGGAATTTGTTGGTGATGCTGTGTTGGATCATCTTATTACAAAGCACTTATTTTTTACATATACTGATCTACCTCCTGGTCGCTTGACTGACTTGAGAGCTGCAGCTGTTAATAATGAGAACTTTGCAAGGGTTGCAGTTGAGCATAAGCTGCATGTACATCTTCGCCATGGATCATCTGCTTTGGAAACACAGGTAGGACATTTATTATTTATGCAGCAGGAAATGAGACATTGTTGGTAGGACTGAAGTTCGATTAGGTTGGAACTTTATTTCCATTATCTGGAAGCAATGCTGACTATTTCTTTCAATTTTCTGAAGATTCGGGAGTTTGTGAAGGATGTCCAAGAGGAGCTTTCAAAACCAGGTTTCAATTCTTTTGGGCTCGGGGACTGCAAGGCTCCTAAAGTTCTTGGAGACATTGTTGAGTCTATTGCTGGTGCAATATTCCTGGATAGTGGATATGACACCTCGGTAGTCTGGAAGGTAAACATTTCTGGACCATTCGAAAGGAAACTCTGTTCATAGAAAAGTGTTCTCATTTGAAAGAATATGAGTTTTTTTAAAAATTAAATCTGCACCGTTTGGCACCAGGTTTTCCAACCGCTCCTTGATCCCATGGTAACACCAGAGACTCTTCCAATGCATCCAGTTAGGGAGCTCCAAGAGCGCTGCCAGCAGCAAGCTGAAGGATTAGAATACAAAGCATCCCGAACAGGCAGTATAGCTACTGTTGAAGTCTTTGTCGATGGTGTTCAGATTGGTGTAGCTCAGAACCCACAGAAGAAGATGGCACAGAAGTTGGCGGCGAGGAATGCACTTGTGGTCCTGAAGGAGAAGGAAACCGCAGCAAAGAAAGAGACCGAAAAGGACGGTGAGAAGAAGAATGGCTCTCAGATGTTCACCAGGCAGACCCTGAACGACATCTGCTTGAGAAGGCAGTGGCCAATGCCGCAATACAGGTGTGTAAACGAGGGCGGCCCTGCTCATGCTAAAAGATTTGCCTATGCTGTAAGGGTAAATACATCTGATCGTGGATGGACTGACGAATGCATTGGAGAGCCAATGCCGAGTGTGAAGAAGGCTAAGGACTCTGCTGCCGTTCTTCTCCTTGAGCTTCTGAATCGAAATTACCCTGACAAGCCTGACGACGGTAAGCAGTCGTAGTTAATGCTGTTGTTATTGGTGATCGTTGTGGTGGCGTTGAGGCATTCAGCATTCTTATACAAACATAGATTTATTACCCATTCAGTGCTCCTCAGCTCTGGCAAATAAGAAAATAAACAGAGCTGATGAGTGAGAATAGAGGATTATGTTTTACGAACTTCGTTGAGGCCGCTGGTTGTTATTAGGTATTAATTATTGGTGAGGCATGATAAATAGGAGTTGCAATAGAAGAAAGGATAATATAGGAGACGTGGGGGCCTCTTATTCTATTGTATAATGTGCAAACAAAACAATGCATTGATTCAATAAATCTATATTGCATTTGCCTTTTGAAATCTCTATGACCTTTTTGTTCTGCCATGAATTTAGTTATTACAACATCTTTTTTCCATGTGGCAACCCGCAACCCATACCAAAGGAAAATCTTATTACCTAAAATATGTCAAGCATCATTGGTGCTGGCATTTGAATTAAATGGCCATTTACCATCTGGTACTGGTAAGCAAATTAAATTGTGGCCATTTACCATCTGGTACTGGTAAGCAAATTAAAACGTGGTAGCTCCATTCCATGAATCGCAGCCACGCAGATACTATGGTAGGGCTGCACTCCTCGTATTTCAGCTTTCAACTTCTGATTCTCAGAGGATTCACTCCTCTGAGAACCTGAAGCTGACGGAAGCGTTTGGTAAGAGGCTGGTTCATAAAACTTTGAAAGTGAGGATTTGAGGCAAAAAGGTCATGCTATCTCTGTTTTTAGCACCTAAGTTTTTTGTATTGCACTCCTTTCTATTTGTGCACAAATTTCAGAAATTTCTTTACAAATTTCCCAGAATTGATTCAATTTGAATATAATACCCTGTTCAGATATCAGATACATCAGTTCATTGCAAAAGCATTATCCTTTTAGGTATAAATACTCATAGATCACAGGACTACAAAAATAGATACTAGCATTCATCCCAAAATGACCATCGGTGTCTGAATTATCCAAATTCCACTGAAGCTGAAATTTGTTGTAACAGTGTGCAGGGAGCAGAAGCAATAAATTGATCACATGCAAGATGTGCTCTGCATCACAATATTACATGGCAACAACTGAACATCATGCATCGTAAGGGCTCTCGAGCAAGTGTAGAAGACAGTAATGTGATATTTAAAAGTCAATCGGAAAACCAGTTCATACTAGGCAACATCGCCTTCACTGGATGGCGTAAATCAAACAATTACATAAATCTCCATGATCTCCATGAGCAAATCAGGCATAAACATGATCTCCATTATCCATACAAAAGAATCAACCACAATCCGATGGTCAATCCTTTAACATCATATCACAATTCTTTCCCATTTTTGCTGTTTTGCAAATCACATCAGGACTATTCTACTTTCTTTGGTTTCCCAAGTAATGGTCAATCCTGCATAACAAATAGAAAGGAACACGGCATTCATAAGTATCTCACTCTATGAAAAGAATTATCATGCATCTCATGCTCTTGAATTTCTCATGAATAATTGCCCCTTGTCCCTTTTCAAGTGACAAACTGTAAGGTAATTTTTATTAGATAATTGATGGCGTACTTTACATGCCCGACCTGACCAAACTGTGAACTGATGGCAAGATAGTGTTCCACACAAAAGCAATTTCACCTTTGCTAGGGCTAAACAGAAGAGAAAAATGATGATATTTTATATGGGATTGAGATTGCAAGCTACATACAGTTTTTGATAGCTCACTGCCGACCCCCCCCCCCCCCCCAGTTTCCAAATATACCAAGCGAGACTGAAACTTCAACAAGTTGCATTAAAAATAACAAGTGCTGATTTGAAGAACAAAAAATGACAGTTTTCAACAAAAACACAACATGAGGTTCACCTTGATGTCGCTGGGGAGAGCTCGAGGAGGAAGACAAGGTGCGAGGGGAAGGCCAAGGCCGCCGAGGGCGGGGAAGAGTACGCCAAGGGGAGGAGAAGAGACCGTCCCTCCTCCACCCACCACCGCCTCCTTTGCCTCGCCCTTGGGCGCCACCACACGGCAGTAGATCCACAGGAAGGACCTGTTGACGTGGAGTTCGGCAGCCGTGGAGGCTAGCGAGGAGGGGAAGAGCTCGATGACGGCGCCACAGAGTATGAAGGACTTGCGGGCGAAAAAGAGGGGCTTCTGGCCGCCGGCGCGGGCGCCGAGGAAGCCCTCCCAGCAGTGGTGGAGGGACAGGCGATGATTGCATCATCCTCCACCTCGCCGGCCTCCAGACCCGGTGGTCTCCATGAGGGATCCGACAAGGGCGAGGCCAGATCCACCTGCAATATGGTACTCACCACATGACGAGGGCCGAGTGTGGCAAGAAGAGGAGGGCCGAGTCAAGGCCGAGGGACTGGAGGTGAAGGGCTCCCGAAGTGGCAACATCTAGGGAATGGACCCTGCGGCGAGAGATAGGAGGGATGGGTGGCACACGTGAGAAATGGGGTGGGGGGAGGGGTGGTTTTGTGTAATAGCAAATGGTGGGTAATTTTTTTCTTAACTCTAAGGGCAATTACATAACTAGGTTGTGGATTCTTGCGAGGAGTGACCCAAACCTTGCTATGAGAAAATAAACTATGACCTGCTCCGCTCCTCAAGTGCTTCTAATTATAAAAAATGAAAAGTGGGGTATTTGGCTGGCTCCTGCTTCGGTTGAGAATCCAGGAGGGGAGGCTCTACCAAACAGCCCTGAAATGACGAGAATTCCATTGACCACTTAAAGATGACACTAATATGAGACTGACATAATGCGACGTCCATGACGAGAACAAAACAGAGCAACTTATGCAAAATCCGTAACATAACACCACCCAAAAAAACATGATACTCGACAGGGATGATTAATTCCGCCAGGTCCTTGATAAACGAAGATTGGCTTGCAGCAAAAAGGCGCTAGGCCGTGAGCTCCATGATGGCGCTGACAATGTCGCCGTCGTGCGCTTTGAGAGCCTTGACGGCCTTGGCCCGCGACACGCTGGCCTGCGTCATGACGAGGTCGATGTCGCGGGGCTCTATCCCGGTCTCGTCGACCTCTTCCTCCTCGTCGGCCGGTGCGGCGGCGGCAGCGTCCGGTTTGGCCATCACCTTGCTGAGGTCCTGCATCCTGAACTGCTGCGCGGCCTGGGCCTGCAGCTGAGAGCTCAGGTCCTCGATCTTGGCCTCACCGAATATGACGTACGTCTCCGACGTTGGGCTCTTGAAGACGTCAGGCTTTGATACCACAAACAAAATCTGAAGCAAATACACATGATAAGACAAATGCTAGGCTGTGTAGTAGTATGAGATAACATTCTTGCTATGGAAAATGAGAACTGCAAACGGAAAGAGAGTTTCTTTTGGAGGTTCGCGCTTACATTTTTGGCTCTTTTGATGGTTATCCTGCTGACTCCAGTGACGGGTTTCATCCCGAGCTTCATCATGGCCTTGCGGCTCTTCTTCTCGCTCCGGCTCTTCTTGGAGCTCTCGTTTTCGCCTGCACCGTGCTCTCCTGCATGGTCATAAAAACTGCCAGTCAGACTCCATAACTGCGATTCTAGTTCTGTATTTCTTTATGAAAGCATTCATTTCTAGAGCTTCAACCCTTAGCCCGGATGATGAGAAAATCAAACCAAATAAGAAGCGAAAATTGGTTCATTTCAGATGCACTTGCATTAACTGTAGTTAGCAATAACTACTCCCCCGTTCTTTTTTACTTTTTTTACTTGAAGTGCTGGAATAGGTGCTGTCAATTTTTCTATAGTTAGACTGCCAATTAGCTATACGAAAATTATATCGTTAGATTTGTCATTAAAAATATTTCCATTAGTTTGGCCGCCAATTAGCTATATAAAAATTATATTATTAGATTTGACATTAAAAAAAATGAGAAATACTAACAAACGCTATAGCGTTTCAAGGCAGCAAAACGGGATAGCAATGTACCGTTGGATCATCCCCATTTATGTGCAATCTACCGTTGGATCATCTCCATTTATGTTGATGTCCACCACAACTTTATCCACTCCACACCTAAACTCCCTAATTTCTCTCTCTTCTCCACCCCGCCCCGCCTGTGGAAAACTCTCTACCGATTTAAAAAAATCATCCGAGGTCATCGATAGACCGGTTATCGCCGTAAATCGATTTCGATTTTTTTCGCCAAATTTTCAAAACCAGTTTGAATTTTCACGTTTTTGGTCGAATTTGGCGAAATTAAAATTTTTCCAAAATTCGTCGAAATTTCGTACGAATGCATTCTTGTCAACAAAGAAGCAAAGGTATATTATCGAATAAAAGAAACCTAATCTCACCTACTAGCAACTAGCAAGCACCCATGAAAAAGAAGTCGACCTTGTCGTTGGATGCGCCCACTTCTCCTCCACTCGTCTTTGTTGGTTGCCGCGCTGCGTGGCGCCGATGGTGCTCGTCGTCTCGCCGGTGGCGCCTTTTCTGGCGTCGGCGCCTCGTGGTCCGTGTTCCGAACCTCTCGGGTTGGAGCCTTGAGGTGGACCTTGTCGCGAAAAGAAGCACGACGCCGCCTCGTTGAGCGCGATCGCGGCGGCCTCGGCTGCCCTGGCGGCGCAAGATCTCAAGACGGGCGCAGAAAGCGCCGCCAAAATCGCCGATCGAGCGGGGTTAGGGCAGAGCGAGAGGGATGGGACGAGGAAGTCGTCGGTTGGGCCAAGCCGCATTTCAAATGAGGTCGATTTTTTTTTGCGGTATTTTTTTTACCGCCACCCAGAAGGCCAAAATCGGCAGAATCGGCGAAATTGTGCCGAAATCATTTTCACTGGTCTGCCCCAATCCTCCTGCTGCTTCTTTGCCCCCATGGTTCTCGCCGTTGACGATGCCGTTCCTGGTGCCCCCGGCTCGTCCATGGAGTTGCAGATCGCGTCGAGCAACGTGGATGAGAAGGACGGCTGGTCGACCCGTCGCTTCAGTCTCGGTCGTGCCGGCGCCCACCTCAGCTCCATCCCGCTTGTGAGTAGAGTTGAGTATCATCTCGGAGAAGTCCGGGGGAGGACTGTACATCTAGTTTAAGTTTCATCCTAAGTTTCATCGTGTTTCATCTTAAATTTCATCGTGTTTCATCAAATTTCATATACTTCCATTAAGTTTAATAAAGTTCCATCCTAAGTCTCACGAAGTTTTTAAGTTTTATACTAAGTTTCGTGTTTTATCAAGTTTCATGAAGTTTCATCCCGCGTCTCTTGAAGTTTCATTCAGTTTCATCCTATGTTTCATTGTGTTTCATTAAGTTTCATGAAGTTTCATTGTATTTTATCAAGTTTCATATAGTTTTATGAAGTTTTAATCACAAATAAATAGATGAAACTAATTCATACGTGTGTAGGCGACCATTTAAAACTAAAACATCCATAAATTTTTTTGTATCGTTGAAACTCACATGAAACTTGCTGCACTGTATTAAAACTCCACGTAACTTTGCCATATCGTTGAAAGTGCTTTCAACGGTATAACGTTGTGTAGCAGCTCTCATAAAAAATACTTTCATAATATTGTATTTTTAACAGTACAGCCTAATATAAAATTATAAAACTAACGGTTAATGTCGAGTCTCGGACACCGTAAAAAATCCGAAACGTCAAAAAAGAGGAAGGGAGGAAGTATCTGTCTGTTCGAACACCGTTTTTCTCCCAACAAACCTCATAGTGGTTCACGCTACCACTGACAGAAGTTTAGAAAAGAAAACTTTTGAGGCAAGGCGGAAATCTACAAGGACCAACAAGAGACGTGCTATATACCTTCGTCAGCATCGTCCTCGTCCTCGTCCTCGTCGTCGTCCTCATCGTCATCCTCCTCCTTGACGTCCTCGACGACGGGCGCGTCGTCCTCGGTCTTCACGGGCGCCGCGTCGCTGTCCTCCAGCTCCGCCTCCGTGGCCGCTGGCATTTGCTCGCTAACCATGTTGAGCTGCGGCTAAGGGGGAGGGGGGTTATGGTGCAACGATCTGCGGTGTTGCGGCACGAGAGTGGCGGTGGCCTGAGGATAAGGGGAGAGAGAGCCGAGAGCGTCGCTGAGTACCTTATCTATCCGCGCCCGCACTGGGCTGCGCTAAATCATATTGGGTTGGGCAGTCGTCCACTACTCCGCGCTGGGTTTTTCGCGTGAGTGGTAGAGATGGGCCGAACGCGAACGGCCTTGGACGGGTGCCCCATCGGTTGGGGTAGTGGCCCGAGGGGACGCCGGGCACGGTACGTCCGCGGGCGCGGATGCTTGGTGCCGCGCGATGTGGGCGCAAACGGACGGGATGGGCCCGCAGCGCAGTGTGGGAGCGGCTCACCGCGCGATAATCGGCAAGCGAACGGCGCGCGCTCGGAAGCAGGACACCACACGGTACGCGTGGCCGCGCGCGCGGTTCGCTCGTTGGCGCGACGCCGAGACAGGCTCGATGGATCGGCGCGGTCGACCTGGCGACGGGCGGTGCCGATTGTTCGAGGTAGGCCTGGCGACGGGTTGGATTGGAACGGGCGAAGCGGGCTGGGTCTTTATATGGGTTGGTTTTAGATGGATGGAAACGGTTTGAGGCATTTGCACACAAAAAATCGGGTTGGTTTGGTTTGGTTTGTTTTGGATTAAGAATTTTTGGATTCTAACGGTTTGAACCCATGGTTTGGATCTGTGGGTTGGAATTGGGTTGTGCTCGCATAAATGGAGACGCCTCCTCCATCTCCGCCTGGTCGAATCTCCTATCCTCCATTCTCGCCTCCTTTCTTTCCACGGAGATGCCTCTGTCCACCAAGAGGATCACCCGCTCCCATCTCATCTCTCCAACACCGCTTCTTGCACACGCTTACCTCTTCTTTGCTGCTGCAGACAAGGACTCTACCGCCCACTTCTCCAGGACCAAGAACGCCAGCGGGGAGAGCGCCGTGCTGCACGAGATCATGTTCGTTGGCTACCGTTGTCTCGTCGCGCATGGGAGTGGACCACGGCAAGTGGGGTTGTGTGCGGGCCCTGCGCGGCGCGGGAGGTACATCGGTGAGTGGAGTGCGTCCAGGAGGCGGCGGGCAAAGGTTCTTGGCGAGGTGGCCTTGGAGTTGGAGGAGACTGAGAGTGTAGGTGGGGCGTCGTCGAGGAGCAGCAGTGAGGTGAGGAGGTAGCAGGGCGTGACCAGGAGGAAGCACACGTCGCGCATGAACCCGCGTCGCGCGATGGTGGCGGGCCCACTGGTCGTGCAGTGGGGTGGAGGCGTTTGTGGCCTAGGTGGCGGCGATGGCGAGGAGGACGCCGAAGAGGGTGCCGATGAGGAGGACGATGGGGTTGGTTGGGGAGGAGATGAAGGCGAGAATGAGAGGGGAGAGGAGTGCTTGGAGGAACAATTAAACCATGGTGGAAGCGATCAGGGATTGTGTGATCGTGACAGGACCGGGGAGGCCCTGGCGGAGTCACTGAGGAGTAGAGAGTTGGGGATGTGTAGGTCGATGTGGAGCCGGCGCCCGATGCAGCAACTGTGAAGGAGGCCGATGGTGGTTAGGTCTTGGAGGTCGGAGAAGGGGACAGGGGCGAGGTGGATGTGCATGCGGATGTGAAGCAGCTGCTAGCGCGGTGGCGACGAGGTAGGAGGGTGACAGCGATGAGGTTGTAGAGTTCGTAGAAGGGGACGGGGATGTGAAGCTTGTGGATGAATTTGCGAGATTGGAATCGAGCGACGGGGTGGAAGGTGACTCGCCCATTAGCGATATCGCCGCCGAGGGCCTCCACGCCGACAAGACGCCCGCCTCCACCGCCACACGTCCGGATCCGGCGATGCGCTCCTGTGCGGCCAGGTCAAGACGCTCTTACAGAAGGTCGACGAGGAGGCCTGCGTCGTCATCAGACCGACCTGCATCCAAGCGCTTCTCGGCGTCTCCAGATTCGAGAATGGTGACAAGGAGCTCGCCGAAGACACTGTGGGAGAGCTAGAAGAAGAAGAGTACGCTGAGGAGTACTAGTGTGGGCTGAGACTTAGGGGGTGGGAATGGGTTCAAATGGGTTGAACCCATGGGTTCCAATGGGTTGAATCTATAATGAGGAAAATGGTTTGAGTTGGTTTGGGTTGAAGTTACATGTGGGTTGGGTTGGTTTGGCTTTTGATTGTGGACTAGTAGGCTGAATTGGGTTTGATTTATGTGCTTCATTGAAGTGGGTTGGTGTGGGTTTGGATTGGTTTCTAGACCATTAGCAATCCTAGTTCGAGGAAACAAACCGGTTTGTTTCCTGATCATATTTTACATACATGGTCGCGCGATTATACGCATCTAAATTAATTCCAACAAGGTTGCATGCATGCATTTTAATGGCCAGCAGGCCATCTCCATTACCTGCTTGTCCTTTCTCACGAAATGGGTATATAGTGGAGCATGAAATAACCCAATTTTTTGGGTTTTCAAAAAATTTGGAAGTTTTTTTTGTTTAAATTCGGATTTCTTTCCCTTGTCAGCAAATTTCTTCTCCTTCCCGCTTTCCATTTCAGCCCTTCCCGCTTTCCCCAACCCAGAGGTGTATTTTTCACCCCGGCGCCTTCGCCCTTCGCCCTCCCTCCTCCCTGCGACGTCACCACCCCGACATCGCCTCCCTCAGCGCTGCTGCCGTCACCCGCTAGCTTGCCGCGCCACCTCGCCCCCACTTGACGCTTCCACCGTCTTCGCCGCCCTCCACCTCACCCGCCCATGCCACCACCTCCCCTCACCCGGCGTCGCCCAACCAATCACCGCCGCCCATGCTGCCACCACTGCCGCACCGCGCCCTGCTCCCACCGCCTCTCCCTGGCCTATAAAAGCCGCCCCTAGGCTCGCCTCCATCACCACCTCCCACCCCACCACCCCCTTTCCCTTCCATCACCGGAGCCGGCCGGATTTCGAGCTCCCGCCACCGCTCCCCTTTTCTTCCCCGACGAGCAAACCGGCAAATTCGCCGCCTCCCTCCCTCCCCTCCCCACTTCGGCAGTAGCTCCCTCCCACCTCCTCGCTTCCTTTCCCCCACCTCCCCCATCACCCAACCCTGCCGGAGCTCACCGGCACCACTCCTCCCCGCCGCACCTCCTTCAGCCACCGCCACCAAGACGCCACACACCACCCAAGCCCCACCAAAGCCATCAATGGACTCACCTTGGCCCACTGGAGCTCCCCGCACCACCCAGCCTCGTCGCCGGCCACTAGAGCGGCCGGAGCGCCACCGACTGCCGCCTCCTCTGCTCGGGTGAGCGTGTAGGCCTTTTGGTCACGCAGTTCAAGCCACTGGGTGTCCGGCCTTTATGGCCTGTCCGGTTGGGCCGTGGCCCATTTGAGTAGTGGGCTTGGCCACTATTGTTCATAGCCCATGAATAGTAAGCAAAATACTGTTCAATGCACAGTAAATGGCTATTGTTCATCACCCGAAAAAAGGGGTCCAGGACTGTTCATTTTCAGCTAAAAACAATAACCCCAATCGCTGTTCACCAACCTATTTTCATTCATGAATAGTAAAACAACACTGTTCATAGACCGACACTTTTTACTCCGAAACCCTAATTTGACATTATATGTCAAATTTGACCATTTCAAGCCCTTAAATTCATTTCTCAACTCCGTTCAGCCTACTGAAGCTCCCAATAAATCTTTTTTTTACCTTTTTTGTATGATTCATTATCTCTTTACTATATTTTTTGTTGTACTTGGATTCATTTCTCAGCTCCGTTCAATCCAATTAAACACCAAATAAATACCCACCCTCCACACCACCTTTCTTTTGTTTCTTTTCCGGTTTTATTTATTTGCATGTTGTTCCCAGCTCATTCCTTGTCGAACCGTATTTTATTTGGTTTATTTGATTGTATTGTTTCTCGTTAGGTCACGATTTTGACAACCAGACTCCAGAAGATGCTTGACAAGACTAGTATTTAGAAGATTTTGTGTATGGAGACAAGTCACATTCCTTGATCATTTTGAGCCTATAATTCATATATATGTCTATTATTACTTTCATTATTGTATTTGTGCCAATTACTTTAAATAATGAAATAATACTTTTGAATGCCACATGATAATTAGATAAATCCTATTACCCCACATACAAACTCACCTAGCACTTATAGGCCATATTCACCTTGACAAGGTTAAAAATCTTTTGTAAGCCATATTCACCTTGACAAGTTCACATAAAATATTAGCTATATAAGTAGCTTTGTCACACAAATGCGCTTAAATCCTAAAAAGTAGTATTGGCGGTTCGCCAATGGTTTTGGTTGATAGTTGAGGGTTGTGTCCAGAAAATTGGACAACCCAATAGACTAGTGTTAAAAGTGAGTCATTAGTGAGATTAAGCAGGTGGATAACCACGAGTTGGTGTTGATCCATTTCCTCACTGGAAACAAGTAAGGACAAGAACTTTGTGCCACAGTAACAGACACAAAAAACCGCTCAACCACAGATGTGATCATTACTCCCTGGCTTAGTACACTGCTCTTCCAATTGAATATCTATAGGATGTCAATTGCTCTTGTATGTTAGAGCAGAAGGAATTGGGGAGAGACAGGAGTGGACCGGAAGGGACACTCGCTGATCTACACAATGGTATAGACCCATCAACCACAGAGTACGCATTCCACTGTCAGTCGGTGGTCTCCTGAGGGCTGTACGGAGTATGACCTATCGGGTAGAGACTAAAAAGGGTTGAGCAGTGAAAAGGCTTTGTTATCCCAAACTCAATCGCACGCTAACGTGTTGCATGTCTATAATCTGATAGTATGAGTTTGAGATATCTTGTGGGTAAAGTTGGGCAACTCTGCAAAGTGAATAATTAAAGGTATTCGAATACGTCGTGCTTTCGGTTAATGAAGTTGTGTTAATGGGTGATTCCAATACAAAGGCATAAGTAGAGTTTTTGAGATGTTAAGTTGGTATTTGAGTTTGTTGAGAAACCCCTGATGTTATTATTTATTATTGTTTTACTGTTTTAAAGATAAATTGCTTTAACTGCAAAATGCATCCACATATGCCAGATATGGTAAACCCTAACCATCCATTGAACTCCTTACATGTAATTATTTAGAATTTTCATGTGGCTTGTTGAGTACGAAACTTGTACTCATTCTTGCAATATGCAAATCATCTACAAAGGAAACTTGGAAAAATGCAGAAGCTCCTGATGAACAGGATTTTGGTGGACCCACGGCTGGTTGCGACTACTGTTATTAGGTCTCAACCACGCTCAAGCGTGCTTGTGGTTTGAAGTTTTTTTGTCTTGTATTATATTATCTTTGAGCTTGAATGCCCGTGTCAGGTTAAAACTGGCTGTTAAGTCTTAATCTTATATAATAAAAGTCTGAATTTTATTGTAATCGAAAGTTTGTTTGAGACACTGCTTACTTCGCAACTGCACATCCTAAACAGTTGTGAAGAGTTTAACGGTCCCAAAAATCGGAGCAGTTACAGAGCACTGCAGAGGTACACGCGGAACAGAGCTAGCTACTAAAAGTTAACACCCACTATGCTATACACATGTAGTTCATCAGTTCATTCATGTGTAAATCAATCCATCTAACTTTCTACTGTCACCAGTGAGTACTCCACATATACTCCGGTAATTGGTATGTATAGTGACATAGTGTACACTTGGAAAGTGTATTATTCCGACAACCTGTGTAGTGCATACTTTCTGGACATCGATTAAAGAACACGTACGGGGTCTGAGCTTGGCGCGTGCATATGCGAAGAAACCTACCGTGGGTATTTATTTAGTAGCCCGTGCATCAATCGTTAATCATCTGAACCATCAAGTGAAGTCATACAATAGCAAACGATGGCATTCGCCGTATCAACTCCGGCTCCCCGATCAACAACCCGAGCCTTCGCGGGTTCGAGGTCATCGACAGCGCCAAGGCTCGCCTCGAAGCCGTCTGCCCCGGGGTCGTCTCCTGCGCCGACATCCTGATCGCCTACGCCGCCCGGCCGGGACAGCGTCGCGCTCACAGGCGGGGCCCGGTACGACGTGCCGGGAGGCCGGAGAGACGGCACCGTGTCGGTCGAATCGGAGGTGGCCAACAACATCCCGGCCCCGACGTTCACCCTGGACCAGCTCACCCAGAACTTCGCCGCCAAGGGCCTCACCTCAGGTACGTACGTTAATTACACTTCAGGTGCGCACGCCTGGCATGACACGTTTATGTGTACGTGTCGTGCAGGCGCGCACACCATCGGGCGGGCGCATTGCACGGCGTTCAGCGACCGGCTGTACAACTTCAGCGCGACGGGCTTGGCGGACCCGAGCATGGACCCGGTGTTCCTGGAACAGCTGCAGCACGCGTGCCCCGGCGGGACTTTGGGGTTTGGCACTTGCGATCGGTATTCGATGCCGATATGCTATAATGCTTTTGCAATGTGTTATATGATCGATGAGCTGCACCGGCGTCCCCTTTGGATCAATGGTCGAAGCGGTTCCACGAAGCAGAGAGGCTGGTGGACAACATCGTCGAGCGGATCACCGAGAGGGAATCCGTCCCGCCGTCGTTGCCTCGAGAGTTGCAGCGCCGGACCGCGCGCCGAAATCAGGAGGAAGGTTGCGATTCTTCGAGTCCAGACTGGACTTGCTGCAGGAAGACCTATCTCAACTCCCAAATAGAGCTGAGACTTGGACTATGCTTTTTCTGATCAGTTCAAAGCATGATCGATACGGTACGGTCTAAGCACGACATGATATGTGGTGGGCCGAGTCGGTACGGCACGAACGGCAGGCCGGGCCGGGCCTAAGAATATGACCCGTTGGGCGGCACGGTACGGCACGGCACGGTCAGTTGGACCGTGCTTAGACCGGCCCGGCACGAAATAGACCCAACCTTCCCATTCTAGTCCTATCCCTCCCTCTTTCGGCCTGACCCAATCACTCCCTCATCCCAGCCTGGCCCAATCACTCCCTCATCCCAGCCTGGCCCAACCAATAACCCCCTCTGCCACCCGGTCTAGCCCAACATCCCTCTCGAGCTCTCCCAACTCCCATCCCCAACCCCTTCTCCCGAGCTTCGGCTCCCAAATTCCCTATCCCTAATCACATTCTTTGATTCCCCTCCCTCCAGCTCCAGCCACCTCCCTCTCCACGCGTTGCCGATTGCCGCCCTCCTCCCCACGTGCCACCGGCCGCCTCCTCGACTCCTCCAATCACTGCCCTCCCTCTCCCTTTGTGCATCTGTGAGACACTCAACCGCATGGTGGTTGTTATCAGTGTATTAGGACCATGAAACATCATGTGGTATAGGGCAAATATGACATGTGTTCCATTCATCAGACGGTAAGGAATATACTTGGAGTTAAATCCGAATGTCAGTTCATTGCTTCTACGAGCAGTCATATGGCTGGGGACTAGGTACAGGATCTCATCCCAGGGGTGGCCCCTGTTGGAGATATGCCCTAGAGGCAATCATAGAGATGATGATATTTCGTTGTATCCATGATTTAATAAATGTTCCTTGAATATTACCTTTGTGTTGATTAACAAGTATGTGACTTGTTTGTGAAACTCTTTACTTATATGGTTATTCTAAAGTTGTCCCTAGTCGGAGTTCATGTGAGGACACACGTGAATGATGGATTAGCACATGTATCGGTTGATGACCATGTTTCATGTGTCATAGACATGGAGATGTCAAACCAATAATGTGGACACATGTTTAGAACATGGGGTTGGACCGACCCAACATGAGACATAACAATTATACTTATGGTTCTCTCTACACAATGTGTACGCCTTGTCCTTAGACCTGAGATTGTCGCATGTACTTGAGATGTGAATCGACCTCCTTAGGGGCTATCAAACGCTACTCCGTGAATCGGGTAGTTATAAAGGTAGCTTTCGGGTTTGTCATGAAGCATCTTTGCGAGGCATGGTCGGTCGAGATGGGATTTGCCCTCTCTACCGAGAGAGATATCTCTGGCCCTCGAGTGATCGGATCGAAATGCATGGCCATGCTACTTAAGGTTAAGAGTTAACCTAGTAAGGGATTCCGGATCACGGGATCGAGATAGAGTGGTCACTTGGAGCTCAATCGAATATCGTGAGGCAAAGGGATTGGCATGTACATAACGTTGTGATGGTTCGTCCGATATGATCTTTGTGTACGCGTTTAGGAGTTGGCACGCCTTGCTAGAGGTCGCTACCAACTATTGACCAAGTATGTATACTCGCGTCATGTCTAAACATACGTGAACCTATAGGGTCACACACTTAGAAGGTGAAGCCTAATTCGGATTGGATCCGATTAGATCGGGCATTAAGTCCTAATAGGCCTCTATTAGTAGAAGCCCATTGTAAGGGCGCCTATAAAAGGAGGGAAGGGCGCCAGATTGGTGATGAGTTTTTCGTGACATCCTCAAACCTCGCCGCCACCCTCCCACGCCTCTAGTCGCTCGCGCGGATCTAGTAGTCCGGCGGCGCCGCTTCCTCCCGACGATGTGGATACCTTTGAGGCGCCAGATCAGAAGCGTTTGGACGAACCGCAAGAGAGGAGTCAGACGTGGGACGCCGCGACGAGGATGAGGAAGTAATACGACTACTCGCCTCGACGTCTTTGCATCAACTTAGTACGACTACTCGCCTGACGTCTTTGCATCAATTTCGCGACTTGGCGTCTAGTGGTAAGACCGTGATCTATAACTGCAGTGATCTTGGTTTACGGGTAAAATTTTTATTATTTTGCGCTAGTGTAGCCTACAGAGCCCTTCACTTCCAAACAATAGGGCAAGGCTGGGTAGCCGCCCGAGGTAGCTGGGCCAACACCCCCTCTCCTCCTCCTCCCTCCGTCCGGGCGCCACCATTGTTAGTCTCACATCGTCCTCGCTTCTTCCCGAGTCCTGAGAGACGGCAAGAGGTCCAGAGGAGGAGGCCACAGCCCAAAGCCCCAAAGGAAGGCCTACAGCCCACGCCCGGCCCAGCTAAGCCCATCTGCATCTCATATTCTCATTACATCTCCCCGGTTCCCCCAAATCCCCAATTTGCAAAACTCCAAAACTCCAAAACTCCACCTCCAAATCTCCAACCCCTACAGCTAGGGCGGTGGCAAGAATGGCAGTGTGGCACCATGTGGGGAGCGAGGAGCACGCCACACAAGGCCGGCCGAGGCGATCTTGGAGGAGCTCTAGCGGTCCTCCCGGAGCCAAAGTCGCCAGGTGTACACGGCCAACAGCGCATGGCACGTCTCATGGGGCAGCGCCAGTCACCGGGAGGCGGAACCAAGTTGGCCAGTCGGGGAGGAGCGATGCGTGCGACACCGGGCTAGAGGTAGCGCCAAGAGGAGAAGCACGGTCCAGCCGGAGCTGAGCAGGTGGCTAGGCCGCCAGGCGCCAGCGCTGGCCAAGGCCAGTGAAAGCAACATGGTGGCGGTGGCGGCGTAGGAGGAGGAGGGGCCGTGAGTGAGGTGAGCTAGTGAGGCTGAAGCCTGAAGGGTCAAGGAGTTAGAAAATAGAATGCGTGTGGGTGTGAATGCGAGGAGTTATAAAATAGAAATTGAAGATGGCTCCTCCTAAGTCGAAAGGAAAAGGTAAGAATTGAATTGTGAATGC
Organism: Phyllostachys edulis; assembly: GCA_036346405.1. Lineage (NCBI taxonomy): Eukaryota > Viridiplantae > Streptophyta > Magnoliopsida > Poales > Poaceae > Phyllostachys > Phyllostachys edulis. The sequence goes on from CM070550.1 coordinate 115,150,869, forward strand.
CTGAATGGTGAATACTATGAATTTGTGATGTGTCATGTGTGATACTCATAGTGATTATAATTTATAAATTATAAATGTACAAATGATTATTGATGAATGAATATGATGATTTGTGAATTTGATAGTCTCATCGTGTGGTGAATTTGCTAGATTTGAAGAGCTATTTTACCATTGTGTTGTCGTCGAGTGGGTCGAACTCAAGAACCAGTGCAAACGGGAATGTTGTGGTAGCTACAGAAGAGCAAGTATTACCGGTTGAAGCTATCAATGTTGAAGATGTACAAGTAGCATAACAACCACAACCGCAGGAAGAAACTGAAGGTATTAAGGATTTAAACCCGGATGTTCATATCGTTGCCGATCCAGCACTTTGTATACCAATTGAGGAATTCCATCTGGATATTAGAGATCAAGTGAGAAGGGCTTATTTGTTGAAGGGTAATTAGTACTTTAATGGTATGTCTTTCTATTTGTTATGTTCAATAATTTTTTATGATTTATGATGGATTAATCTGAATACTCACCATCCTTCTACTTTTGACAGGTTGTTACTAGTAATTTAATAATTTGGCATTTTGGCGACAAATTATTTTGTAAACTTCATTGATGAGATACATTTTCTACATTTGTCCTGTCTTTGTATGTTCACATGATGCGGATTGTAGTTTTGAGATCCATTTAGTGTCATATGCTCTATTGAAAGTGATTGCAACGTGTATTATATATGCCTTGCTTTGTTATCGGATAATAGCATTAGTTCATTCCGCCCAACCTAAATTTTAATTCTGGGTCCGCCACTGCCTCATCCGACCAGGATACCTATTATGTAACCTCGGGAATCCTTACGACCACAGGAGTCGTTAGCCTTAGGGGTTACGACCACGAAGACATATGATTTTTTTTATCATGTATTAAAGTAATACATAGAGATTTTAATCCTCGTCAGTTAACCCCCGAACTTTAAATGAGTTGGTCGTGTGAACATTTTCTCCTGATGAAGTCGTATCGGACAGATCCTCATTTAATCCCGTGATATACGAGATGGTCTGTATTCACTTTAAAGTTGAGAAACTACCCTGGGACCCGAAAAGTTTTCCTATCCGTTGGACTCTGGTTTGTGTCCATTGGACTTTGGGTAACTCTCCGATGTGGTTAAGGAACTGCGGCTATAAAATCCTGCCAGCACAGGGCTTTAGAGTTTTTATGCCTTTTGTTTTTCCCTTTTCATCCCCTGAGAGAAAGATCGCTTCTGATCTCCTCTTGCCTATAACCTTCTACGACATCCCTTCTTCACCCAAATCTCAACCATGTCGGACTCTATCATCAACTGGTCGGTTTCTGATTTGAGCGAAAAGAAACTTGAGAGACTGGAGAAGATCGGGTTGCCTCCCGACAAGGATTTGATTTCTTGGAGATCAGCGGCCGGAGAGCATTCTCCGAGCAACGAAGATGGGGAAATCCCTGTTTTCGTCACATATATTGAATGTGAATTTAGGTTGCCAGTTCACTCCTTTCTCCCCAAGATATTGGAGCACTATAGAGTTGAATTGGTGAACCTTACCCCCAATGCTATCTTCAACCTCAGCGTCTTCGTCTATCTCTGTGAAGCGTACTTGGGGATTGCCGTAGATCTGGAGCCCTTCAAGTACTACTATAGGATGGCGAAGTCGGGGAAGACGACTAGGATACCTGGAGAGTGCACCTTGCGCCTCCACGACAGAAAGGCTGATGAGTACATTCGTATGTACTCAAAGTCTTCGTGGTCGTCATGAAAGAAAAGTTGGTTCTACATGATGGTCACTCAAAAAGATAGCCTTTACTATACTGGTAACAAGGCGGTCGAGAATCCAGAGTGACGCTCCTCCGTGGAGGAGGGAAAGGTGGAGAGATGGGTTGAAGTCATCCAACACCTTAGTGTCAGGGGTTTAACCTCCTAGCACGTAGTAAGGGATTTCTCCCTGCGTCGGATTAGTCCCCTATAGCCCCGAACACATTCGATGCTTTGGTACATTGGTCGTGACAATGCGACCAAAGATTCTAAGGAGAGTAAGTCCTAAAAGATTTCTACTAGTTTGCTTATCTTGGCTGATTAGTTTTGTGATCCTAAAGTCTTTCGTTTATTCTTGCAGCTCTTTCTCCTGATGAGATTAGAAGTCGGATCAAAATGATCTGCGAGAGGGAGCTTGGCGATAAGGCTGATTTATTCCAGATTTTAGCGGTTGTTTCCGCAAATGAGAGAGCTGAGATACTTAAGGTAAAAATATCAACCACCTTTCATCATTTGTATGTTTTCTGATTGGTTTACCGTAAATCCTCTTTGATGCGCAGTCGGTCGAATTGAGGATCAATGAGGCCACCGAAAGTTATGAGTCGATTGATGTTCTGACCACTCTTATGACCACCATCCACTCCTACGACCATCGGAGATGGTGGTCTTATAGATGTAGGTAACCGAAAACAAATGTATATTCTAGATGATGGATTTACGTCACCTAACTAACTTTGATTGTTAATTAGGCGATTATCATGGACTCTAATGTGGTCACTCAGGATCTGCTAGTTGCTACTGGAGTAACTATTTTGGAGGTTGACGAATCCACACCCTCCGACCCGATGGTCAAATATCTTATTCTTGATCAACTGGTCGAGAATATTTCTTCTGACCTCCAGTCGGAGGACGTAAGGGGTCTAACCAGCCTTACTGGTTCAGCACCGGTGAAGTCGGTCGAACAGAAGAAAAGGAAGGCGAGCGCGACAAACTTTGCTTCAGCGCGCTTCAAACTAAAGACCAAGAAAACTACCAAGTACGTATACATAAAAGAAGGGTTTATGTAAGTACTCATCTTTGGTGTTTTAGAGTCTTGACCTTCTTTCCTTCTTTCTTTGTAGATCCTGTGGTATTCTGGTCGATTTCAACCAGAGCACCTCTCAGGAGAAGGTTCTTGAGTAGAAAGAGGTCGAGCAGATCCACCGAAAGCGGTGGCAACACCAAAGACTCGCCAGAACCCGTGGTGGCTCCAACCCCACCTGCGGAGTGGGAGGTTCCTGAGGAATCTTAGCAGGTTCCGACCCCTGCTGGGAATTCTTCTCTCCGAGCCCCCTTTCCTTATCACCTCTGGATCTTCAAGGATGAAGATCTTGATGAAGTTTGGGGAAGAATTTTGGACTGTCAAGCAGAGATGAGTCCTAACTCTATTTTTGCCGAATATAATAATATGGCAATCCAAATAAGCATATACGACCATTTTTAATAGCCTTTCTTTTAAAAAGTACCTAAAGAAGATTGCTATTTTTGTAGCATTTGTGGAAAACTTCGTTGTGGTCGGAAGATTGACCCAGCGAATAAAGCTCTTGGAGAAAAAAGAACTCCGAATTAGAAAGTAAGTACCCTCTTAGTGTCTTTTTCTCCCCTTCTTTATCATTTAGCTCTTTTTCTGTTAACCAATTTCTCTCTTTACCATGTTTGATAGATTCGGATAAACTTAAAGAAGAAGTTATGGCTAAGTAAGCCACAATTGTCAAGCTTAAAGAAGAATGTCAAAACAAGAACCGGTCGATTAAATACCTGACGATCAAGCACAAGGAAGTCCTTGAGACTATTGAGAAGAAGAGCGAAGGTAATCGGTTGTAGACCCGACCAGCGTGCTTCCTTTTTGTAGTCTTATGTACTCATTCTTTGGTTTACTCGTGCAGAGCAAACTCAAGTATTGAAGAGAATAGAAAAACTATTGAGTTCAAGCGCGGTAAGGATGCAGCTTTTGGACAAAATCTTGAAGAGAAAGTCAAAGCTTTCAACAAGATGCTCTTTGATATGGGATCAGGAACGCAACTGCCCCACTTAGGAGATCTCATGGAGAATATCAACTTCCTTGACTATTAACTCGAAGACCTTAGGAACGTTCTTAAGACTACTCAGGAGGACCATGCGCGGACTTTGTTTGAAGCTATCAAAAATGAAGTCAGTTTTGCTTTGGCAAATCTGAAGGTCTCCGACCCCACCATAAATCTCCAAGCTGTTGAGGAAGACTTCAACTGCTCAGGAAATGAAGCAACTAAACTTTTCTAGGAAATGACATCTCTCGGAAATAAGGTTGTGGAGGAAATGGCGGTCGGGTCTTCAACGCGCAGCGACCAATCTGGTGGCTCCGAGAAGTAGATGATTGTAATATTTAGACTTTTATAAATAAAGCTTACCTTTTATCATCAATGAAGTTTTTGTTTTGTCTTCTTAAATTCGCTGAGTACTCATATATTTCCTAGCCCCCGACTGCTTGTATTAGTAGAAGAACTTTACTAAAAACGCAGTAGACCAAGAAAATGGGCAATAACTACAACCACGGTACAAAGTATATGCTGATTATATTATAAAAATGATCTAAGTATCACTAGGAAGTCAATTTGGTCGGAACCAGCGTATGATTTCGACTAATTTTAGATCTTTTCCATAATCGAAATATTGTGTAGTACCTTGTGTGGTTGGAAGATGTATAAGACTTGTACTGATGATAAGGAATCATGCAAAAATGTATGCAAAAACGACAAGTGAACTTGACGTCATCCAATCTCTACTGTGATCGTGCTATATGACCTGTGGAGTATCCATGTTCTCAGGATCGATTTGTACGACCTCTAGTGGAACATCTATGCTCTCCAAAAGCCCGACCACTAAGGGTGAATCAGGTTGCTCGAGAAAAATTTCGGGTAGGACAAGTGACCTTGTGGAGGCCATCTGTGCCAACTGGTTTGCCAGAAAGTTTTTCTTTCTAAAAATGTGTTGGATCTGGAAACCCAAGAAGTGCTTTTCGAGTTTCCGTACTTCCGCCAGATAAGATGATATCTTGGTACTTGAGCATTGAAACTCTTTCCCGACTTGATTTGCTACTAGTTGAAAATCGCCTTTCACTAGTAATCTGCGAATCCCGAGCGCACGAGCTGCTCAGAGTCCTGATAGTAATCCCTCATATTCTGCCACATTATTTGTAGCAGGAAAGTTTAGCTGGATGACGTACTTGATGTGTTCACCAGTAGGGGATATCAAGACAACTCCAGCCCCTTAGCCTTTGAGCATCAAGGAACCATCAAAATACATTGTCCACTCGTCGTGGTGTTTGTACTCGGGCCCTTGGGTGGGTTCGAGGTTTGTCCATTCAGCAATGAGTTTAGCTATTGCCTGGGACTTGATTGCTATTCGAACGCCACAAGCTCGACCACCCATTTTGCTATTCGTCCTGATGATTCCATGTTTCTAAGGACTTGACCTAGGGGATATCCGGTTGGTACGACCACTCTGTGGGCCTGAAAGTAATGTCTTAGTTTCTTTGAAGCCATAAGGAGACCATAGAGCAACTTTTGTACCTGTGGATATCGTTCTTTTGGTCCATACAAGACTTCGCTTACGTAATATACCGGTCATTGAATGTTTTCACGTTCTACGACTAGTATACCACTAACTGTTTGTGACGTTATAGTTACGTAAATCAGCAATGTCTCTCTCGATCTTGGATATACTAGGATCGGGGTACTCGTAAGGTACTTTTTAAGTTCTTTAAAGATGTTGTTTGCCTTTTTAGTCCACTCGAAACTTCCGTGTTTCCGAAAAAGTTTGAAGAAAGGGAGTCCTTCCTCACCTAACCAAGCTATGAAACGACTTAGCACTGCTATATAGCCGGTTAGTTTTATGGACTTCCTTCTTTGTGGTCGGAGGGCGCATCTGATCGATGGCCATAATCTTTGCTGGGTTTGCTTCAATCTCGTAGCCGAAACTAGGAATCTAAGAAGCTTTTCTGAAAAAACTCCAAACACACACTTAAGGTTATGTCTTCTCAAGTTATTGAAAGTCTCGTGTAGGTTGGAAATATGGTCGCCAGCGTTGATGCTTTCCACGACCAAGTCATCAACGTAGGCTTCTAGATTTCGACCTATCTGAGGATTAAAGGTTTTTTGCATCAACCTTTCGAAAGTTGCACCAGTGTTTTTGAGACCAAATGACATTTTGACATAATAGTAAGTGCCATATGGAGTGATGAAGAAAGTTTTCTTTTCATCATCTTTACTCATATTAATCTGGTGGTACCCTGAGTATGCATCTAAAAAACTTAACAACTTACACCCGGAAGTAGAGTCTATAAGTTGATCAATGCGTGGAGTCATCCTTTGGACAAGATTTATTAAGATCTGTGAAGTCAATACACATTCGGTATTTTCCATTGCCTTTTCTAACAATTACAGGATTGGCGAGCCACTCTGGGTGGTCAACTTTACAAATAAATCTAGCCTTGAGGAGCTTGTCGATCTCCAACTGGATTTCCTCCTTCCGATTAGGTGCGAAACGTCTTAGCTTCTGTTTGACCATTTTTTGTCAGGCTGGAGAGCTAGCCTGTGCTCGATCACCTCCCTGGGGACTCCGAGTATGTTGGACGCCTGCTAGGCGAATACGTCCTGGTTTGCTCGGAGGAAGGAGACGAGCTACTCATCCTATTTAGAGTCGAGTCTTGTCCGGACCAGCACCTTTTAGACAGACGCATTAGCATTTCCTGACCCATACGGCGTGTTGGCGCTTTCCAGAGGAGCGCCTTTGCCGAGTGGTACCTCCTTGGTCTGGTCAGAAGATTTTGGCGCCATCTTTGGCTTCAAGTGCTTGACCAGCATGGTAGATGAATTAGTTTCCCTGGTCGAAAGCTCATCGACCAGATCTAAGGACTTCCGATCACATGCATAAGCCATTTTTCGATCTCCTCGAACCGTGATGACTCCTTTCGGTCCTGCCATTTTTAAACTCTGATAACCGTAATACGTGGCTATCAGGAATTTTGACAGAGCCGGACAACCGAGGATTCCATTGTATGCGGTTTCGAAATCCACCACATCAAATGGAACTTTTTCTGTTTGAAAGTTGTTGGGTCTTCTGAACGTAACCGGTAGGGATAGCTGTCCCATTGGTTTGGCAGTAGAACCAGGAACTATACCGTGAAAGGCATATTTTACGAGTTTTACCTTAGACCTGGGAATCTGCATCTCTTCCAATGCTCCTGTAAATAAAATATTTAAAGAACTACCTCTATCTATTAAGACTCGATTAACTTTACAATTGTTAATAGTAGGTTCAACTACGATAGAAAACCTATCTAGTCGAGTCGACAGGACAGGGCAGTCTTCTTTGTTGAAGGAGATTACAGTTTCCGACCACCTGGATGGCTTGACGCTGATCGGAGACTCAGCAAGGTTCACTTCCCACTTCACGGCCTTTAGATGATGTCTTGACTCGTGCGAGGAGGATCAACCAAAAATCATATCAACTATGTGCTGCAGCTCCTGTTACTCCATCTCTTCGTCACCATCTTTGTCATTCTTGGAGCTTGGTTCTCCGAGCTCTATTATGGAGGGGAAGGGACCTTTATCTGAGTAGTAGTCCTCTAGTTTCCTTTGCCAGGCTTGACAGGTGCGCAGATCATACCTTGCTGTCTAGTGAAGTGGACACCACTTTTTACTTTTCTTGTAGTCGCTGGTCAGAGTCTTAGCTTTGTTCCGACCAGTGAAATCTTTCTTGCCCTTAGTAAATTGTTCAGAAATCGCAAGGACTTCCTCGTTGTCGGGCTTGCGATTCTTTTTACCCTTGAGAGACTTCTTGCTCCTCTTCTCTTGCTTCTCTAGGTCTGGCTGCGGATTTTTATCTTTTCGATCAATAGTTTCATACCATTCGACCGCTTCACTAGTGGCTCCGTATCCTCCGTAAATCGGCGATTGCTTCGTCCTGCTTTAAAAGCTTGGATGACAGAAGACTCTGCGATCTCTGGGATAGAGTTTCGAACCTAACTAAATCTCTTGATATATTGTTGAAGAGTTTCGTTGGTTTTCTGCTTCATTTGACGAATATCATCTTTCTTTCTAGGACGGTCGTACGTCCTTTGAAAGTTGATGATCAAAGTGTCGCAGAGCTGCTCCTAAGTGTAGATAGATTCAACCGGTAGGTTGAGCAACCACGACCGGGCAGACCCTTCAAGGACCGTGGGTAAGTAATTTGCCATCACGTTGTCATTACTACCAGCGGTCTTGATGGCGGTAAAATAAATTTGAAGAAATTCTAATGGGTTCTGAGTCCCATTGAACTTCTCTATGTTGTCTGGTCGGGGAAGACCCAACAACTTCTGAACAGAGAAATTTTCATTTGATGTGGTCAATTTCAAAACCGCATACAATGAAATCTTCGGTCGTCCAGCTCTAGCAAAATTCCTGATAGCCATGCACAATGGTTATCAGAGTCTAAAGATGTCAGGACCAAAAGATGTCATCATGGTTCGAGGAGACCGAAAAATGGCATATGCATGTGATCGGAAGTCCTTAGAACTGGTCGATGAGCTTCCAGCCAGGGAAACTAACCCGTCACCCATGCAAGTCAAGCACTCGAGGCCAAAGATGGCGCCAAATCCTTCCGACCAGACCAAAGAGGTACCGCTTGGCAAATGCGCTCCTCTAGAAAGCGCCAACACTCCATCTGGGTCAAGAAACAATTATGCGTCTACCCAAAAGGTACTGGTCGGGGCAGGACTTAACCTCAAATGGGAAGAGTTGCTCATCTCCTTCCTCCGAGGAAATCAGGACGTATTCGCCTGGCAGGCGGCTGACATGCCCGGAGTCCCCAGGGAGGTGATCGAGCCTGAGCTAGCTCTCGGCTGACAAAAAACCGGTCAGCGAAGCTCGGCGCCAAGACTTTGATCGGAAGGAGGCAATCCAGTAGGAGGTCGACAAGCTCCTCAAGGCTGGGTTTATTCGTGAAGTCGACCACCCATAGTGGCTCGCCAATCTTGTAATGGTTAGAAAAAGCAATGGGAAATAGCGAATGTGTATTGATTTCACAAACCTTAATAAAGCTTGTCCGAAAGATGACTTTCCCCTTCCACGCATTGATCAACTTGTAGACTCTACTTCCGGGTGTGAGTTGTTAGGTTTTTTAGATGCATACTCAGAGTACCACCAGATTAACATTGGTAAAGAAGATGGAGAGAAAACTTCCTTCATCACTCCATATGACACTTACTGCTATGTTAAGATGCCGTTTGGTCTAAAAAATGCTAGTGCGACTTTCCAAAGGTTGATGCAGAAAACCTTTAATCTTCAGATAGGTCGAAATCTGGAAGCCTGTGTTGATGACTTGGTCGTAAAAAGCATCAACGCTGGTGACCATATTTTCGACCTACACGAGACTTTCAATAACTTAAGAAGGCACAACCTTAAGTTAAATCCAGATAAGTGTGTGTTCGGAGTTTCATCTGGAAAGTTTCTTGGGTTTCTAGTTTCGGCTAGAGGGATTGAAGCAAATCCAGCGAAGATTTCAGCCATCGAAAAGATGCGTCCTCCGACCACGAAGAAACAAGTCCAAAAACTAACCGGCTGTATGGCAGCGCTAAATCGTTTCGTAGCACGGTTAAGTGAGAAGGGACTCCCTTTCTCCAAACTCCTTCGAAAACACGGAAGTTTTGAGTGAACTAAAGAGGCAGACGATGCATTTGAAGAACTTAAAAAGTACCTTACGAGTGCCCTGATCTTAGTCTCTCCGAGTTCAGGGGAAACATTGCTGATTTACATGGCTGCAACGCCGCAAATAGTGAGTGGTGTACTGGTCGTTGAATGAGAAAACATCCAATGACCGGTTTATTACGTAAGCGAAGTCTTACATGGACCAAAGGAATGATATCCACAGGTACAAAAGCTGCTCTATGATCTCCTTATGGCTTCAAGGAAACTAATACATTACTTTCAGGCCCACAAAGTGGTCGTACCAACCGGATATCCCTTATGTCAAGTCCTTGGAAATAGGGAATTATCAGGACGAATAGCAAAATGGGCGGTTAAGCTTGGGGCGTTCGACCTCCATTTCATCTCACGAACAACAATAAAGTCCCAGGCAATAGCAGAATTCATTGCCGAATGGACAAACCCTGAACCCACCCAATGGCCCGAGTACGAACACCACGACGAGTGGACAACGTACATTGATGGTTCCTTGATGCTCAAAGGCTCGGGGGCAGGAGTTGTCTTGATATCCCCTACTGGTGAACACATCAAGTATGCCATCCAATTAAACTTTTCTGCTACAAACAATGTGGCAGAATATGAAGGTTTACTGGTAGGACTCCGAGCAGCTCGTTCGCTCGAGATTCGTAGATTACTAGTGAAAGGCGATTCTCAACTAGTAGCGAATCAAGTCGGGAACGAGTATAAATGCTCAAGAACCAAGATGTCATCTTATCTGGCGAAAGTACGAAAAATCGAAAAGAACTTCTTCGGTTTCCAGACCCAACACATTCCTAGAAAGGAAAACTTTCTGGCAAACCAGTTGGTACGGATCTCACCTGGAGTTTTTCTCGAGCAGCTCGATTCACCATCGGTAGTCGAGCTTTCCGAGGACATAGATGTTCCACTACAAGTTGTATAAATCGATCCTAAGAACATGGATGCTCCACAAGTCATACATCACGATCACGGTAGAGATTGAATGACGTCGATCTACAATTATCTTCAGCATGACATTATTCCTGACGATGATGTAGAGGTTGATCGTATAGCTCGAAAAACCAAATCATACACTCTGATCGAAAGTACCTTGTATAAACGAGGATCTCACGAAGTGTTGATGAGATGCATATATCAAACGGATGGAATTAAGTTGTTATCTGACATTCATGGAGAAGTCTGTGGAGGACATCATTCCTACAGAACGTTGGTCGGTAAAGCCTTCAAGTAAGGATACTACCGGACAACTGCCCTTCATGATGTAAAAGTTCTCGTGACGAAGTGTGTACAATGTCAGTTTCATAGTCGACAAATACATCAGCCGGCACAAGCTTTGCAAACCGTACCTCTTTCTTGACCTTTTGCAATCTGGGAAGTAGACATTCTGGGACCTTTCCCAAGAGCACCCGGGGATTCAAATTCCTTTTCATCAGGACTGACACGTTTACAAAATGGATAGAAGCCGAACCAGTTGTCAAAACAACAACTGAAGCCGCTAAGAGGTTCCTCACAAAAATATGATAACACGATTTGGTATACCCAGTCGTATAATCACAGATAATGGTACCTAGTTCTCTAGCGAAAATTTTCAGGAATTCTGCGAGGATCTCGGTATCAAGGTACATTTTGCTTCTGTCGCTCATCCGTAGAACAATGGAGCAGTAGAGCAGGCCAATGGTATCATAATGCAAGGAGTGAAACGCTGAGTGTTTGACCATTTAATCAAACGGTCAGGAGCTTGGGTTCAAGAACTTCCTTCTGTGTTATGGGACGTTCGAACTACGACCAGTCGTGCGACCGATGAAACTCCATTTTTTTTCTAGTTTACGGTGTCGAAGCCATGCTTCCTCCAGAACTAAAAATCAGCTCTGCTTGTATTGATTGTTTCAATGAGAACAATCAGATAGAATGAAGACTCGACGACATCAATTTCCTCGAAGAACGACGGAACCAAGCCCTTATACGATCGGCAATTTACCAACAAGCCATACAAAGGTACCACAGTCGTAAGGTGCAACCTCGCAGCCTAGCTGTAGGTGATCTGGTTCTACGATGAATTCAGAATTAGGCTAATCGCAATAAATTTTCTCCCAAATGGGAAGGTCCATACACTGTGGTCGAAGTCACTAGACCTGGTTCGGTACGACTTGCTATGTCAAACGGGCGTGTTTTGTCCAACTCTTGGAATATTGACCAACTGCATAAGTTCTTTGTATAATTGTATTTTCAATTATGTCCATTTATTAAATAAAGATGCATTTCCTTTACTTTCTGATGAATGATGTTATTTATATACCGATCTTATCATCTGGTTTGCATGCTATTGTTGCCTAACTGGTCGAAGAAGACTAAATTCTCTCCGATATCCTTTCTTAAGGATCTCTATTACTCTATGGCTACGACATACAAGTTAAACGCCGTAAAGGTCGTAGTCGTGACTATTTAGACAATAGTTCTCATGTGCGACCAACGCTCTTTTTTTAAAGAAATATACGAGTAACAGGAGCATCATACAGACAACTACATATAGTACTTTACATACTATAGATTTCGGAGACTACATTTCTTACCTTCAATAATCTGTTCTATTTTTTGTTTTGGCTACTGGTCGGGACACAGAAGCCTCATAGTCAAAGTCTCTCCTTCTCCACACGTGGTCTTGCCCACTGGAAGGAGCTTCCTAGCGACGGTCCATTTCTTACGATCCTCGCTACCAGTCAGAACTTGAGTAAGAACACGTTTCGCGAAGTGTTTCTCTTAGTCTCTAGTTCTTAGCAACCCTTACAATCAGTTTTGAATAAGATATATAAACGGGTTCACTTGTCATTTTTTGCATACATATTTGCATATTTTCTTATCAATCAATACAAGTCTTATCCATCTTCCAACCATACAAGGTACTTCACAGTATTTCGATTATGGACATGACCTAAAACTAGTCAAAATCACACGCTGGTTCTGACCACATTGTTTTCCTAGTGATACTTAGGCTATTTTTATAACATAATCAGCATATGCTCTGTATCGTGGTCTTAGCTATTGCTCATTTTCTTGGTCTACTGCTTCTATAGTAAAGTTCTTCTACTCACACAAGCAGTCGGGGACTAGGAAATATATGATTATTCAGCGAATTTAGGAAGATAAAACAAAGACTTAATTGATGATAAAATGTAAGTTTTATTTACAATTGTCAAAATATTACAATCTTTTACTTCTCAGAGCCACCAGATTGGTCGTTGTGTGTTGGAGACCCGACTTTCATTTTTTCCGCAATCTTGTGTCCGAGAGGCGCCATTTCCTCAAACACTTTGGTTGCTTCTTCTCCCGAGCAGTTGAAGTCTTCCTCAATAGCTTGGAGATTTATGTAAGGGTCGGAGACTTTCAGTTTTGCCAAAGCAAAACTAATCCTATTCTTGACAGCTTCAAACATGGTATGCGTATGGTTCTCCCGAGTTGTCTTAAGGACACCCCTGAGGTCTTCAAATTGTTGGCCAAGGTAGTTGATCTTCTCTGTGGGATCTCCTAAATTAGGCAGTTGCATTCCCGATCCCATATCGAAGAGCATCTTGTTGAAGGTTTTGACATTTTCTTCAAGATTTTGCCCAAAGGCTGCTTTCTTGCTACGCTCGAACTCAAGAGCCTTCTCTGTTCGCCTCAATGCTTGAGTTTGCTCTGTACAAGTGAATTAAAAGATAACTACACACGACTAGAAAAAGCAAGCACACTTCATGCTTACGATCGGTTACCTTGGCACTTCTTCTCAATAGTCTCAAGGACTTCCTTGTGTCTGATTGTCAGGTATTCGATTGACCGGTCCTTGTTCTAACATTTTTCTTTAAGCTTAGCAATTATGGCTTCTTTAGCCATAACTTCTTCTTTAAGCTTTTCTGAATTTATCAAACATGATAAATGAGAGAATTAGTTGAAAGAAAAAGAGCCAAATAGTAAAGAAGGAAAGAAGTAGACACTAAAAGGGTGCTTACTTTCTAATTCGGAGTTCTTTTTCTCTAAGATCTTTATTCGCTAGGTCAGTCCTCCGACCACAGCGACATTCTCCACAAAATGCTACAAAAATAGCAAACTCCTTTAGGTATTTCATAAGGGAAAGGCTATTAAAAGTGGCCGTGGAAGCTTACCTCAATTGCCATATTGTTGTATTTGGCAAAAATAGAGTCAAGACTCGCCACTGCTTGACGGTCCAAAATTCTTCCCCACGCTTCATTGAGCTCTTCATCTTTGAAGATCCGAAGGCGATGAGGAAATGTGACTCTGCGAGAAGAACCATCAGCAAGGATCGGAACCTGCTGAGATTCCTCAAAGACCACCACCTCCATAGGTGGGGTTGGAACCACCACCTCTGCAGGTGTGGTTGGAGCTACCACGAGTTCCTGAGCTGGTGCTACCACCTGCTCGGGGGTTGGCTCAACATCTTCAGGAGCTTTTTCCTGAAGGGTGCTCTGGTCGTCATCAACCGGAATACCAGAGGATCTACAACGACAAAGAAGAAAAGAGGTTCAAGACTAAAAAAGACACCAGCGGTGATTACTTACATAAGACTTTTCATGTATTCATACCTGGTCATTTTCTTGGTCTTTAATTTAAAGCACGCTGGAGCAAAATCCATCACGCTTGCCTTCCTCTTCTTTTCAACCGACTTCACTGATCCCAAATCAGTAGGGTTGGTTAGACCCCTCACATCCACCAATTGAAGGTTGGAAGGAATATTCTCGACCAACTGGTCGAGAATAAGATCCCTGACTATGGGATCAGTGGGTGTGGTCTCGTCGGCATCCAGCACAGTTGCCACGGTAGCAACTATCACATCATGAGTGGTCGTCCTGTAGCCAACAACTTCCGCAACTCCAGTCTGCGGACCTTCTTTCTCTCCCGTCTGAATTACAATTCAAAGTTTTAATCAGACGATGTAATTTTCCATCCAAATTATATGCTCTTTTATCTGCAAATGCTCTTTCTTACCTCTAGAAGACCATCGTCTTGTACGGTCTCTGAACAAGAATCGGTCGGAACAACGGTATAAAAATAATCCTTGCTAGATTTAGTGTACCTCAACCCGACTGCCTACATATTGGAGCAAAATTATAGGCAGATAAGAGGATATATAAGAGATGAAAAAAGTGGTTATTTACCTTAAGTCTTCTTAGTCTCTCCTCTTCAGAGACAATAGCCAAAATGCCCGGGAAAGCAGCCTTGGTATCAGGCTCCCCAGCGCAAATCATCTTGATTCGCTCTCTGACTTCATCAGGAGAGAGGACTTAAGAAGATAAGAAGATCTCAAGGTCAAGACAAAAATAATCAATTAGATGAAAACATATTGGTCGGAGCCTTGCAAAACTTACCATCCTTTGAGTCCTTGATCGCTTCATTACGACCAATATATCAGAGCAGAGAATGCTCTCGGAGTTTCAAGGGACTAATCCGGTGCAAGGAAAAGCCCCTAACCACGTGCCAAGCAGTCAATCCCTTGGCACTGAACTCCTGAATGGCATCCACCACCTTTCCGACCCATCCTTCTTTCTTCCCGGTCGACCTCCACTTTATATTCTCGTTCGCCCTTTTATCGATGAAGTAGATGCCGTCATCCTTCGTGACCGTCAAATAGAACTAGTTCTTTTTCCATGACGACCACGAAAATTTTGAGTACATCTAGATGTACTCATCAGCCTTTCCGTCATGGAGGCGTAGTAAGCTCTCCCCAGGTCTAGCCGCCGACTTCCCCGACTTAGCCATCCGGTAAAAAAACCTGAAGACCTTCAAATTTGGTCGGATCCCCAGGTACGCTTCGCATAGGTATGCGAAGATGCTGATGTTGGCGATGGAGTTTGAAGCCAAGTTCACCAACTCGACTCCATATTACTCCAGGACCCGAGAAAGGAATTTGTGAGCTGGCAACCTTAGTCCACACTCAATGTAGGCGAGGAAAATAGAGATTTCTCCTTCCTCATAGCTCGGAAAGTGTTCTCCGGCTGTTGAGCTCCATCTGATCAAATTCCTATCTAGAAGCATCCCGATCTTCTCCAGAGACTTGAGCTTCTTGTTGCTCAGATCAGAAGCCAGCCATTTGGTAATCGAATCCGACATGATTGGGTTTAGAATAGTGGTCGGAAAAGGGATTTGGGGAAAGGAACAAAGGGGGTCGGAAGAGATGCTTAGCAAAAAGATGAAAAGGGTCAAAGGAAAAGCAGAAGGCGTAAAAGCCCTAAGCCCCGTGCTAAGGGATTTTATAGCTGTAATTCTTTAACCGCAATCGAGAGTTACCCAAAAGTCCAATGAACAAAACCTTTTATCCAATGGACAGAAAAACTCTTCGAGTTCCAAGACCGTTTCTCAACTTTAAAGTGAATACAGACCACCTCGTATGTCACGGCATTAAATGAGGGTCTGCCCGATACGACTTCATCGGGAGAATGTGTTCACATAGCCAATTCATTTAAAGTTCGGGGGCTAGCTGTCGAGGATTAAAATCTCTATGTATTACTTTAATACATAATAAAGGACCATATGTCTTCATGGTCGTAGCCTCTAAGGCTCACGACCCTCCGTGGTCGTAAAGATTCCAGATGTTATATCATGGGAAACTTGGTCGGATGAGGTCCTGTACCCAGTCCTTGACCAGATGACTGCTCGTAGAAGCAATGAACTGGCATTCGGATCTAACTCCGGGTATATTTCATACCGTGTGATGAATGGAACACATATCATATTTGATCCATACCACACGACGTTTCATAAATCAAAGACACTGACAACAACCACTCTACGGTTGTGTGTCTCACAGACACATAACCGTCGAACGGTTGATACTTTATCAATCGTTGCCTTGCTCTGACCAGTCGCGGCACTTCCAACAGGCGTCTCCTTAGGGAGCAACTGCCACCTCTTCGACGGTTACTTAAAGATGGAGCGTGGAGGACAGAGGGCATTGGATTGAAGCATAGCAATTTGCATTAGATTCATGTTTTAAGTCTGATTTTGTAATATAACAAGCATTACGCTCAATGTAATTAGGATTAGTCCACTGTCTTGTCGAAAGCACCCCTTGTAATAGCCAGTTCATAGCAATAAAAGAGCAGTCCCATTCTCTCCTAAGAATTCTTTGCCATTTTTCTCTTTTTATTTCGTAAGATCGACGACTTGATCGTCGACACCTGCACTCATCAGCCATCCATCGCAATGCTTGGGAAGCTTGTGCTTGCCGCCCCGCAGCTGCGGATGCGCTCCGTAGTTGTCGCCGCGAACCTAACACCACTTGCTGCCTCCCCATCGTGCAAGTTCTGCAGCAACACGCCCCCGCCCACTTGCCATAGCAGCTAACATCTCACCATAGCTCCCTACAACTGCGAGGTGGTCTAAAACTGTCAGATCCACTAGTGATGGTGGTGAATCAATCAACATTGGAGGTGAGGTATGTTGTGGAGAGAGAGAGAGAGAGTGAGTGAGAGTGCAGAGCGGAGCAGAGTATAGGTGGGTGAAATATCCGAGGAAGAGAGAGAGAGAAAGAGAGGTGGATGAATGTGTGGGAAGGTACTGAGAGGATATGCAATGAATTAACCATAGGTGTGCATCGGGGAAGGCGGGGAAGGATTAGTGGATAAGGACAAAGAAAGCATCGATCTGCATCTTCCAATGCTTCGAATCAGACGATTATTTCATATACCGTTGGTTTAGGAAGAAATACTATAGCGTTTTGTAGTATTTCCCTTTTAAAATACATAGCCCAACTCTCACCATAAAATCCGGCCTCTGAACACTTTTCTTTTCATTTCTCGTTTGATCAGGAGCGCATACGATCGGCGTGTCGCACTGCAGCTCCTTCAGCTCGAGGCTCTACTACTACAACTCCAGCACAAGCCAGGACCCGGTGCTCAACTCGGCCCTGGCGTCCCCACCGGGGAGCGCGTACACGGGGCCCATGGACGCCGGCAGCCCGAACACGTTCGACACCAGCTACTTCCAGAGCCTCCTGTCCAACCGCGGCCTCCTCACCTCCTACCAGACCCTGACGTCCGACAACGCCACCGCCGCGCTCGTGGCGCAGAACGCCTACAACCTGTACCTGTTTGTCACCAAGTTCGGCGACGCCATGGTCAGGATGGGCAGCATCCAGGTCCTCACCGGCAGCCACGGCCAGATACGCACCAACTGCAGGGTTCTAAATTAAGCAGCATTTTGCAGCCTCTCTGTGTTTTTTGACTTCCATTACGCGTGACGGCGAGAGATACTGTAACTGTTTGGATACAGCGAAGCGAGGCGAGGCGAGACATATGCAAGCTCACAGGTTCTCGAAGCTGTCTTTAAAAATACTGCCACGCCCGCGCGCGGTGCCTGGAGGTACGGGGAAAACTGCGGTTTTTATGTGGCCGCTTTAGCTGATGGATGGATCTGCGGCCACACTGCCTACGCGCGTACGTACTTTTGTCATGTGCCGAGCAATCTTGGGCGCCTACCTAACAATCTACCACATTGTTTATGGAACCGGACAACGAATATTGATAAGCCTTAGCACAAGCCTTTCTACGAGCAATTTTAGTTAGTTTTTGTCCATAAAATCGACGCCGAAAAGAAGCTAAAGCCTGCAATGCAACAAAAGCAAAGCCAACTTTGCAACGAAGCCAACAAAATGAGGAGTTAGTGGTTGGCCAGGGTACAAGACAAGGCTAAGAAAGAACTACTAGATGGGACTGTGGTTGCTGCTTTCCTGACTGGAAGGGATATATTAGCTCTGCACTGATGAAGCATACAATTTCAAATTGCAGCGAAATATTCAGGATTATCTAAGCAGTTAGACTTGTAGTATAACACAAATCAAAGCTCATTGCCCTTTTCTTTTCAACGGTAGTATGCAAACCGACTCTCAATAATATGGTTCCTCCAATTATTGCGGTCAAACCGACAGCAGTCAATGTTACGTTGATTGATAGGCTATAAATAGCGAGGTTTCTTAGCGCGACTTCTGCCGCTTCTACCAAACACGATCTGCATGTGCAGGCAGTGCCACTGACCACGCACGAGGGCAGCTCCTCTCTGCACTCCGGTAGGTAGCAGTTAGCAAAGGGAATTTTATTTGCATTTTCTCAGTCGAAAACACATTTCAATGCTGAACTTGCAGTATTCTGACACAGTGGAGTGTTTCGCATGAAACAGCCAGGAATGTTCCTAGTCCCTGCAGGTTCTTATTCTCAACCTTTTATCATTCAGGGGTTAATTGACTGTAACTTTACCCCAAACTTTATCAAGCAGATACGCTTCCTTTCGGTAAAGTTTTTGCACGGATCTAAACGTAGTGGTACTCAATTAAAGAATGGTGCTGGTCATGAAAAAGGTTCTCCTTAACGTGGAAGCCACTCGAATCTGGCTTGAGCTGGTCTCCCCTAACTAACCACACTGTACTGTGTGCTAATCTCGACCCTTTTAATTCTTCTGTTAAACACTAGCAGAAATCTATTTTTTAGATAGCTTTTAATCATGCCTGTTAAGAAAAGAGTCCATTTCTAAGCAGCAGGAGTCAGGGGCGGAGATGGGCCTCGGGCCGATTGGACAATGGCCCGAGGTCCAGCAAAAAAAGTAATGGAAAATTTTAGTAAATCTGCATCCAAAAAACAGCCTACAATGGAGAGGCCCGAGGCTTCCTGGTCGGCCCGAGGCCCCGAGACAGCCGGCCCAGCACCCTCCCTCCCGAGCGGGCCGAGCAGCCGAAGCAAAAGGCGATCGCAGTCCGCAGCTTGCGTAGGAGCTAGGAGCGCCGCGCTCATTCCCCAACTCCAAGCATCTTCTCGATTCCCCTCCCTCCCGAGTGCCGTCGTGCCTACCTCCGGCTCCTCCCTCCCCCGGCGCCTCCGGCCGCCTTCGGCCATGCAGCAGCTCCTCCCCAGCCCCCTTCTAGCCGCCGCCACATCGCCCGGCCGCCAGAGCAGATCTGCGCCCGCCGCTTGACCTTCAGTCGCCCGTCAGGCGTCGCCGGTTCAACAACGGCCGGCTCGCGCCTTGATCGCCGACTTGCCGTCGCCGCTTCGCCGATTCCTCGCCCTTGCCAGAATCTGCGCCCAATGACCATTGCCGGCCGCTTCCTTTGCGCCAGCTCCTTCTTGGCGTCGCCCTCAGGACTCCCCTGGCCCCCATGCCATGGCTCTCGGCCTCATTGCTGCTTGTTTGTCGGTTGCGCTGCTGCGCTTCGTGCTGCGTTCTTGTTGGTTAGGTGAAGGTGAGGATTCCTCACTACGGAACTAACTGAGACCAAGGCTTGTATTGTATATAAATATAGTTGTTAAGTTGTATGAGTAGACTTAAAGTACTTAATACTTTGGCAATTGATATAAGTACATTGGATTGTTTTAGTAAATGAGTTAATTAGTTATGATTTATGACTTATGATTTATAAGTATGAATGTATGATTCAATGTAAGACATATGACGGTATGACAATGTGTTAACTTTCTATTTGAATATTTGATGTACTAGAATTAGAAATACATGATGAAGAGGACCAAGACATTGGCATCTTATTTTCCATCACAATCCAATCAAACTCCGGAAACAATAGGAACAGGAGGTAGTAACGCCCCACAAAACAATCCCCGTGTTGTGCTTAATCCGGATGACATTGTTGCCGATCCCGGGCTTCAAAAACCAATTGAGGAGCTAGATGTGGATATTAGGGATGTCGCTAGAAGGGAGTATTTGCTATTGGGACCATGCCGACCAAGTGGCCATAAATTTCCATGGAAAATGATAGGCAGCAAAATAAGAAGCTTTCATGAAGAATGGTTCAAAAGGTATGATTGGTTGGAATACAGTGTTGCTAAAGATGCTGCCTTTTGTTTTTATTGTTATCTCTTCAAGCAAAAGAGACCTGAAAACTTTGGTGTTGATGCATATACAAATGTGGGGTTTAGTTATTGGAAGAACGCAATTCAATCTTTTAATGATCATGTGGGTAAAGTTGATAGTGCTCACAATAAAGCTAGAAAACATTGTGAGGCTTTTAAAAATCAGAGGCAAAGTGTGGCACATGTGTGGGCTGGTGCAACCAAGAAGAAGGATGAAGCATATTTGGGTCGTATTACTATTATTTTAGGTGTCGTAAGGTTTCTTTTATTGCAAGTTCTTGCCTTTCGTGGACACGACGAATCTTCTACATCAAATAATAAAGGGAACTTTTTAGAGATGCTGAAATGGTATAAAGAGGAGGATAAAAATGCTGAAAGATTATTTGATAATGCTCCTGGGAACCATTTAATGACTTCACCAGAAATACGAAAGCATTTGTGCAAAGCTTGTGCAGAAGAGACCACTAAAGCTATTATGGATGATATTGGGGATAAGCAATTCACCGTCCTTGTTGATGAGTCTCGAGATGCATCTATCAAGGAGCAAATGGCTGTGATTTTAAGGTTAGTATATGTTGTTTGGAATTTTGTATTGCTTTTTTATTTTAAAAAAATGATCATATTAACTGTGCTTCTTGTCCCATGTAGATATGTTAACAATCAAGGGCAGGTGATTGAGAGATTTCTTGGGATTCAACATGTTTCTGACACGACATCATCTTCATTGAAGGTAGCCCTAGATACTATGTTTGCTAGTCATGGCTTATCTGTCCATAGATTACGAGGACAAGGATATGATGGAGCATCAAACATGAGAGGAGAATTCCATGGGCTGCAAAGACGGGTATTGGATGAAAATCCATATGCTTTTTATATACATTGCTTTGCTCATCAGTTGCAATTAGTGGTTGTTTCCATTACCAAGTGTTGCTCTTCTGTCTTGGATTTCTTTAACTACACCACTTTGATTGTCAACACTGTTAATGCTTCTTGCAAGAGACATGATCAATTATCCCAAGAACACCACGACAATCTTGTGAACACATTGGAGACCGGTGAAATTTTTACAGGAAGAAGGAAAAATCAAGACTAATCTAGCAAGACCTGGGGATACTCGGTGGGGTTCACATCACAAAACCTTATGTCGTTTTCTTCTCATGTGGGACGTGATCCTAGAGGTATTAGAGAATATTTGTGATGATGCCACTAATGCAACTCAAAAGACCACAGCTTCAGGTTTGTTAGAAAAAATGGAGAGCTTTGAATTTGTGCTTATATTACATCTTATGATCAGAATATTGGGCAAAACTAATGATCTGTCACAATGCTTACAAAAGAAGGATCAGAATATTGTCCGTGCTATAGGATTGATTGGGACCACATTGCAAAAAATTAATCACATAAGGCAGAATGGTTGGGATGAGCTCTTTGAAGAGGTAAAGACATTTTGTCTCCAACATCGCATCATTGTGCCAAATATGTCGGACACGATAACTGTTAGAGGTCGTTCGAGAGGTCGTGGCGGCCAATTGGTAACTTACTACCATCATTTCAATCATGAAATATTTAATGTGGTGCATGATCAAATTATTGTTGAGTTAAACAATCGATTTCTTTGAAAGATCTACTCGATTATTGAGTTGCATTGCTTGTCTTGATCTAAAGAATTCCTTTTCCAACTTTGATGAAGATAAACTAGTTGAACTTGTTAAGATTTATCATGACGACTTCTCCCAATATGATTGTGTACTCCTTAAGGACCAACTTGAGACATTTATTCTCGATGTGAGAGAGCGATCCGGATTTCTTAAGTTGTAATGACCTTGGTAATCTTCTTTGTGAAGATGGTTCAAACCGATAGACACACGCTTTTTCCATTAGTATATCGACTCATTGAATTGGCCTTGATTTTGTATCATTGTAACGCAGCGAAGAGAAAAGCTTTCTCACTATGAAAATTATCAAGACCGAGTTGCGGAATAAGATGAGTGATGAATGGATGAATAATTGCATGATATGCTATATTGAGCGAGATATATTTGCAAGCATCAATGATAACAAGATTTTACAGCGTTTTCAAAGTATGAGGACGCGTAAGCAGAAACTACCTCGTGCTAGTGGTATGTTACATTCTTATTTCGTAATTTGCATTAAAAATGACGTTGTGGTCTTGTGTTCCTGATTTACATATGCAATTTTATCTCTGCAGGTTCCGGTTCTCGTACTATTGTTGATGAAGATATGATAGGATCAAATGAACCAAATCTGTGTTAATTAAGCAAAAATTACTTCGTGCTAGTAGTATGTTACATTCTTTTTTTTTTTGCTATGTTTTATCTATTTTGTCGTATCGTTAAACATCGAATTCAAATTTCATTTCGATTGTGCATTTGTGTTGTACTTTTGTTATACCTCAGTATTGATAGTATTTGATGTTAGTTATAGACTTATAGTCGTTTAATTTTAGATCTGAGACTTTCTCAAATCCTGACTCCACCACTGGCAGGAGTCAAACGAGGCAAGCGAGCAAGCATGCATGCATGTTCGATGCCCGTGGATTCCGATCGCCAAGCTGGCAAGATTGGGAATTCCGCGTAGCTGACGCCCTTTTGAGTACGGGATGCAACTAATGAAGAGATGGTAGCACATAAGCACATAGATAGAGTACACTACAAACTGAAGCAACCCAACATTTTTAGACTAAACCGACCACACTACAGTACATCAGAGGACACGGGTGGCTTATGAACTGCAATAATGAAGTGCTTGGGTTCAGTAGTTTATACTTCAGGTTTATTAGTACTACACATCAGGAGTTTGCTGGATACATCCAGCCCTGCACAAGCTATGATGGCCTGAGGATATTAACCCCTTGGAGGCACGGTCTTATAGAAAGAAAAATCCAGTGGATGGAAGCACAGAGCCCAATCTCGACCGCCTGTTTTTGCACCCATCACTCCAGGCCTCCAGTGCAGCTTAAAATCCCAAATGTTAAATCGGAAATTATCAGATAAGATCACGTAAATCTCACAAACTCCAAACAAATACACAACTCCAAGGGATCTCTGTCCTGCTATCAATCATCTCATTTTTAGCATCAGATACTGATGTACTACTGGGGTCCAGTTTTGCATGGATGACACTCACAGACAGGGTGAGAACAGAGGGGAAAGTTCCAATACTCCAAGTCACAGAAGAAGAAGAAGAAAAAACCGTAACATAAAAAAATGTCAGCTCAGCGCAACACGCAGCTAGCCCTCCTGTATTTTCGTGTAACATGTGTTGCTACTTCTAGTACTGTGCACTACTGCACTGTCTGTCCAACGCCAATCCAACTGTCCGTCCCCAGTAAATTTACAGCAGATCAAAACCAAAAGTCTGATGCGCTTTACAGATATTTATCTCACGCATCATATTCTTTCTTGCTTCCCTTTCTCGCCTCAATCATAGCTCAAAAGGCCTCCAAATTGGCACCATCTCTCCTCCACTAAGTATGCCCCTCCCACATGGCTCATGCCACCCCACCCAGTACCCCACCAGCCTATAAAACCGCCCCAAATCCCACCATCTCTCACCATCCTTAACCAGGAAGCATAGAGCCACCGAAAAGTTGGTCTCTTGCTGCTGCAGCCTGCAGGATTAGCGCTCAAGCAAGAACTGAACTGTCCAGGGAGCTATAGGCTCGTGGGAGATGGAGGCGCGAGGCAGAGGAGGAGCGCGAATGCGGCTGCGGGCTGTGCTCGTGTCCGTGGTGCTGATGGCGATGGCGGCGAGGTCGCGGGCGCAGCTGCAGGAGGGATTCTACGACACGCTGTGCCCGGCGGCGGAGATCGTCGTGCAGGAGGAGGTCAGCAAGGCGGTGTCCAATAACCCGGGCATGGCTGCCGCCCTCGTCCGGCTGCACTTCCACGACTGCTTCGTCAGGGTCAGTACAAGAATTCTCCAATTCCTCCCTTCTATTAATGAGAGCTTCTTGTTTGCAGTGCCAGATCGATATAGATGTTGGGGGTAGAGTAGAGATACCTTGCATTGCATATTTGTATTTGCTGCGGCTAGCGTTGAGTGATCCAATGCAACGTGATGTTACTGTGGGGATGTGCTTCGCTTGCATGTGGAGCCTGCCTCTTTTGCCGTGCACCTTGCTCTGCTTCGTCTGTTTCTCGCGTTCGTACTTTGACAGCGAGGAAGTAGATGTGGGGATTGAAAGGTGGATAGATGGCTGCACCTGAACATCACGCATGGGATGCTGGAATTGTGACAGCCAGCCTGTTGGCATATGCATGCATGACACCATTAGTGCTATCAGTGATGAAATTGTCATTAGCAAGAGCAACGTTTGAGTAACTCGTGATTAGCTTCCTTGTAGGCGTACATACATCCAACTGATACCACAAAATCATAATTTTGACCTGGCTTACTTCTTTCATCTGACATCTGGTTTAACCGAACTCTCCCTGCTCCGGCAACTTCAGGGCTGCGACGCGTCCGTCCTGCTGGACTCGACGCCGAACAACCAGGCGGAGAAGGACGCGCCCCCGAACACGAGCCTTCGCGGATTCGAGGTCATCGACAGCGCCAAGACACGGCTGGAGCAGGCCTGCTTCGGCGTCGTGTCCTGCGCGGACGTGCTGGCGTTCGCGGCCAGAGACGCCCTCGCACTGGTACGCACAGCACTTCCTTCCCCTGCATGTCACGTCGTTCCATTGCCAGCTGCTTCGGTTCAGTAATAATAATGAAAACTACTACTAGTCAGTAGTCACGAAGCACAGGAGCAAGTTGAGTTGAGCTCTAGGATCACGCGAGCACGCAATTGAAGAGGCATGGCCGATTCGTCGGTGGATTAGGATGCGAGTTTGGAATGTAAAATTGGGTGGCGCGTCTCTAAGCCTTCCTTTATTGATCGCCACCCAAAAAGCAACCGCCCCTACCAGTAGGAACTTTCTTTTCTTTCCGAAGGTCACACCAGTAGCAGTACGTTGCCTGCACTGAATGATGCTGCGTAGTACTAGTATGTCCGGCTGATGTGGTGTGGACGTGTGGTGGGCAATTGGCATTCAGATAGAGGAATCCGGCATTGTTTCTGGAAGCAACGCACGCACGGCATCATGCAAGGGGCCAATGCTATGTGCTGCTACGCTATGCAACGGCAGGAGCAGAGCCGCCCTTTTCTTTAGATACACGTATTCAGATAGAGGAATCCGGCATTGTTTCTGGAAGCAACGCACGCACAGCATCATCATGCAAGTGGCCAATGCTATGCTGTGGAACGGCAGGAGCAGAGCCGCCCTTTTCTTTAGATACACGTAAGTCCGTAATTGCACGGACCCACTGGCGGGAGTCTGTATCAGCATCACATGATCGTGTCGCGCCCTCGGGCTAAGAGAGAGAGAAAGAAAACTCCCCTGCTTTCCCTAACCTTCTTTTGAGATGTCCTGAAAGTCACAGGGCACTGGTGGAGAATAATGTCGTAAAAAGTTCACTTTATGCCTGGCGTTTTTTTAAAGTACAAACTAGAAGGCTCGTGTGTTGTTGGGCCAAGGCCAATCATTCCCAAGCTTTGCTCTAAAATCGTATACCATGTCTCCATGTTATTGAGCGCAAGGGAAGTTGAAATACCGACGCAAGACTTGATTGGGTTCTCATTATTCATTTCCGATAGACGCAGCAACGGTGCAATCCGTCGGTAGGCAAGAGCAGCACTAGTGGGTATACTGGTGGGAGCAGTACCAACATAAACAGCGGTAGGAGTATTTGGAGATGGTCAGCTGATTGGAACAATTAATATGTTGTCATCAGATGCCGTTAGGGAGCTTTGGATGGAGTACACTGCATTATTAGTCATACGACCGTTGCGGTTTTATCTTATTCTTAGACTAATGTGACTGGTGTCTTCAGCTCTTGTCGGGTCCTATCTGGTCAAATTAATTCTGAACTAGTATTATTAGGATTGAGAAAAGCCAACAAGTAACATATCGATCAATGTTGGTCACTGGGCTCTTAGCAGTAGTTCTTGCAATCCCATTCTGACTGAAGCAGTTTCTAGTGGGCAAGTAGTATAAGTACTAGTATGTCAAATATCACTTTAATTTCATTGCAGGAGAGCGTAGGGGAAACAAAACTTCCTGACGAATATTACCAGAGTATGATAGTGAAACTTCAGTTAGATAGAGCTCGAAACAGCACATACGGCTAACCTTCACATGAAAAAGACACATACCAGCAGATCAGAACACTAGTTATGGCCGGCGGTTTGGAGCCCATTTCTCTCAAATCAATCAACCAGCATTACTACCTGGGGATAATTAAAGAGGAAAGATCGAAAGCTACGAGGAGGTTTTGGTCATCAAGTGGGGCACGTCAGGATATATTCATGGACGCATAGTTTACGTGGATCCGTCGCACGCCCATGTGGCCGGCACTCCAATCCACATGCCATCAGTTGTGTGTCTCCGTCGCCACAGTTTGAGCCCATGCCCCACATCACCGGCTCACCAACCATGTGCCGCGCGCCATCACCGGCTCACCAACCATGTGCCGCGCGCGTCTCTGTCCTTGCCGTGCTAGGCTGCCAGCACTCGCCAAATCTGGTACAAGAACAACGGAGACAAGCAACCTCTCTGTACCATTGCCACCTCAAATTTTCTGTTTCTGCCGATCTCTGTACCAGCTGGTGATCGATCGATAGGTACTGCTGATGCACGGATAATACTGGTCGCAACAAAATGCACGGCTAGTTTTAACGCGACTGCTGTCACATATGGTTCTGAGCGAACTAACGGAAGTACTGCAAACTTTTGCTTGTGCTGTGCAATGTCGTAGGTCGGAGGCAACGCGTACCAGGTGCCGGCCGGGCGAAGGGACGGCAACGTCTCGGTCGCGCAGGAGACCAGCGGGAACCTGCCATCTCCGAGCGCAAACGTGAACCTGCTCACGCAGAACTTCGGTTCCAAGGGCCTCACCCAGGCCGAAATGGTCACGCTCTCAGGTAGTTATTATTCCATTAAACCTCCTGTAAATTAACCCAGCCATGTGACGGCACACATGGCACCTGCAATTTTACTCACTTTTGCCGTGAAACCTGGGTAATTCTGCAGGGGCGCACACGATCGGGACGTCGCACTGCAGCTCGTTCAGCAACCGGCTCTACTCGTACGGGCCGAACGCGGGGCAGGACCCGAGCATGGACCCGAGCTACCTGGCGACGCTGACGCAGCAGTGCCCGCAGCAGCAGGGGAGCGGCGGCGGCAGCCAGCTAGTGCCCTTCGACCCCGTCACCCCCACCGCCTTCGACACCAACTACTTCGCCGGCATCGTCGCCAACCGCGGCCTGCTCACCTCTGACCAGGCGCTCCTCAGCGACCAGACCACCGCCGCGCAGGTTGTCGGCTACACCAACAGCCCCGACACGTTCCAGACCGACTTCGCCGCCGCCATGGTCAAGATGGGCGCCATCGGCGTGCTCACCGGCTCCAGCGGCACCATCAGGACCAACTGCAGGGTGGCCAGCTGAGCTGATACATCCATCGGTGACGAATGCTTGATGGGTTGGGATCATGCGCGATTTACAAATGTACGTACGACGTAGCTAGAGTGTTTAATTGATCATTGATTTGATCGATCTGTACGTGCTAGCTAGCTTAGCTTAGCTCGTGCGTCTCTCTTTTGGTTCTTCTTTTTTTTTTCTTTTTACATACTTTCATTTTCTACCTCTATGGCTCTGATATTATAGCTTTATTCTTTTTAGCCTCTGTACGTATCTAGCTACCGGGAGAAGTCAGAACTGTATGTAATGATTGGGTATTATAATGCGCCAATAGTGCTCAATAAAATAGCTCATTTACGGTACGGTACATTCAATTGTCAATTCCTTTTATCTAATGACCCAGATTAGTTATGATTTATTTATACTACACTAAGTAGTATGAAGAGTAGAATCTGAGGAGGTAGAGGTTACAAGACACAAGAGTAATGTTTTCAATCCTAATTGAAAAAGTCTATAATACTCCATAAAAATATAAATAAAAGTCTATTATGCTCTTAACAAATCAATGGTAAGATTTGATTTATATTATCATCACATACTACTGGTAGAATGTACCGTAAAATTTTTCCAAAAAAAGCTACTACAGACGGTTGTTGCTAGTACCTCTATGTGTCTCTATTTATCAGGATTGTTCTTTTTTTTTTTGTCAATCAAGCAGGCAAGCAGCGAGGTGTGGACGTCGCACAGCGTATGACACTACCATCATATACTACTCGTAGTGGAATGTACCATAAAATAAAAAGCTACTACAACAGACGGTTGTTGCTAGTACCTCTCTACGTGTCTCTATTTACCAGGATTGTTCGTTTGTTGTCGATCGAGCAGCGTGGTGGACGCTGCTAACAACTGGGAGGTGTGGACGCCGAGGCGTACCGCGGCGAGAGCCGGGAGGTGAACCGTGGGCCGAGGAAGCGAGTGCGAGATTCCCCAAATCTGCACCGTGATTTCGGCCGTATAACGCGCGCGCGGGTGGGGGCGAACGCGCGAGTGGATGTCTGGGCTGTTTGGATTGATGCCCTAGTTAGCCAAACCAAATTTTAGTAATACCAAAATCTGGGTATTACCAAAATCTGGGCAAAAAAAGTAGTTGGCTAGTGTTTGGTTTGGCACCAATACCTGCGCAATGCCAAAATATGGGCAAAAAAAGTAGTTGGTAGTGTTTGGTTTGGCATTGCCCTGATTTTGGTATTACCAAAATTTGGTAAGATTGACATTAATTGCATGTTTAGATTGATTTATCTGTTTGAAATGATCATATTTCGTAAACCGGGTATCCGATTTGCGATCCGTTTGAACCGTTGTGTTTCTCGTCATTTTATCAACAAAATAAGACCCAATTTGACATATTTTGGGGTTAAAAAAATTGATATCATGTGGGACCCACGGGCAATACCGACATTGACTAATATGTCCCTATTCACATCCAACGAAATGATGCCACCTAGCAAACTCATGGGCTAGCTGCCCTACCAATTATTTGGTTAGCTTTTTGGCCACCCAAACTTTGCCTAAGAATTGTGAAGAAAAAATTGGCATTACCAAATTTTCGTTGGTAGTACCAAAATTTGGCAACAAACCAAATTGTAGCCAAATTTTGTGGGCATTACCAATATTTGGTGTGGCCAAATTTTTCAAAGGTATGTCACATATTGGAACCAATCCAAATGCTAGCAAAATTTTATGAACATTACCAAAATTTGATAAGATTTATTTAGGTTCCAATCCAAACAGGCCCGTCATGTCTGGATGTCCTGGCGGGGAGAGTCATGGGGATGGAATAATAATAAACCGGGCCAGGTTGGTTTACAATAGCACGAGACGTTATGGGCTCTATTTGGGCCCAAAGCTACACACACATTTGGCCTCTCGATGAGGTATCCTCAACGGAATGGGCAAGCGGGCACTACGGACTGGGCTACAAACCTCTTTTTAGTAGCACGATGGAAACAAATTGCTCTTGATGAGGAGCAGCACATCACAAAATCGCAAGCAGCTCCACCGCGCGCAGGACTTCGAGTCCTCGATCCGGGCAGGCACAGAAAATCACGGGCAGTCAGACACGTGCCAGGAAAATAATTTTGAGCTTCCTACCCACCCACCCACCCACCCACACCCACTTATATGCATGCAGCTAGCATGCAGAGTGCATCTGTGCATATATGGAGAAAAGGGTTGGAGTACTACTGGTCCAGGCTTCTGTACTGTACGTACTGTACAGCGTGTAGTAGCACAGCAGCCGCTATAATGTTCCATGATGTGGCGCTCCTTCTCCTCGCCCACACACGCACCGGGATAGATAGATAGATAGATAATTCGGCATAGCATGTTGCCCGATTAATCGATCGCAGCATGCAGCAGCAGCCGGTGAAGTGTCACCTCAATCGATCGATCGGTGGAGAGGTTCCAAGTTCCAACTCCATTCGATCCATGCGCGCGAGTAGGTAGGCAGAGCACACCCACAGTGTTCCCTTTCTTGCCACAGTAGCACAGTTCGCTTTTGGTAGCTGTGTTCAGACATTTATACCCTGCCTGCTTACTAGCTAGTGTCACTACTCAGCAGATAAGGCTGCATCCACCGATGACCGATCGACTCGCAATTTAATTCCAGAACGCAACCTGAAAAGCGTGGTTGAAGCTTCTTCTTCTCATTCTTCTTCTGTAGAATCTAACAAAGCGAAGCTGTGGACGTACGGTGCTCGAGTCAAGAAGCATCGGCCTCAAAGTTCGTATGGCTAACTTGGCTTGCAGCTTAGCTAACTAGACCGGAAATATGCGTGCGTGCTTTTGGACTTGATCAAGTAAAAGTACCTGTCGAAATCGATCGTTCGGGCCAATCTGTATGTGTTGGCTTCTACGACAAGTCGTGATCCAGACAGGAGCAGACATTGCGTTTTCCTCTTCTCCACCATATATATGAACACCAATCATGCATGCATCAGAGTGGTTACATCTAGGCACACCTCACATATAAATTAACAGATACTGCTGGGATGTCGATGATACGGAGACATCTCCCTGAAGATACCCTTCTCCTTCCTCTAGCCTGTGGGTGGCCTGAAAATTATCCTGAAAGCTCCGTGTGTGGAAACCGTGCATGCTGGAATTCCAAGAGCTGGCTGTATATTTGTGCGCATGCGTCCTACTGGTCCTTAATTTCTTCCACACTCCAGTCAGTGTCCCCATCGCTTCTTTTTGACCAGACCTAACTACATACCTCATTCCTATCGGAATCATCTGGACCGGGCTACTGGCCAATACATTCAGGGTTAGTGATGATCTTCAGTTGGGACACTTGCATCCATTTCAACTTCTGCACACGGGCACTAGCAAACAGTAAACTAATAAAGCGATAAGATTCTGCGTGTTGGATGTCCTTTGTGCGTGCCTGCTGAAGTGATAGTTCATGGCAGCAGCAACAAATGTTTTGCTGCCCTGGCTGGCAAGCTCGATCGATGATCCATCGTCTCAAAGTCGTCGTTCCTTCTCCCTGTTTCCTCACTTTCTTTTCTGGTTATTTTGTTCCTGTCTTTTCGATGGGACGTCGCTGTAAAAGACTTGGGGGATTCGGGTTCGATCGTTTGCACGGAAGCAAGCTAATACACAAGCTGGATAGGTAGCCATCCAATCCAGGTGACGAATCTGCGCTTGAGTAGCACTACAGACTCACTGGCAGGTAATATGTATCCTCATCCGCGTCATGGGTGCTCGGATCCCCTCGTCCCCTCTTCTAGAGAGGGGACTTTCGACATGTGTTCTCGCCCCCTCCTGGAGAGGGGACTTCCCTCGTCCGCGCTTCTAGGGAGAGAAATACTGCTAATTAATTACGATTAAATTGATTATGACTAAATAATTAGGACTAACTAATTAATAACAACCAACTAACAATGACTAATTAATTATGAATACTTAGTTATGACTAAATTAATTACGGCTAATTAAGCATGACTAAATTGATTAGGACTAATTAATTACAACTGAATAATTATGGTCAATTAATTACGACTAAATAATTACAACCAAATAATTATGACTAATTAATTACGTGGGTTAATTAATTAACCCCGCCGTGTAATTATTTAGTCGTAATTAATTAACCCCCACTGTGTAATTATTTAGTCGTGTAATTAACCCCTGTCGTGTAATTAATTACACATATTTAATTAGTTAATTAATCCTCGTCCGCGCCACGGGTTAATTAATCCTCGTCCGTGCCACGGTGGGGACTTCCCTCATACTACTAGTTAGTTAATTAATTACACATGTTTAATTAATCCTTG
The DNA here is from genome assembly GCA_036346405.1 of Phyllostachys edulis. Classification (NCBI taxonomy): domain Eukaryota; kingdom Viridiplantae; phylum Streptophyta; class Magnoliopsida; order Poales; family Poaceae; genus Phyllostachys; species Phyllostachys edulis. The sequence goes on from CM070550.1 coordinate 115,183,043, forward strand.
CTAGTCATAATTAAATCAAGGATTAATTAAACCTATGTAATTAATTAACTAACTAGCATTACGAGGGAAGTCCCCACCGTGGAGTGGACGAGGATTAATTAATTAAACCCATGTAATTAATTAGCAATAATAAATTAGCTGTAATTAATTAGTCGAAATTAATTTATTCACAATTAATTAGTCCCAATCAATTTAGTCGTGATTAATTAGCCATAATTAATTTAGTCATAACAAATCATTCATAATTAATTAGTCATAGTTAGTTAGCTAGCCGTTATTAATTAGTCGTAATTAGTTAGTCCTAATTATTTAGTCATAATCAATTTAATCGTAATTAATTAGTAGTATGAGAGAAGTCCCCCCTCTAGGAGTGCGGACGAGGGAAGTCCCCTCTCCAGGAGAGGGGACGAGGGGGTCCGAGCACCCGTGGCGCAGACGAGGACACATATCGCCTGTCAGCGAGTCCACGCTGTCATTTTTGGCTTTGATCTACGGAGGGGACTAGATTTGCTATTTCGCATACAAACAGTGCTATTTAAGCCAAAAACTCATACTCGCTTGTAGGCTTGACCTTCTCAGGCCATGCATGCATTTGGCGTCATTGTTTATGACCGTACATATAGACGGAGCTGGATCTCGAGCCTCTAAGATAATGTCTCGAGACATACGATCAAAAGTACATAAAAAACAATAAAAATCCATACATATATGTTTACTTGTGGCTATGTTCGGTCTAAAAACAACTGAGCTTGGCCGTGACTGGCTCCGTGAGGACCGCACACCATCCTACAAAAGCAAGGCTAGCGACGGCAATGAGGCAACAAACAGCTACTAGCTAATGGCCACGTATGTAAAGCCACTAGCTGTGTAGCTACCTAGGCAAATTTCAGTTGCACTGGCCCATGTATACTAGGTTTTAGGTGTGGGCACCTGGCTAGAAATGACCAATTCATAACTTGTCAAGTACATTGTTTGAATTAGGCATTTGGCAATAAAAAATGTCGAGTAAGATGTGGACTGTTCCTTCTGAATTCTGATTGGTACTAATCGTGATTAACTTGGTTGCTCCAGAGGAGTATTGTTAAGGGTCTTCTTCCTTTTGGAAAAGTCCACAGCTAGAAAAAAAGAAGTTAAAAAATATGGCCACTTAACGGCGCCTAACGGTGTCAGCTCTGTACTTCTGAAGAAATAAATGAGGAAGAGCAGGAGGGGCTAGCCAGCATGATAGACCTCTTTTACGATGCCCAAGAGGACATTTTCGGAGCAAGTCTTGGCTGTACCACTAGTACTACATATGATAGTCAGTGGTTTCTGTACATTAATCTAGTACCGTCCAGTCACATTCTTATCACTGTGTAAAAAAAGCGCACAATGAAACCTTTTTATCTTAGTCACACGACAATTATATAAGTAGATTTGTGATAATGATACCTTCTTGATTGTATATTAACATACAGAATTGCTATACATCACTTGAGTAAATTTTTTTTTTGTGTGAAATCAGTCAAATTTCTAACATTCTAATCTCCTTGAAGATTCGTGCTCTGGCCGACGGTTCGTCATCTTGTCATGCTTTGGCCGTGAGGGTTCACCGGGTTAGGGTTCGAGATTCACTGGGGCCTAGATTTAGAGGGATGCCAGGGTGGCGGAGGCGGCGACGGCGCCACCGGCTGTGGCTTTGGGGGGAGGGCTGTGGGCGGTGGATATTGGCGGGGACGACAAAACCAGTAGAATATTAGGAGGCGGTGGGAGCGATGGCGGATCCGGAGACGAGGAAGAAGGTGGTCCAAGGGACACTACTACAGAAAAGGTATTCACAGACAGTTCAAAAACGTCATCACAGACGGTTTCGTGAGCCGTTTGAGTTTATAGATCAGTGTTGACATGAGGTCATCACAGACGGTTAGACGGTTTTCAAACCGTCTGTGATGCATACTTTCACAGACGGTTATTAACTGAGAACCGTCTGTGATAAGTATATATCACAGACGGTTTGTGGGCCGGAACCGTCTGTGATGACTTTCTCTATAAAGCCCCAGCGTTGTGGCGCTTGTGCCATTAAAACGACATCATATATAATATTGTTCGTAGTCTCTCAGCCACTTGGGGGATCGTCTCTGTGACATGAGAAGGATGAGACAGTAGCCACGGGCAACCTCATTGAGCCCCTGCAAATTTAAAAAGTATGGGTGCAAGGAGATCGTTAGGATATCTAATTACCTGGATGTTGTCGATAGGTAATTGGACGTCGCCATGTTCAGAAAGTGACGTGGACGCGTAGATATTCCGACTAGGAAGTGGCATCATGTATCAGCAACTAACCATTCTTGAGCATGTAATTGTCTTTAAACCCAACAAGAACACCAAGCAACCATTCTCACATTTCAAAAGAATTCTCAACTTGTTGCTTGGTGTTCTTGTTGGGTTTAAAGACAATTACATGCTCAAGAATTATTGGTTGCTGATAGATGATGCCACTTCCCAGTCGGAATACCTGCGAGTCCATGTCACTTTCAATATAAGGTCAATTACCTATCGACAACATCCAGGTAATTGGATGTCCTGACGATCTCCTTGCATCCATACTTATTAAACTTGTAGGGGCTCAATGAGGTTGCTCGTGGCTACTATCTCATTCTTCTCATGCTACGTGAATGACCCCTAAATCAGACTGAACAATACATACATACATACATACATACATACATACATACATACATACATACATACATACATACATACATACATACATACATATATATATATATATATATATATATATATATATATATATATATATATATATATATATATATATATATGATCTTGATTTAAATGGCACAAGACCCTTTGCTTGGAGACTTTATAGAGAAGAGATTATGAATGGAATGGTAGGACGTACCTGGGATGCAAAGTAGGAGAACTTGACCGGCATGAACACAGTCACACAGACAAAGGTGAAATGAATGGCGAGAGACATGTGAAGAGGTGTTGTAGTAGTTTTTGACTCATTTGGTCTTGTTTTCGAATACAATACACACCAAGCCTAAACCTTTACAAATCTGAAAAGTTAATTGCAGCCAAGCCCCATCCGGACCACATCCAATATAAGCCAACTAAGCACAAAGCTAGAACCGACATCAATAACCCTCAGTATCCATCAGAGAGCATTAACCAAACCCACCATCCCCATTCATTTTTGTCAATCTGAACCCACAACATGAACTAAGCAAGATGCATATATATAGAATGCACATACACCAATAGCCCTCAGTTTACATTTCACAGAGCAAGGGGACTATTAATATGAACTAATTATCAATTCAATTTCAGCATAAGACTATTAACATCATTGAGCAGTTCAACAGCTAGCAAGGTGCCACTAGCCAACAAGCATCTGCATGATCATTGCATTCATTTATATTTATGATTTCTCTATACTTCTCTCTACATGTATGTATTACACATTTACACTTCTCTGCAATGATGCACTTCTCTTCATGTATGTATGTATTACACATTTAGCATCTGGGCTCTGGCCAATGGCCATCACCATCAGCATCAACCAACAACCAGACAACATCAAGAAGACAAGAAGGGGACTTACGCGTTAGTGGGAGAGCCGGAGAGGTTGGAGGCGCGAGGGAGGTCCGAGGTAGTGCAACGAGCCGGCGGCGAGAGGAGGAGGAGCCGAGCTACTACAGAGGGAGGAGGAGCAGGCCGGCAGACCGTGAGGTGGTGGGAGTTTGATCCGGTGGTGAGAGGAGGAGCTTGATCCGGAGGTCTGGGAGGCTGGCGAGGGAGGAGGAGCTCGGTTCACATGAATACCAACTGCACAAACCAATAGGTGATAGATCTGTCTTACCTCGACATCGGGTGGAGAGGTGGCCGGGTGGCGTCGTGGGGAGGAGGAAGAGGGAAGGCGGCGTCACCGTAGTTGTGGCACAATGGTCTGATTGCACAAGACACTCTTATCGTCTGAGTGTCTTATCACGATGAACCGTGGTGTCTAGCCGTCGGCAACAGGAAGAATGGCGGCGTCGGTGACGGGTCACTCGGGTGGGGGGGAACGAAGCGAGAGTAAGGCATTTGGGAGTGGCGAGTTAGGCGCAAACCCTAGCGGTCGGGCTCCTACTAATAAAGAGACTTATCATGAGACGGTTCTATTATGGAACCGTTAGTGATACTATCATGAGCAGTTCCACAATGGAGAAATTACACTTACATGACATGAAGAAATTACATGTTTATATGTCAATTTTGTCATTTAAATCTTCTTGAAAATTTGCTTTAACTATACATACATACACACATATATATATATATATATATATATATATATATATATATATATATATATATATATATATATATATATATATATATATATATATATATATATATAGATCGGATATATATAATTAATTAATTTGTTCCACTAAACCGTCTCGATATAATGAATATTAATTGTAACTTCACCTCCAAACTAGATTTTTTTCCACAAAACCGTCTCTGATATAATAATAATAATTATAATAATAATTCAACATATAATTAATATAGTAACTTCACCTCCAAACTTTTTAATTTTTAATTTTGGAATTTTCATATGGCCTAACAGCGTGGCTAGTCGCTTACAAAAAAGATTTAAAAAAAGTAGAAACCTATAAATAAACAAAGTTTTTCTAGTAGTGGAGGTAGGCTGCTATCTCCGTCTTCAATACTTCGTGGCGGCGTCGGGGCGGGCGGTTCGTGATCGAACGAAGCTGAAATGCGCCCACCCATCGACGCAGCTCGAAAGTGTCTCCAAGACCCTGACTGTTGAACTAAGAAGAATTGAGCCCATAGACTCTCTTCCTTTGCTTGAGGGGTCTCGACCTAGTCGGCTCGGTTGCCTGCCACCTTGATTATGCAGTCCAAGTGACAGCAAACCTCCTGGAGACGTGTAACGTCGTTTTAGAGGACCACGTCGATGACACGGTAAACTCACCAAAAGTGGGAGATCACCCGGAAGACACGGCGGAGGAGGATGCCAAGACGGCGGAAGGTAGCCGTCACCGCTGCCGCAAATTCTCGAGCGAGAGGAGTGAAGACTTTGTTGAAGCAGTGTTCTTCATGAAGACGCAGTTCAACATACTGGCGAGAGGTGCTTTCAGACAAGTGCGGCAGTAGGCCATCAATGCGGCGACAAGGAAACAGAAGAGGCATCCATTTCTGTTTTTTTGTTTAAGTGGGGATGATCATCTTCGATGGCGGATGATCCTTTTTATAAAACAAGGAATAAATTTGGAGTGTGAGACGAAGAGACGCATCGGGGAGGCAAAGCGGCATTGATGCGACGAATTGAGATGCATCGGCGACGAAGAAACTCATCGGGCTTCAACCGGGAGCTGTAGCGATATTATCACATACGGTTATAATAAAAAACCGTCTGTGATATGTAGTAATATCACGAGCGGTTATTGTTAAGAACCGTCGTATTTATTCCTGAGCGGTTCTTTGTTGAAAACCGGTTGTGATATGTAGAATTATCACGACGGTTATTAACAATAAATGCAGGATAAGTCACAAGCGGTTTTAGCTATGAACCGTCGTGATATTATCTCTTCACGAGCGGTTTTAAGCGCGACGAAGAATAGACCTAAACCAAAATTATGCGTGATTGCATATATCTGAGCGGTTTTGGTCAACCGTTTGTGATGAGGCGTCCAGTATTAGCCTTTGTGTAGTAGTGGGAGATGGAGGTGACAGCGACCGATGGGAAGAGGCATGGGGGGGGGGAGGAGGGGAGGAGGCAGCGCGGAGGAGGTTCGGGGGGCCTCGTCGGCACCGACGATACGCAGCACGATCGGGATTGAGCGGTGGCGGCCACATAGATGTGTGCATCGCGTGGGTGAGGGAGGGTAAGGTTGGAGAGGAGAGAGAGGTAGGCATAGATCTAGATGGGTGTACTTGGGCTGTTGGGTCTACATCGGCGGCTTGAAATTCGACTGAATTTTTTCGAGAAATTAGTGGAATAATGAATAGACACTCCCATTAATATATGACTTCTAGTCTTCTACAAATATTTTCTGGTAAAAATAAAAGTAGAGATTGGTTTTATTGGCACTGTATTTTGATTCATGTTCTGCATGCCACTCGATAGGACAATGTACTGTAAATTGTTGAAGAACGTAGTAATCGCAAAAATCCAATCAATCAATCACCACACAATATATGAACAATCAGGAGGCAATAGATGTAGACACAATATCTAAAATCTCCTTTATTAATAGATTGATCTCTTTCTGAATACAATGAGGTCCTATTTAAAGACTAAAACCCACTAGGGGCAGTTTCGGTATTGTGCCCATCAACCCTTAGATCAGGGTTTCTCAGCACCCCCCTTGGGCGAATATCGCGTCATGCACATGTCTCATTAAAAATCCCCCCCAAAACCTAGTTGGAAAAAAGGGATCGGAGAAAAGAGTATATTGCATCTGCAAGATGCATTGCATCGTTGCCTCGTTAAAAACCTTTACGTGAGAAATCTCCAGGAAAAACTCAGTAAGGGAAAAAGAGTGCAACCTCTTTACCTTTTGGGTTAGTCTTCAGGATTAAGGTAAAACTTCAAGACCTTAAGTGGATTATGATTCAGAGGATTCTCCCCTTGATCTCTGCAACTCTCCAAGCAGCTTCATTCCAATACCACGAACGCATAGTTGAAAACTGGATGCAGGCAAAGACTTAGTAAATAAATCAGCTAGATTTTCACAAGATCTAGTTTACATGATCTTCACCTCATCATTCTTCTGGAGTTCATGAGGATAGAAGAATTTAGGAGCAATATGCTTCGTGATATTACTTTTAACATAACATATTTGCACTTGTGCAACACAAGTAGCATTATCTTCATAGATAATTGTGGGGGTATCGACGGTGTTAATGCCACATGACTTCTGGATATGACTAATCACACGTCTGAGCCAAACACATTCACATGAGGCTTCATATAGTGTAATGATTTTCGAGTGGTTGGTAGAAGTAGCTACCATGGTCTGCTTAAATGACCATCAAGAGATAGTTGTACCACCACATAGAAATACAAACCCAATCTGAGATTTGGCACTGTGAGGATCAGATAGATAGCCAGCATCTGTATATCCCGCCATGGTCAAGTCTTGGTTCTTCCGGAAAAACAAGACAAGATCTTGTGTACCTTGGAGGTATCTGAGAAGAGTTTTAACGCTAGCCCAATGCCTTCTGGTTGGAGCTGCACTTTGTCTAGCCAATAAATTGACTGCGAATGCAATATCAGGCCTGATGCAATTCACAAGGTACATCAGTGCTCCTATGGCACTTAAGTATAGAACTTCTAGTCCTAAAACTTTCTTATTTTTCATCCTCGATCTGAAAGGGTCTTTATCCACATCTAGGGATCTTACTACCATGGGGGTTTTCAAAGGATGAGATTTATTCATGTTAAATCTCTCCAATACCTTCTTGGCATAGGCAGACTAGTGTACTCGTATTCCTCCAGGAAAGTGCTCCAACTGCAAGCCTAAGCAATACCTGGTTTTACCCAAGTCTTTCATCTCAAACTCTGTCACAAGGTAAGGACTTGCGTCATTTATGTCCTCTGCGGTTTCGATGATATTCAGATCATCAACATAAACTGAGATGACACAAAATCTATTATAGGACTATTTTATAAATACACAGGGACAATCATCATTATTTGAGTAACCCTTCTTCAAGAGAAAGTCACTTAGTTTGTTGTACCACATTTTTACTGACTGTTTCAATCCATACAGCGACCTCTGCAATTTGACGCTATACATGTTGCAATTAGCATTATTAGGATCTGGAGTTTTAAATCCTTCGAGGACTCTCATATAGATATCCATATCCAATGACCCATATAAATATGCGGTCACTACACCCATCAACTGCATTGTTAAATTCATGCAAGATGCCATTGATATTAAGTATCGGAATGTGGTTCCACTCATGACAGGTGAGTAGGTCTCATCTTAATCGATGCCAAGTCTCTGTGTGAACCCTTGTGCTACAAGCCTCGCTTTATATCTCACCACCTGATTGTTCTCATTTCTCTTCCGGATGAATACCCATTTGAATCCTATAGGGAACACTTTAAGAGGTGTTCGGGCAACATGACCAAATACTTTTCTTTTATCCAGCGAGTGTAGTTCTTCCTCAATTGCTTCTTTTTATTTGACCCATTATGAGCGCTTCTTGAACTCTGTCATGAACTTTCGTTCTAGATCCAGTTCAAGAGTTTTTAGCAATTTTGGAGGCAAAGTATATGTCAACAATTGTAGTCTTTCTTTTATATGACTCTCTTGAGTCCACGTAATTTGTGGAAATTTCTTCATTTATTTCTTCCAGCTCGTGATTTTCCACAACAGTGGAGTCTGGGTGTTCCGATCTTCCAATGTTAGATTATGCGCGCAAATTTTCGCCGGGGTTACCATCCTTAGGACGGATCACTTCAGGGATTTTCTCAACATTAGGTTGAGGTTCTTCAACTGTCTTATAGAGTGATTTGTCTTGCTTGATTCTTTGTGAGATGGTTCTTTGTCAGAACCGTTTGTATTAAAAATCGTCTATGATAATCTCACTTATTACAGACACGGCCCTTCTTAAATTTCAGCTCTGTTCTTGCTGCTGCTGCTTTGAGGATGTGGGGGCTTTGAGGCAATTTGGTGAAAGAAGACCACAGATTTGGGAAGAGTGATTGTAGATCCATTTGTTCTTGACTATCGATGGTTAGTAATTTGTTCCTAACTATATTATATTCTAGATCTAGCTTGGTAAAGACAGAAATGGAGATGGCTTAGATCTAGCTTCTTGCCATCTGAAGTTGACTATAAGTACTTGAGATTTCAGTTACTTTTGCAAATTAATTAGTAGAAGTTGGGTGGGCTGCCTATAATGTGTTTGTGATAAACAACCTGATCCTAGGGTGTATGGTCGAAGTTTGGATTTTATTGGTGGTATTGCCATTGATTACACACATATTACTGCACTCCTATTGTAATGTATTATTGTTTTTTCAGTTCATTAGAAATACATATTTCAAATGACATATCAAAAGTTGCATCTATAGTATACTAATTAATTAATTCAATATTTAATACTAAATTTTGTTACATGCGTAGCGTAGTTGGACCGAAGCTGGATGTACGTAGAGAACCGTATGAATGAAGAGTACATTAATGGTGTGTCTACTTTTACAAGAGCTGCCGAGGAGAATATGTTGAAATAGGGGGGGGGGGGCTAATGTATGTACTGTCCATGCATTGACTTCGAGAATCTAAAAATGTTTAAGAATCGAGCGTAGATCGAATCACACTTGATTCAAAGGGGTTTTAAAAGGCGGTATACACGTTGGACCTGTCACGGTGAAGAGCAGATTATACAGGAAGGTAGTAATAACGACATCGCCGACAAAGTCAATGATATGTCGCCGGATGATGTCAATTGTGGTTTCGATTCGGATAGGCTGCACGATGACAATCTGGATTAGATACTTCGCGATGCAGAAGTTAACTATAGTGAGAGAGAGTTTGGTAAATTCGAGGGCTTGATGGAGGACTCGAAGAAGCCTTTGTTCTCGGGTTGCAAGCCAGAATACACAAGGTTGTCATCTGTGCTTGAACCGCTGAAATTGAAGGCAAGCAACAGTTGGTCTGACAAGAGTTTCACGGCGCTATTAGGTCTCTTAGGGCCTGTTTGGTACAGCTCCAACTCCTAGCCAGAGTTGGAGTTTGTGGAGTCAGTGCCAAGCGGGTTGCTCCACAATTTTGTGAAGTTGGAGCAACAAGGGAGTAAAGCGATCTGTAGTGCAATTTTTGGGAGTGGGTAGAACCTTGCTCCAATTGAGGAGTCATGGACCAACAAAACAAAATACCCATTGAAGTTGAAAATATTTACATAAATTGCCACCGATATACCCAACCCATGACAACCAAATTCCTAACCCCTTTTTCATTTAAACCCATGCCCCAACCTTCGCCGCCCAGACCAAGCCGCCTCCTCTCGCGTTCACGCCCCTGACCTCCTCTCCCGCTTCGCCGCCACGCGAACCCTCCGCCTCCTCGCCGATTCGCCGCCCCAGCCCCTCGCCTCCCTCCCCGTTCGCCCAGCCCCTTCCCTCCCTATCCCCTCACGCCTTGAGCCCCTTCGCGCCTCGGCCCCTCGCCTCCTCGCCCCTTCCCGTCGGCCGAGCCCCTTCTGCCCAGCCCTTCGCCGCCCTTGCGATTCGCGGCCGTGCTCATCCCTACGCCGTTCGCGGTGGCGGCGGTGGCCGACTCGACCCGACGACGGCTCTTCCTCCGCGGCCCAGTGGCTCTTCCTCCCCCGACCATCGGCGGCTCCTCCTCCCTCGGCGACTCTTCCTCCCCGGCCATCGGCATCTTCCTCCCCCAACCCTCGACATCTTCAAGGTAAGCCTCACTGTCCAGATCAATGGAAGATTTGTTATGAATTTGTGGAATGTGAACCGAGCTGTCAATGGAAGATTTGGAGACACTCAGATCCTCAGTGAAGGGAATGCATGTCAAAAATCATGTATTCTGATATTTGGTCCTGATTTGGAGACACTCAGATCCTCAGTGAAGGGAATGCTTGGTGGCCGATGCATGCCAAAAACTGCTTGGTCCTGATGCATGCCAAAATTCATGTATTCTGACATTTGGTCCTGATGCATGCCAAAAACTGCTTGGTTATGATGATATTGTGTTATGTCTGTAAACAATTGGATGATAATAACCAAAAATCATGTATTCTATAAATCATGTATTCTGATAATAACCAAAAATCATTGTACTTCATCAATCCTCAGTGAAGGGAATGCTTCGTCCTGATGCATGCCAAAAACTGCTTGGTCCTGATGCATGCCAAAATTCCTGTATTATGATATTTGGTCCTGATGCACATGCCAAAAACTGCATGGTTATGATGTCACTGTGTTATGTCTGTAAACAATTGGATGATAATAATCAGAAATATTTGGTCTTGATGCATGCCAAAAACTGCTTAGATATGCTTGTACATTAGCTAAATTGCATAGATATGCTTGGTTATATGATACTTGCTGATACTTATTGATATTTGGTGATGGTGGCCGAATTGCATGTGGTGGGCTGGTGGCCGAATTGCATGTGGTGTTCAGACATCTGTAATTTCCTACCCCTTCTATAGCATGATAATTTCTCAACCCCTTCTATAGCATGTCTCTGATGGCGACAAATGATTTTTGTATAGTGAAGGATTTGCATTGGCTTGTCCTCTGAGTGTGATTGAAAATTGATGCAATTATGAATGTTACAACATGCAGATGGCAAGTTCTGCTGAGTGGAATGATGAACACGTTAAGGTAGTGTGTGAGTTGTTTGCTGAACAAGTTAGGATTGGGAACCGGCCAAACACCCACTTTAACACTATAGGATATGCGGAGGTAGCTAAGGGGTTTAAGGATATAACGGGGCTCGAGTACACTAAGATACAATTCAAGAATAAATGGGATAAGTTGAAGTCCGAATACACCATTTGGAAAAAACTCACCACAAGGCAGACCGGTACTGGCTGGGACAGTGAGAAAGGTACAATTTCTCAACCCCTTCCATGGTGGAAGAAGGTTAACATAGTAAGTGTAGTTTCATTCTTTTCACTTTGGGCAGCACATGTATTTTATTTGTCCTAATCGGTGTCCTATTTTTCCATAGGAAATTCCAGGGGCAATAAAGTTTCGCAAAAAAGGGCTTCAAAATGAAGGCCTTCTAAGGCAGATGTTTGAAGATATCACCAATGACGGTGCTGATCATTGGTCTCCGGCAATGGGTATATTGCCTCAAACACAAGCTGAGAATACTGAAACTGTCAACCTTGAAGCTAAGAATGACATCGACAAGATGGATGAGACCGAGCTTGAGGAGGAGTCTCCCTCCAATGGGAAAGGCAAGAGAGTAGCTAATGCACCTATTGGGATGGGCAAAAAGCCTAAGTCAAGCTCAGCTCAAGTTATGCAAGACCAAATCATAAAGATAGCAAACATGGCTGAGAAATCTCAGTCAACATTGGAGTCATTTGGAATGAAAGATGACCCTTGCTCCATAGATGTTGTGATGAACTGGGTGAAGGAATGTGGTGCCTCTCTAGGTAGTGATGAGCACTTCATTACCACTGAGTTGTTTTTGAAGAGGGAGCAAAGGCAGATGTTCAAAACCTTGGACACCCCACAAGCTCGTTTTGAGTGGCTTCAGAGGAAGTACAAGAAGGTGTATGGGAATTGATTATGACATGTTGCGATATTGTATGATCTTTATGTTTGTTTGCTATTTATGTTAGCTCATTCGTGAACCATATTCTATCTATGTAAGACTGAGAACCCTATGTTGGGATATTGTATGAACTTTATGTTAGCTTGCTTCTTATGTTACCTTCCTTCTAATGTTGTCGTATTAGCTTTCTTTTTTTGTCTTTTTATGTTGCTGTCCATATATTGTTTGTTGTCCATATATTGTAACTTTATGCTTGCTTGCTTCTCACGATTGTGATGAAATGTACAGATGTCGTCTTGCGAAAGTGATAGTGATGAAGAGACCAAAATTAGAGAGAAGATCATGCGAGCAAAGCATGCCATGGATGTCATTTCTCTAGCTGGGGCATCCATTGTTGCGGAGTACTATTCAACCTACATTGACAAGGCCGAAACGCGGACTTCACGCCTCAGTGGGATGGGTTGGTTGAAGGAGACATTGGCTACTCCGGGAGAGACTCATAGGATGCTTCGTATGAACCAAACAATCTTTTTTGACCTACATGACTTGTTGGTGAGTAGGTATGAACTCAAACCTACCAGGAATATGAATACACTAGAGGCACTTGCAATCTTCTTATGGGTATGTGGTGGAGGTGAATCGAATAGGAAAACACAAAACCGGTTCAAGCACTCGGGTGAGACCATTAGTAGGAAGTTTCAAGAAGTGCTACAATGTGTGGTTGCAATGTCTGTAGATTATGTGAAACCAAAGGATCCAAACTTCTCCACCATCTATAGTAGGATTAGAGATGATCGAAGGGCTTGGCCACATCTTAAGGATTGCATAGGTGCTCTTGATGGGACTCATATATGTGCAACTCTTCCACTAGAACAACAAGTGAGATACATTGGAAGGTCCGGAAATCCTTCTCAGAATGTGATGGCTGTTGTGGACTTTGATATGCGTTTCACTTATGCATCCATTGGTCAACCAGGGGCTATGCATGACACTAGTGTGCTATATCATGCACTGAGAGTAGACTGAGGTGTCTTCCCACATCCTCCATTGGGTAACTTTCTTTGCTCTTACATAAATTACTTCTTCCTAAACCATGTATTGTCATTACATTTATATTACTTTTGATTTAGGCAAGTATTACCTTGTTGATGCCGGATATCCTAATCGACCGGGGTACCTAGCCCCATACAAGGGCGAAAGGTATCATGTTCCTGAGTTCCACAGAGGTGTTGAATCAACTACTACCAAGGAAAAGTTCAACAGGGTACACTCCTCTGTGCGTAACATAGTTGAGCGAACATTTGGTGTATGGAAGATGAAGTGGCCAATTCTACTCAAGATGCCAAGCTATCCAATGACCAAGCAAAAGATGATTGTTGCGGCTACTATGGCGCTCCACAACTTCATACGTGAGCATGGTAGCGGGGATTGGCATTTTCGTAGGTGCGACCGAGATTCTAACTATGTGCCTACCATTCCTTCTAGATACCGAAAATATGCAATTTCTCAAGATGCTTTGGGTGGGTCAACATCACAATCGAATGATCGGTCTATGGATACATTTCGGGATGAGCTTGCTACTGGCATAGCTACTTCTTGGTGACTTGGTATGGTACGAAAGTAAGTTAGCAAAGATAATGTGACCTCTCATTTTATTTTCTATTGAAGACATATGTTAGTCTTTGTTATGGACTTTTGTTATGATATTCATCGAATTAGAACCTTTGTTATGAACTTCATATGTTTGAGTTTATGGATTTTTCTCTATGATACTCGTTTATATTTATGCAAAATTAACGCCATTTTATCAATCTATAACGATGCTATCATTGTATTTAAAGAGCTACTAGTATTTGAGTGAGAAAGGAGAGCTCATTGTTTTCTCATATCAATCTATAAGGTGTAGTACGTGAACTATGCAACAGCCCACACAGATGGTATAAATCTGACAATTCTAATAAACAAAGAGAAACGGACCACATGTTTAGGTCCATATATTCACCAGGTTTGTCATTGACAAAATCATTGCTTGAATTATACTGCTGACTGCGGATGCTAGCTAATAGTATTATCGAGGCAAGAATACAACAGTGAGCAGATCGGATGCTACAGTAAACCGCATGAACAGTAGTTATTCTGAAAAAAATAATCCAAGGGTACTCTCGTCTTTTTACATAGATCATTCTCATTCATGGAGTGGGAGTTACCTTTCTAACCAAACACCTCATCAGACTACTCCAACTTCTCAGAGGAGTAGATCCAAGAGTGAAGCTGGAGTTGGAGCTACAAAAACTGGGAGCAGAGCTATACCAAACAGGCCCTTAGTGGACATGCTTCTGGATAGAAACGAGTTACACAAAACCACCTACAGAGCCAAGAATGTTCTTTGTCTATTGGGAATGGAAGTAGAAAGAATACATGTATATCCGAACGATTGTAACCTCTACTGTAAAGAGTATGTAAACATGCATGTATGTTCGGTATGCAACGCATCCCGATACAAGCGTAAGAATCAATCAGATGACGGCGAGGGAATCGAGGTGAAGAAAGTACCTCCTGCTAAGGTGGCGTGGTATTTTCCTGCAATTTCCCGTTTGAAGCGGTTTTTTGCGAACCCAAAGGAGACAAAACTGCTACGTTGGCACTCGGAGGAGCGTAAGCAGGATGAAAAACTAAGACACCCTGCCGATTCCACCCATTGGAGAAACATCGATAGGAGGTTTGTAGACTTCGGTGCGAAACTGAGGAATATAAGATTTGGATTGAGTACAGATGGAATGAATCCTTTCGTTAACATGAGCAGCCGACATAGTACTTGCACTACCAGGAAACGGGTATTCCCTTATGGTTCAAAACCGTCAGTAAAATAGGAAAAACCGTCAGGTTTTAATTTCCCGACGGTTAACCGTCAGGCAAAACCTCTCAGCACTAGCTGGAAAAGAAAATTAAATTTGGCTGACGGTTACCCGCTAGGAAAATTAAACCTGACGATTTTGCCCGTCAGTACAAACATGCATTTTCCTGAGGGGTTAAACCGTGAGGAAAATTAATTACGCTGACGGTTATGCCACTGTCAATAAAATTAGTGATTTCATTGACTGTTCTTCTGGTACCGTCAAAAAAATGTATTTCACTAATAGTTAATATCATCGTCAATAAAATTAACGATTTCATTGATTGTTCTTCTGTAACCGTGAAGAAAATTTATTTTCTGACGGTTAATGTCACCGTCAAGAAAATTAATACTGACGGTTTGCGCCCGCCAGGAAAACTGATTTCCAGAATGGCAAAAAATATAGCATGACGGTTTTTCCCGTTAGTAAAATTGATTTCTAGCGGCAGAATACTGGCAATACTGGCATGTTACAGCAGATTTACATGCAGACAATTAAATGGATATCCGAATCATATAATCAAATCACAACACCATCCTTGCATCAATCAAGAAACATATAATTAATGAACAAACATATAAAAAGTTTAACTTTCATAAACAATCCCTAGCCAATAGATTCATGTTCACTAGCAAGCATACCAACATTCATAAACTTCACCTCCAGATTGGTTCATCCATCCAAAAGACATCTAAAGTGAAGTACCGCATACAAAAGTCACGAAAGTCCCCATTTCCATTACATTCAAGTTCAGCTAGTCAAAAGAACTACAAGAGATAACTGAAAGTCACAGAATGGCAGCATGGTTGTTGTTGCCATCAATGTCGCCACTGTTGTTGTCCCTGTCGTTTACATTAGCGTTACCATCGATAGCACCATCGACAGCACCATCATCCGGTTGTGAGCCCACATGGGAGGATCCAGTCCCAGTTCCTTGCTGCAAGGTGAAAACATTATGTCAACTTGAGTTGAAGAAACCGTAATGGCTTGTAATGTTATTTGAATTATCACAGTCCTATATTAAATACCTGTCGGTGTTTTAGAACTGAACTTACGTAAAGATTGTTTGATTCGGGGGGGTCTCCTAGAATGGAATCACGAGAGAGATTGACACGAGGATTTTTTATCTGAGTTCAGCCTTCTCCGAGAGAATAACAACCCTACTCTGTGTGTGTATGGTATTGAGTGTATTTCGAACAATCGGGGAAAAACTATACGCTTGATCCATGTGTTGAAAGAAAAATCATACAAAAATTCAAAATCTGAGCGCCCCTCTTAGCCCTCTCCAAGAATTTATAGTAAATTAGCTTTGCACATTAACAAAGTACACTATCAATAAACTGACAACAGACTAGGTATATAACCATTCCCATAAGCAACCAACAAGGCGTCTTCGACAAAGAACCTATGTATATATCAGAGTGATAATTGTATACCAGTTTTCTCTAAATAACCAACAAACAACACCAGGACATTCTGGTTTGATTGCAAGTAACAATTTGGAGTTATCTAGCTGCTGACTTGCATTGTGCCTGTTAAAATATTGCAAGTAAAACTTTGTCTCTTCTATATAAGAAAGAAATCGAGGGTTCATGCATTCAACCTTTCACTCAGCATGAGTTTTGTATCATCAAAAAAACTCATCAAGTTCTAAATATTAAGCAAAAGAAGGATTCAACAATCCCAACTAAAAGCCCCCAAACTAATAAAAAATGCATAGTAATCTTCAAAGTTTACATCTAAGTGATCAGACCATGATTTTAGAATGTATCTTGCCAAGGAGAAAGCATAAGCAAAAGGCAGTATTATGAATTATGATACTGCAGTCTGAAAAACTCGGCTAGGTAGAATCAGTATAATCTTGTTTATGTCATATCATGTGAAATCTTATAGAAACATCTCTTAATGGTCTTGAATTAGAATCAACTTTAACAGCATATTCTATTTAGCTCTATGCAACTGAGCATAAAGATATGTAAAATTTGGTCTACTTCCTGTTTATGGTCAAGTTAACATTAGTTTGTCCATTACTGAGACAATAAGCTAGCTAGGAAAAGAAGCTATATATATACTAGTAAGCATCAGCACTGACATTAATTACATAGCATGATTAGGAATTTTGATGTTCAGCTCATTATTAGCTAGCTGAAGTCATTTGGTGTTCAAATTAATTAAAGCTAGATATATATATACTTGTTCTGCTCTCTTGTAACAGCCGGTTTTTCAGTTGACTGCTAACTAGTGTTCTCTTATTTCTCCCAAAAGCCTCACCAAGAGACTAGCAACGATAGTTGATAATGCTTGACTAAATCCCATAAAAGTAAGTTCTATTTGATAAATAGATGCAAGCACGAGATCATTCTTTATAATGGACTGGTGAAGTATAAGATGCATGAACATTATTACCAAGATCATCTGGCGGTGAACTTCTTGTGTCTGGAGTAGTTCTTGATTATGTCGAACCACATTTCGATAAGAGGTGGAATTGGATGGCCTGATGTTTCTTGATTTGGCAGCTGCTAGAATAGCATTATTCTTGATAGCACCATTCCCTATTGGTACACGGCCATGGGGCATGCCACCATTGATGTTGTACAATATGCTTCCATCAAGTGGTCGCTGCTCCCAATCATCTTCGTATTGAGCCATAGCAGCAGCAGCAGAGTAATTATCTTGGAAGCAACATTTAAGCATCTTTCCTGAAAGCTAAGTTCACTTGTAAGAATACAAACAAGGGAGCACTTACAATGTATTTCTGTGCTTTCTGGCTACTGATTGGACCACTACTACCACTACTATCCACATTCTTCATGCCTGACTGTGGTCCATATTTGTGTCCCTACAACATGGTGAAACTCTAGGTTATAGCCTTGAATAGTGTTGTAAGTTGTAATGTGACATGTTTTGTTAATTGTCATGGTCTGAAGAGCTTGATTCATACCAGGTATTGTTTGATCTCCACGTATGGTCGCGAACCTCCTCGATTTTGAGCAGCATCATCAAATTTCAACCGTGCTTCCCGACCTCTCTTTCGTTTTGTCTTGAATTGTTCGGTGCACCAATGACGACAAAGATGTGGCCATACTATGTCATTGCACCACCAAATCTTACCATCCAAGTATTGCTCATACTAGAGTGCCCTTGGACGTGCCAACGTGTCGTCAATATCCTCTTCTTGTTTTCTGTAGTACTCCTTGACTGCATCAACACGAGCTTAATACATCATATGCTTCACACGGTCCACAGCATAATTTTCGAACACAAGATCTGCTTCTTCCTTGTCGTTTGTGCTGACTTCGAACAAATGCTACATAGAGGACAAGGGTAGTTACTAGTTAGTAGTCGACTAAAGTATTTATGTATATGAACTAACAAGTAAATATTAGTTACCCAAAACTCTCGCTTTACTCGATCTACAGCGGTTATTCCCTCATCGTCTTCATTGACATAATAATCATCCCATGTCAATGCAGGACAAGTATTGAAGATAGTACCATGCTCATCCTTGTCGTCCACAACACCTAGGTACTCATGTTTGATAATAACTCCAAGCTGTGCTTGATATGTGTAGTCTTTCTTAGGCTGGTAATTGGTATACTTGAATTGCCTACATAGGAATTAACCACAGCAAGGTCAGTTGGCACTGCAGTCATATATATGTTAATAACAATTGAAGATTTATAATGCAGCAATGCTGTGGTTAATTCCTATGTATGACCGCAAGTTCCTATAATGCAGCAATGCCGTGGTTAATTCCTATATATGCACGACCTCAAGTTCTCAACAAATATCCAATCTAACCATTCAATATCTTCCATATAAATTTACCCCATTACATGTGATTATAGCTAGATAATGGAAATTTAATGATTCACATGTGAAACTAACCAAAACACTAACTGATAAAGGGCAGTTTGTACTCACTTGTCACCCTCAAGTATTAGGGCAATCTTGCCGGCACGTGATGGCATATGTAATTTGGTCCGCGACTTCTTCTTCCTCCCCATTTGTTGAGCAGCTTCATTGCTCCTTTGGGAGCCATTGCCATTGCCACGACATATTTATTATGGCCTACCTCGTAGCGAGAGGTATCACATAAGTCACACTTGTCTTTATACTCATTATCTTTCCAGTAAAGCATGCAGTTATTATAGCACACATCAATTTTCACATATGGCATTCCGAGACCCTCTAACAACCTTTTTGTACGGTAGAAGTCCTCAGACAACTTAGAATCTTGAGGCAAAAGTTCATGAATTATCTGTAATACATCGTCATAGTGTGCAATTGACATATTGTACTGTGACTTCATAGCTAGCAAACGAGCGACAGTAGATAGACTTGAGTGTGTTGTGTTCTCATGGACTAGTTCGTTAGCGCTAGCGACCATTCTATAGAAAGCCTGGGCAGAGGCCGTTGGCTCCTCATCAATTCCCGGTGGATGGTCACCGCCTAGGTCAATCAACAGATTGTCCATCCGATTACATTCATTGATTTCCTCGTGATCTACTGAAGGGTCGTGTTCATCATGTGTTGTCCATGTTTGATAGTTTGACATAAACCCATATTTACTTAAGTGCAACTCTACAATATGCCTGTTGTGCCTAAAATACTTCCTACACATTGCACATGGACACTTAATGGTGTCACCTTCAACTTCCCTAGGATTTGAGAATGCATGATCTAAGAACTGTGTAGTTTGTTCAATCCATTCATTTGAGGCTTTACCACGTTGCCAGCCACTATACATCCAGTCATGGTCTGCCATGAAATAGTTTTTTTGTGTGCACAACATGAATATATCAGGTATAAAATTATATTTATTAAAACTAGGTATGTTGCATCTGTACTGTAGAAATATCCTATAGTGTTGAGCCCAATTTAAGATTAAACTACCATGGCATAGTGTAGAAAACGTGCCTCAGAAGACCTGAAAGACAAACTAATCAAAACGTGCTTAGCTAGGCCGCCAGTGCACTTTATTCCTAACAATTTCGTTTCAAGCATCAAGTGATGATGAGATAGCATAAGTTAGTACCAGCACTTTCTCTTAGAAGGCAATTAGTTTATACAATGATATAGTCTCTACATGTGTATATGAATATACCAAGGATGAGATTTGACCCGCGGCTCCTCCTGGTGGGGGTGCCCCTTAGAGAGGGTGTACGTTGCCAGGAGGGTGCACATCACGATCCCAACGTTAGTTTTGATTGAACAAGTTAGGTTTGATAAGGTTTCGCGTTTGAAGAACTAGGCGCGCTAGGGTTAGGTTCGAAATTAGTTTTGACCAAACAAGGAAGGTTTGACCGGGCTGTTTTAAATAGAAATAAATTTCTAAAAATTATGAAAATTTTGTGGGTGCTCTCAGGTTCAAATAGGACTTAGGAAAAATCAAAACGCCACTGTTGGTTTTTCATTTGGCTAAAATAAATTTGTTTTCAAATCAGCCTTTTTGATTTGGTTAGAAATTTGATGGGGTCAAAATAATTTTGAAAAATTCCAGAAATATTATAATAATATGTGATAAATAATCTAGTATTTTTTAAAAATTGTTTCTAGAGATTTTGATACAAATTTTTTTTCATATTAAATAGAATCTTGGTTTCAAGTCAAAATTTGAATTTCTAGACCAAAGTTTTGAACCCAAGTGCAAACTTATGAATTTCAACAAATGTTTTTGAAACTCTCATACTTTTATACATTTGAAACACAAACCAAAGTTCGAGGATGTTACAGTGGGGAGGGATGGGGCGGGCTGTGGCGTCGGAGGTGGGAGGATGGGCGACCTAAAGGGGGGGGGAGGGCGGTGGGAGGCTGAGGAGGCGAGGCTGGCGGACGGAGGGAGGTGGGAGCCACTACAACGGATATGGATTCTAGGGCATTTAACTAAACTCGACGTTTAGCTTAAGTGCCACCGAATAACAATTTCATGGCGTTTATCTTAATTTATGGAATTGTTATTCGGTGGCACTTAAGCTAAACGCCAGGTTTAGTTTAACGCCCTAGAATCCATATCCGTGTTGTAGTGGCTCCGCCTCGCCTCCTTAGGTCCGCCCCGTCGCCCCGCCTCCCTAGGTTCGCCGCGCAGCCCCGCCTCCCCAGCTCCCACCGTCCTCCCCTACCCCTTCAGGTCGCCCCCACCCCCGACGTGGCCGGCGATGGCGTGGAAGCGGCGGGGGCGGCCGGTGATGGCGTGGAAGCAGCAGGGGCGGAAGGGCTTTGACTGCGCTGGGCATGGAGGCGGCGCGCAGTTTGGGGATGAGCTTTCTAGGTATTTTGACGGGAGAGGAAGGGCTTTGACTGCGCTGGGCGGTGGGCACAGGCGCACGATGAAAATTTTGTTCGCACACACAGGTTGGGTCTATTTGGTTGACTAGAACCAAAATCAAACTTTAAAAGTTTGACCGGAGGGTTAAAAATATCAAATAAATTTATAAAAATACAAAATTTCTCAGAGAAGCTACTGGGATGATATAGACCCCAAATAAAATTTGAAAACTCACTGATCGCATTTTAAAATGCTTAGATAAATCCTTAAACCCAAAAGGGTTAATTAAAGAACAAGGATTTTCTTAAGGTCAGATTGATCTCTAAAATTTTGACAAAAAATATCTTCATTCAAGATAATTTATCTAGTATTTGAGTAAATTAATTACCAGAGTTCTTTATTGTGAGAACCCGGAGTTGAACTGGCGACAGGGACCCTCATCCCGCCTGTCGCCGGTCCAAGCACCTATCGCCAGTTCAACTCGCGACAGGAAACTGAACAGTCTTCCTCTTTCTACGACTTAAGGGTTTAAGGGGTTTTGGTTTAGGTTAAGGGTTTAGGGTTTTTGGGGATACTGGGTGTACTCCTTCATACAATGCATGTTTGTTCAATGCATAAAGACGCCTATAGCTTAATGCACGCGACACATCGATGCAACAGTCAACTCGATAAAAGGCAACCGCAATGACGCGTCCACCATTTAGTTACATGCTTCATGAGATTGAACATAATTGCGTATAGAAGGGGGGACTACCGAGGTACAAGCTTCTTCGTCGGTGCCTAATGGTAGAAGGTGCATCGCACTACCCACATAGAGTGTTTTACAGGGAGGGGGGGCGCCTCGGATGTGGCTGGCCATCGTTGTAGTGGCACACACATATGCAGCTAGGGTTCGCGCAGCAGCATGTGGGATCATAGGAACTTCCTATGTTCACGACCTCCTCGTTGCCCCTCTCGCGCTGCATCTGTTGGCGGAGGTCATAAGTTTGCTCGTTGAGATTGTCAATCCGTGCCTCCAACTCAAAGATTCGGTCCCACAATCTATCCACATACATCACAACATGTCGTTCATGGGGAGGATCAATCCAACGGACAAAGTTGCATTTCGCTATTTGCTACAAGGGACGGTTAGCATAGAGAATGTATTAGCAGTAACATGAATAAAACTATTTGCTAATTGTACCCCAGAGT
The DNA here is from genome assembly GCA_036346405.1 of Phyllostachys edulis. Lineage (NCBI taxonomy): Eukaryota > Viridiplantae > Streptophyta > Magnoliopsida > Poales > Poaceae > Phyllostachys > Phyllostachys edulis. The sequence continues at coordinate 115,205,680 of CM070550.1, forward strand.
GTGGGCATCGGAAGAAACGTCGTCCGCCATCGAAAGGGCCGTCCATGACCTGCACGACAGCGTCCTCTCTGTGTCCGCATTTCGGTCATACCGGTTGAGCACGCTTGTTCGGCATCAACCGGTAGTTAGGGCCGAAGTCCTCCCTCCTTTCGAGGGGAAGGTCTTGCTTCGGTGACCCCGGTTGGACTGGTCCCTCGGCGTCTGCCATAGTATGTTACTGTACGACAGAGAAGGTTCTTCTTATTATGTTTTCAAGGGTCTAGTGGTCCTATTTTATAGCCCGCGGGGGGTGGCTAACAAAGCGGGTAATGTGTTAGCTTGCAGATGACAAGACTAGACGTGGCTGGCTGCTTTGCACAGAGATAAGACCAAACGGGACAGCTTTTCGTAGTAACAAGACCACACGAGGCAGCTTTGCATAGTGACAAGATGACACGGGGTAGCTTTGCCCAGTGACAGAGGAAACCAACAAGCTTGAGTTTGCTCAAATTGGAGTTACAGAAAAATACTTATGTATTTTTGAAATTAAAGCAATTTTTAGAGCAACAATAACACTAAACCTAAAGTAATTCTATTAACAACATTTTCTGGAACAGCATCAAGATTCAAACCAATTTTAGATTCAAGTATATTTAAAATAGAAACCAACAAAATTTGAAATCATCCAAAAAGGAGTTAAAATCAGTTTGACCTTATGAAATTTGTATGTCCTTATTTAAACCTTGTCGGTTTAAATATTTTAAATTAAGTATTTGAATCATGAACATTAAGTTTTCAAAATTTAAATGGGATCTATATCATCCCAGTAGCTTCTCTGAAAGATTTCATATTTTTATAATTTTATTTGCTATTTTGAACTCCCTAGGCAAACTTGAATCATCTGAGTTGCGCTTGAGCTGTTAGATTTGAATTAGACTGTCCAAATCGTTTGGGCCGTTTGGACCGTCTAAACAGCTCACTCGATCTGGACCGTTTGATCTTAATCGGACCGTCCGTGTAGATTGGGTCGTTCGAACCGTCCGAACAGCTCACTCAATCCGGACAGTCAAATCGCGATCGGACGGTCCAAAATAGAATAACTTCAAAACTGCATAACTAATTCTAAGTAACTTCAAATCAAGCGAAATCGATTTTGATAATTTTCTTTACTTTAATTTGGTATAGATTTCAAACTTATCTCTATCCCAGAAATTATAGTTTTTGAAATTAATCCAAAACCGAATATTTTCACACTACAAAATGCTTTTAACATTGTAAATTCATAACTAATTTATGTGAACTCCAATTGAGGTGAACCAAGTTATTCTGGTCTTGTAATTTTTTTCTATTTATCTATGTCATTCTTATCTCCACCACTGTTCAGTTTGACCTTATGAAATTTGTATGTCCTTATTTAAACCTTGTCGGTTTAAATATTTTAAATTAAATATTTGAATCGTGAACAGTAAGTTTTCAAAATTTATATGGGATCTACATCATCCCAGTAGCTTCTTTGAAAAATTTCATATTTTTATAATTTTATTTACTATTTTTAACTCCCTAGTGAAACCTGAATCATATGAGTTGCACGCGAGCCGTTATATTTGAATCGGTCTGTCCAGATCGATTGGGTTGTTCGGACCGTTCGGACAACTCACTCAATCCGGACCGTCCAATCGCGATCGGATGGTCCAAAATAGAATAACTTTAAAACTGCATAACTAATTCAAAGTAACTTCAAATCAAGTGAAATAAATTTTGATAATTTTCTTTACTTTAATTTGGAATAGGTTTAAAACTTATCTCTATCCCAGAAATTATAGTTTTTGAAATTAATCCAAAACCAAATATTTTTACACTACAAAATGCTTTTAACATTGCAAATTCGTAACTAATTCATGTGAACTCCAATTGAGGTGAACCATGTTATTCTGGTCTTGTGATTTTATTTTCTATTTATCTATGTCATTCTTATCTCCACCACTATTCAGTTTGACCTTATGAAATTTGTATGTCCTTATTTAAACCTTGTCGATTTAAATATTTTAAATTAAGCTTTTTGAATTATGAACAGTAAGTTTTCAAAATTTATATGGGATCTACATCATCCTAGTAGCTTCTTTGAAAAATTTCATATTTTTATAATTTTATTTGCTATTTTTAACTCCCTAGTGAAACATGAATCATCTGAGTTGCGCGCAAGCCGTTAGATTTGAATTAGCGTGTCCAGATCGATTGGGCCGTTCGGACCGCCAGAACAGCTCACTCAATCTGGACCATCGAATCGGGATCGGACGGTCCAAAATAGAATAACCTCAAAACTTCATAACTAATTCAAAGTAACTTCAAATCTAGTGAAACCAATTTTGATAATTTTCTTTACGTTAATTTAGAATAGGTTTAAAACTTATCTCAATCCCAAAAATTATAGTTTTTCAAATAAATCCAAAACCGAATATTTTTACACTACAAAATGCTTTTAACATTGCAAATTCATAACTAATTCATGTGAACTCCAATTGAGGTGAACCAAGTTATTCTGGTCTTGTGAATTTTATTTTCTATTTATCTATGTCATTCTTATCTCCACCACTGTTCAGTTTGACCTTATGAAATTTGTATATCCTTGGTATGTCCTTATTTAAACCTTGTTGGTTTAAATATTTTAAATTAACTATTTGAATCGTGAACATTAAGTTTTCAAAATTTATATGGGATCTACATTATCGATAGCTTCTCTAAAAATTTCATATTTTTATAATTTTATTTTTGTTTTTAACTCCTAGTGAAACACCGAATCATCTCGAGTTCTTGAGTCGTTAGATTTGAATCGGATTTGTCGGATCGATTGGGCCATTCGGACCGTCCGGACAGCTCACTCAATCCGGACCGTCGAATCGCAATCGGACGGTCCAAAATAGAATAACTTCAAAACTGCATAACTAATTCAAAGTAACTTCAAATCAAGTGAAACCAATTTTGATAAATTTTTTTTACTTTAATTTGGAATAGGTTTCAAACTTATCTCTATCCCAGAAATTATAGTTTTTGAAATTAATCCAAAACCGAATATTTTTACACTACAAAATTCTTTTAACATTGCAAATTCATAACTAATTCATGTGAACTCCAATTGAGGTGAACCAAGTTATTTTAGTCTTGTAATTTTATCTTTTATTTATTTATGTCATCCTTATCTCCACCACTGTTCAGTTTGACCTAATGAAATTTGTATGTCCTTATTTAAACCTTGTCGGTTTAAATATTTTAAATTAAGTATTTATATCATGAACAGTAAGTTTTCATAATTTATATGGGATCTACATCATCCTAGTAGCTTCTCTAAAAAATTTCATATTTTTATAATTTTATTTGCTATGTTTAACTCCCTAGTGAAACATGAATCATCTCGAGTTCTTGTGAGCCGTTAGATTTGAATCGGAGTGCCCAGATCGATTGGGCCGTTCGAACCGCCAGAACGACCAACGTGATCTGGACCGTTAGATCTTAATCAGACCGTCCGCGTAGATTGGGCCGTTCGGACTGTCCGAACAGCTCACTCATTCCGGACCGTCGAATCGCGATCGGGCGGTCCAAAATAGAATAACTTCAAAACTGCATAACTAATTCAAAGTAACTTCAAATGAAGTGAAACCAATTTTGATAATTTTATTTTTAAGCGAACTTTAATTTGGAACAGGTTTTAAACTTATCTCTGTCCCAGAAATTATAGTTTTTACACTACAAAATGCTTTTAACTTTGGAAATTCATAACTAACCAATTTATTTTGGTCTTATAATTTTATTTTACATTTATCTATGTCATCCTTATCTCCACCACTATTCAGTTTGACCTTATAAAATTTGTATGTCCTTGTTTAAACCTCGTCGGTTTAAACATTTTAAATTAAGTATTTGAGTCATGAACAATAAGTTTTCTAAATTTATGTGGGATCTATACCATCCGAGTAGATTCTCTGAAAAATTTCATATTTTTATAATTTTATTTGCTATTTTTAGCTCCCTAGTGGAACCTAAAATCAATTTGAACTTAAGAAAAACCTATGTTCCTATTTAAACCTTTGCGGTTAAGGATTTTAAAATAAGTATTTAAACCTTGAATAGTGAGTTTTCAAATTTTATATGGGATCTACATCAACCCAGTAGGTTCTCTGAAAAATTTCATATTTTATAATTTTATTTGCTATTTTTAACTCCTAGAGAGGCCGAGTGGGCTAGGTGCTAGGTCTCGGTGGCTAAACAAAACGGTTGGCTCAAACGAATGTGGATGGTCTGATTGCAAATGAACGAAGCAGATTGAGTGGGGCGTTTGGACGGTCCGAACGGCCCAACTCATAATTACCGTGCGATCAAAATCCAACTGTCACGAAAAGTCGCGCACTTTAGTTTCAAACGAATGAAGAAGTGGCGCCATTGGATCTGGATTCAACGGTCAAGATCAACGGGTTGTTCGGACGGTCCGAACGACCCGATTGATCTGAGCGGTCGATCTAGATCAGCGGTCCAAAAGCAATGTGCATTGGACGGTGCGAGCGGCCCAATTGATCTTGGCGGTTGATTTTAAATCTAACGGCTGCTGCTAGGCTTTACAATTTGGAAAATGGCACGACCGATTAAAATGTGGATGGTCCGATTGAAAATCGATGGCCCAGATTGCATGGAGCGTTGGACGATGCGAGCGTCTGGCGATCTGGTCCGTCCATTTCAAATCGAGCGGTGGAGATCGCGTGGGCCAAAAAGATCTCGGCGGTTCATTTCAAATCAAAGCGACTCACGTGCAACACGGACGTTAAGTCGAGTATTTTGAGCGTGGCTCGAATTCGGTCCGATTAGCAAGGTTGGGTATAACCAAGTCGCTAGGGTTTGAGTCGCTACAGTGCCAAGAGGCTCGGGCTGGGTCTAGGGTCAACTAGAACTAAAATCAAACTTCAAAAGTTTGACTAGAGGGTTAAAAATATCAAATAAATTATAAAAATACGGAATTTTTCATAGAAGCTACTAGGATGATATATGTTCCATATAAAATTTTAAAACTCACTATTAAAGGTTTAAATGCTTATTTTAAAATCCTTAACCGCAAAGGTTTAAATAGGAACATAGGTTTTTCTTAAGTTCAAACTGATTTAAAAAATTTGACAAAAATCATATTAATTTGTGAAAAATAATCTAGTATTTGATAAAAATACTTCCCAGGCTTCAATACAAGCATTAAATTGTATTTTTATTTGAAGCTTCAAGACAAGTTTGAAATTAGGGTTTGGAAATGAGGTTTTAAAAAGTAACAACTTATGCACATGCTCTTAAAAATGACAAATATGATTTGAAATGCATATTATTACTGTTCTCTAACTTGAGGCTGTTACATATCCAATCGCTACCCAAATTTTTTTTGCGTGAACAAGCGAAGTGCAGGAATTTTCAAACAATTAACCTGACGGTTTTAACCATCAGGAAAATATATTGTATTGATGGTTTTATTATAACCGTCAGGAAATTTGGAATTTTGCTGAGAGAGTTACTATTCTCATTACCAAAATAGTATAACTTGACGGTCGTTGCGGGCCCGTCAGCATAATTTGGGTAAACATGACGGTCGGAGCGATCTCGTCAGCGTAATTCGTGGCCCTTAGGTTTGCTCTGTTTTCTAGTAGTGTTGGCTCGTAACTCTCGGTATCTACAACATTCCTCTTGGTTGTGTATTTAGCGAAAGTATATTTTGCTATCGATACTTATCTAAGGGCCGAAGCAACCTAGGAGTGATATTGATGTGTACCTAGCACCATTGATGGAAGATCTAAAAAGACTGTGGATCGAAGGGGTACAGGTATGGGATGCGTACAAACGAGAGAACTTCACTTTACACTCCTTGTTGTTCTGCACCATAAATGATTATCCTGCCCTTGCTAACCTGTTGAACCAGAGTACAAAAGGGGTCAAAGCATGTGCTCACTTCTTAGATGATACCGAGAGTGTGTGGCTGAAGCACTCGTACAAAACCGTGTACATGCGTCACCGTAGGTTCCTTCGGATGGCTCACTCATACCGTAGGATGAAGAAACAATTCGACGGAGAGAAGGAGGACATGTTAGCTCTAGGGCATTTAAGCAGAAAAGGGGTCTATGGTATGGTTAAGGATTTAGATGTTGTGTTCGAAAAGGGATGTAAATCGAGGACCCGTGAGAAGAACATCTAGAAGGAGATATCAATATTTTGGGACTTACCTTATTGGGAGCACCTAGAAGTTCGCCACTGCATCGACGTCATGCACGTAGATAAGAATTTATGTGACAGCTTGATTGGTCTCTTACTAAACATTCGTGACAAAATAAAGGATGGTGTCAACGCATGGCTTGACTTGGTTGATATGGACATCAGACCTGAGTTAGCGCTAACAAAGACCAATAAAGGACAAACATACCCCCCTGCTTGTTACACTATGTCCAAGGCCGAGAGAACCGAACTGTGCCAGTGCTTGCATGGTGTGAAAGTTCCATCTGGTTACTCCGCCAATATGAAGAAACTTGTTTCGATAGAAGATTTGAAGTTAATTGGCATGAAGTCGCATGATTGTCATGTGCTGATGACACAGATGCTCTCTGTTACAATTAGAAATATTTTACCGATCAAGGTCCGAGAGACAATCATGAGGCTGTGTTATTTCTTTAACACCATTGCTCAGAAGGTCATCGATTCCGAAGGAGTAGATGCTCTGCAGAATGAGGTGGTGACGACTCTATGTCATCTTGAGATGTGTTTTCCTCCATCATTTTTTGATATCATGGTCCATCTCATTATTCACATTGCGAGGGAGATAAAGATGTGTGGGCCTGTGTTCCTATGCAGCATGTACCCGTTCAAGAGGTTCATGGAAATTCTCAAGTCCTATGTACGGAATCAATCTCGGCCGGAGGGCAACATCGTTGAAGGTTATGCAACCGAAGAGGTCATTAAGTTCAACGTCAATTACATGGCTTAGGTCGAACCGATATGTGTGCCTCGATCTCGCCATGAGGGGAGGCTCGAGGGTATTGGGACCATCGAAAGGAAATAAATCACTCCAGAGATGAGAGCGTATGCTTAAGCCCATTTCATGGCCTTGTAACACATGACTGAAGTGTCCCCGTATATCGACCAGCACAAGGACGTACTTCGGCAACAGAATCTGGAGCGGCTAGATGTTTGGATCATGAGACAGAACAACAGTCGGTTCAACTAATGGTTGAAGGAGCGACTCGTTAGGGGCTCGTCAAGTGATATGCTAAAATGGTTAGCAAAAGGCCCAACATTTACAATTATGATATGGCAAGGATACGACATAAATGGGTACACATTCTATACGCAAGCTCAGGATATAAAGAGCACTAACCAGAACAACGGTGTTCGCATAGATACGTTCAGTACCGATGGGCTGAGGAGCTCCTACTATGGGCTCATAGAGAAGATTTGGAAGCTCGAATACGTGCTTTTCAAGACCCCCCTATTTCAGTGTCGTTGGGTCCATCTCCCACAGGTGATGGTCAATAAGTACGGTGTCACTACCATGGACCTCGAACGTGTCGGATAAAAAGACGAACCATTCGTACTCGTTAACCAAGTTGTTCAAGTCTTCTATGTAACCAACCAGGCAAACAAAAAGTGCCATGTAGTTCTTCATGGAAAAAGGAGGATTGTCGGAGTTAAGAATGTAGTGGACGAGAAAGAATACAATCAATTTGATGAGTTACCTCCTTTCGAAAATGACATAAGGGTCGAGGAAGAACAACGTGACGCAACAAGCAACATACGCGTCGATCATTATGAATGGCTAATTTTTAAAAGGAAATAAGCAAGTGGAATGATGAATAAAATGTCTATGTGTCATATGTTCTGAATGGTTAAATTTAGTTCATTTGAGTTAATTGATTTGTAAAATGGATGTGCTTGTTTCTGAAATGAATGTGAATTGGATGTGTACATGTACTTGTTGTGTTTCTACTTATTTCAGAGGGCATGGCTAGAATTTCCTGAGGCTAGCCACCAAACAGAAATAGATTTAGCAATACAAAAGAATATCGTAGACGGTTCCTTCAGACAAATCGTCTGTGATACATCCGCTATCACAGACGGTTTCATCCACAAACCGTCTGTGAAACATAGCTATCACAGACGGTTATTTATTGGAACCGTCTGTGAAGTGTATTTATACAGACGATTCGACTCTAGGGTTTGCCCACACCCCCACTCAAATGATTAAGTTTCTCTAACTCTCCCTCTTTCCCCGAGCCTGTCGGTACTGAACGCCTCCCTGAGCTTGGTGCCTCCTCCCTGAGCACGAGCCGTCGTCTCCCCGAACCCAGTGCCCCTCCTCCCCCGAGCCCGGTAAGACTCCTCCCCTGAGTCCATCGCCTCCTCCCCGAGCACGAGCCACCGCCTCCCTGAACCCGGTGCCCTCCTCCCCCGAGCCTAGAGCGCCTCCTCCCCGAGCCCGCCTCGTCCCCGAACCCGGTGCCCCTTCTCCCCCGAGCCCGGTGTGCCTCCTCCCCTACCCCCAGCACGCGTCGCCTCCTCCTCCCCTAAGCCTGGCGTGCCTCCCCTTCGACACCGCCCTGCTGCTCCGGTGCTCCCTGGTTGTCTTTCTCCTCGACGCCCAAAGGTAACCGATGCAATGTGGTGGGCTTGATACTGCTACTAGAATATATTGCAATGTGGGGTGTGGTGGGCTTGAGATGAATGCTTTGTGATGATAATAGTCTTGTGTTGAAATTGTTTTGATAATCGGGTTTGAACTTGAGCCCTAATTGAAATGCTTACTACTGTTGATTGATCTTTAGCATTTAGCCTGTTACATTCGGTTGAATTAATGAAGAGTATAGACTAAAGTAGCGAGAAAGCCAAGATTAAATCTTGTGCAACTCTACATCTAAGAGCAATATGAAAATATTAAATCTCAGCTTTATGCTGATTTCATTTGTTCACATGATGTTTGTGTTGAGCATATTACCCATACACATAGAGAATCTTATGATATGTTCATGCGTGTCAGAACTTCTATATCTTGTGAAGATGTCTTCCACTCATTTTTCGTCATTGTCGCCTCATGCGTCTGATGTGCCGTTCTCTGGAATATCCAAGCGCGATAGAAGAAGAGGAATATAGAAAAGGCCCGATGGCCGATTTACCATCATGGAGATCGATGTGTCTGGGACCCCTCTCAATCCTCCCTGAGTAGTGTCCGTATTCCATAGAACGGTCAGAATAGTTGCATGGGAACAGGTCAAGATCACCTACGATTCTTGGAAGGAGTTGACCAAACATCAGAAAGGTGAGCTGCTAACGGATATTTTTCGATCGTTCGATATACTAGAACAACACCAGGCTTCCGTGTGTTGACACACATTGCTACAGGCGTGCAAAATATACAATAACCATGAGATATACTAATGTGTCACAAAAATCAGATTCCCAAGGGGTTGTTCTGTCGGACCCCAAGCGTTGAATACCTGAAGACTTCATGTGTGTACCGTACTAGTCCCACGATTAGTGGCTAGTACACACAATCACAACATTGACATTCACATCCATATATTCACCTATACAAAGTAAAGCAAAATGGTACTTAACTTAAGCAATTAAAGTTATTATATCACTGACCGACCAGCCAAATAAAACAAGTATCAACAGAGTAACAAAAGTAGTAGCGGAAGTAAAGGTGATGAAAGCAAATAAATTCAAGAGGCATGCCCATACAAACCCTCAGACAACCGACAAGAGACAAAGCCTAGATAGACCCGTCACCGAACACTCTGGTTCCGGGTGTGAAGAATGTATCGTCGGGCGTTGGCTCATCCTCAAACTCTGAACAACAATTAAAGCAAGATTGAGTATAATGTGTACTTAGCAAGATTTATAGTGTATCACAAAATTTATATAAATACAAGGTTAAAAAGAGATGAGGCTCTAAGCTACAAGTTATTTTCAGCAATAAGCAAGTTTTCTTTGCAATATCCATATGTAGTATTTTGCAATAGAAGTTTAAAGAGCAATTAAATGTGTAAAGGACATTAAGTAGAAATGGAATAAAATACAAGACTCGCAACCCTCCTCGGCTGCGAGCAACATATTACTTTCAGCCATAGACATGACATTCAACTCAAATATAAACCCACAAAGCATTTCCCAAGTTTTCCAACGAAATCATTTTTGAGAAACATTAAGACTATACCTAGCAATACTACACTTAGCACGCTCATCACTGTGAGCACATCTATTTAAATAGATTCACACTCTACAGAGGGGTACAACTTTACCCACAACACAATAATTCTCAAGTTTGTTTGGCATCCGTCGATATCACCGCTCACTACCGTAAGTAAGTAGTCTAGAGCACGTGTCGAAGCCTTTACATCATCTAGTCCTACCCTTGCTCTAGCCCAGCGAATGAATACCCTCACTTCACCCGGGTACACCCCCGTTGAGTGAGGCATTCGTAGTTGTGTCGGCAAGCTTTGTGCCCAACACAATTGTCGTAGGGGCGGCCCACCGGCCCCACGGCATAGGCAATGCACGAAGGGGTCCCCGAACAACCCAAAGGTGTTTCCGAAGGACCTGAAGGCGATCCCAAAGGTGCCCTTCGGAGGGGCCCCGAAAGACCCGAAGGTGCTTCCGAAGGCACTGAAGGCGACTCGGAGTGCCCTTCGGAGGGGCCCCGAAGGTGTCCCCGAAGCCTCCGAAGGGGACTCGAAGGCCCCAAAGGCGTTCCTGAAGGTGCCCTCCAAAGGGGTCCCGAAGGCTCCCCAATGGCGGTCTCCGAAGGGGCCTCGTGACCACCCCCGAAGGGCACAAAGACAATAGGACATGTGGACCAGGCTCACTCCCCGGGTGGACTAGGGCCAGGAGGGTCTACCGTGTGCTATGGGCTACGCATAAGCTAGGAAAGACCCCTACTACCCTTATGGTAGCTGTACCTTTTTAGGGATATATGTGTAAATTTAGATACCTAGTTGGGAGGCTATAAATAGCCTCCTCACCCCCATGTAACAAGGTGGATACAAAATTTTTGGCAATTTACACAATGTAGGATCGTAATGGCAATCAGACCGGGGGGGGGCTTGAATGATTGTAGCCAATTGACCTCCAAATCCAATCTCGAACCTGTGCACAAGAACTCCTTTGATCTCTTCACAAGCTACTTGGAAAACTCTCACAGAAGCTCCTTGCGCACACAACAAGATCAACACAAACCAGAGACAGAATAGAGCGAATTTGATCTTTATTTCTCTATATAGATTTGTGTATACAAAGTGCTCCTCAAGCACCCCTCAAGAACCTTCAACAGAAAGCCCTCCAGAAGCTCTATCACAAAAGCAACGACAAGCTCTCGTGAAAAACCTTGCTACAGATGCAATCTCTCTCTTTTGCTCACCAGTTAGCTCCTAACCCTCCTCTATTTATACCCTAGAATCCTATCCATGTCTAACACGACACCGATACGGATTCTATCTCAAAAACGTCCAGATTTGGAACTCCTTCCAAATCTGTCATCCTTTCCAAAACTCCCACGCCGCAAGCCTCCAGGACTCCTCCCGTAGCTCCAGCGTGAACCTATATTTGAACTCCACGTGCTCCAGCGCAAGCTCAACCATCTCGTAACATCCACGACCTCTAGGACCTCAGATCTCCCCAATCCTAGTCCGAGTCCTCCTCGTCACGACAACAATTTCTTTCACACTCAACCTGCACATGCAAAGATCAAAGCAAACAAATCCGGCACAAGTTCTCCAAAACTTGACCAACATTAGCTCACAAACTCGTAAACATTATCATGCATTAAGTAACACAACTTAAAGCTCATGAATTTAACCAAAACTTTAGCCAATTCTCAAAATATCGAAACAATCCGAACACAATCGGTCATACCGCCATATTATTTCCGGTACTACCGCCAATACGGTCGTACCGCTCAAAACACTGCGGTCAAACCGCTCCATGGGAAATCTCAAAATCTTCCGAAAACAAGCTCTCTGGAAATTACATACCGCTAGCAAACGATCTTACCGACGAGCGGTATTACCGACGTTCAAAACACACACCGTTGTGTGGTCGTACCGCTTCAAGACAACGGTACTACCGTTTTTCACTTAACAGTGCTTGTCAGAAACTCTCTCCCAGAGAAAAACCTATCGCGGAACTACCGCCAACCATGGCGCTATTGCACCGCTTCGAAGAAGTCCAATGTTCAAAACAAGTGTTCTGGTTTTTCCATACCGCCAAAAACAAAACAGTATAACTGATGTGCGGTACTTCCACAAATTAACAAACGGTACTACCGCACCACTGAAATGCGCAAAAGACTCAGAACCAAGCCCTAAGACACGTTGATGCTCCAGATGACTTGGCCGATCAGACCTTGCTTCAAAACCGCCGGATTTAGGAGTACTGTTCAAAGTCCAAACGTTCCTCTTGATGGCAACCATCTGATTTCAATCCAAAGGCTCACAATCTTTTAAGATCTCGGACGGTCCGAACGTTCCTCTCAATGAGGGCCGTCAGATCAACATCTAATGGTTCAAGCAAAACACGCGTTCGGATCTCAGTGACTTGCGGTACTAGCTCACTTCACAAACGGTCCTACCGCAATCTGGTAGTTCCCCAAATACAAAGCCGGTACTACCGCTCTCAAGAAAATCCAAAAGCCAAACACAAATCTTCGGGAAATTTCATACCGCCAACAATCATGCGGTTGTTCCATCCGGCGGTAGTACGCGGCTACAACGCCGGTACTACCGCAAAACCTGACAAATGCTGATTTTCGCAGAATTCAACAGAACTCAAAAGCATGTCAGCACCTAAGATCACAAGGATGTTCTAGAGACAATGTATTCATCTTAAAACACCAAGACTAAGTCTTTCTTATTGTCAATGTGTTCATCATCAAATAACATGACCAAAAACCTCCTAGTCTTACAATGTTCCCCTTGATGAATACATTGACAATACTTCCAGATTCAAAAGTTGGTGTCAAAGTTTCAAATCTCAAATTTTCTCCCCCTTTGGCAATGTGATCATCAAGAGCTTCAAAGAAGGAGCAAGAAAAAGTCCAGAAGCTTTGGAGAATTAATGGATTAACCAAGCTATTTTGTTGAGTAGAGCTAACAAGATCATATAAATGCATATACCACAGAGCAATAGCTAGACAAGTATTTCAAAGTGATGAGACAATTTAGATTTATGACAAGCATATCACACAATGACTAAAAAGATTATAAGACCACACAGAGAAGTCATCAAAAAGTGAAAGCCAAACAGTGAGACAAACTTTAAATCTGGATGAACTACCAGTCTCATGTATCATCCTTTTGCTTCACTTTCAATTTTTATTTGCATGTGGCATGCTTGCAGCATACTTCTTCTCAAGGGTGGCATGCTTGAAGCATACTTCTTTTGATTGAAGCACTTTTTGTGCATTTTTTCTTTTAAAGATACATAGCTATGTATGGCATGCTTGAATCACACTTCTTTTCATGTGAGCACTGTTATGTACCCCTTTTTTTTGATACACAGCTATGTATGGCATGCTTGAAGCACACATCTTTTCAAATCCTTTTTCTCAACCCTTTATCTTTTATAACATGCCAAATTGAGTGAGCAACACAGGATTGAAATGAGAGACATTCTTGCTTCAAACCCAAGATTTAAAATAAGACTCACAAACAAGCTTATCCTTTTCAATAGACATCACCAAGTGATACCAATAATCAATCTAGTCAAAGATTTCAGCCATGTCATGCTTTAGTTCTTTATGCAGCAAATTTATTAAAACCATCAAGAGCAAAGCTACATAGCACATGAATAAATATGATAAAGAGAGCTCTACTACTCTTTTGATTTCAATGGCTTGGACTTAATGAATTGTGAGATAAAGAGAAAAATCAAGCTTCTGAAATTTCAAACAGCTCCCCCTCAAAATAAGCCCATAGGATGAACAACACCTAATTCACTCATAAGCGAACAAAATGAGAAGTATCAAGCGGCTTAGTGAAAATATCAAGAACCGAAAATCGGTTTCAACAAAGTGGAGAACAATATCACCCTTTTCAACATGATCTCTGAGAAAGTGAAATCTAATATCAATATGTTTGGTTCTAGAATGTTGCACTGGATTCTTAGCAATGTTAATAGCACTAGTGTTATCACATTAAAGAGGAAAAGTGCCCAAGTCTAAACCAAAATCTCTAAGAGTGGAAGAAATCCAAAGAACTTGAGAGCAACTAGCAGCAGTAGCAACATACTTAGCTTCAGCAGTTGATTGAGCAACATAAGACAGTTTTCTAGAAGACCAAGACACTAATGATGTGCCTAAAAAGTGACAAGTGCCAGATGTGCTTTTTCTATCAATTCTACACCCCGCAAAATCACTATCTGAGTATGCACACAAAGTAAGACAGGATGAAGATGAATAGAAAAGACCAAATTCTAAGGTTGATTGGAGATACCTGAGAATTCTTTTCATAGCCTGTCGATGGGATGCACGAGGTGATGCTTGAAATCGAGCGCATAAGCATACATAAAAGTGTATATCCGGCCTTGAAGCAGTCAAATAGAGTAGAGAACCAATCATACTCCTGTATTCGTTTTGATCCACTGCCTCACCTTCTTCATCTGGGTCAAGAACAGTTGTAGACCCCATTCGTGTAGAGATGGGTTTGATGAATGAAATTGCCTTGCTTGGTCTGTTTTACTTGCAAGCCTAAGAAGTAAGTTAACTCTCCCATCATACTCATCTCAAACTCACTGCTCATAGTATCTGAAAACTTGGAAACCAAAGCATGAGAGGAGCCCCCAAAGATGATGTCATCCACATAAATCTGAACAAGAAATAGATCATTGCCATGTCGAAATGTGAAGAGAGTTTTGTCTACCTTGCCCATTTGAAAATCATTTTTTAACAGAAAGAGCTTGAGCCTCTCATACCAAGCTCTAGGAGCTTGCTTCAATCCATACAAGGCTTTTGAGAGTTTGTAGACATGCTTAGGAAACTTAGGATTTTCAAAACCAGGTGATTGCTTAACATAAACTTCCTCCTCAATGAAGCCATTAAGAAAAACACTTTTAACATCCATTTGGTACAGTTTGAAACCTTTAGATGCAGCAAATGCTAAGATTATTCGAATAGCTTCTAGTCTGGCTACAGAAGCAAAAGTTTTACCAAAATCAAGACCCTCCACCTGAGAAAATCCCTAAGCAACAAATCTAGCCTTATTTCTAACAACAACACCATCCTCACTTTCTTTATTTTTAAAAATCCATTTAGTTCCAATTACATTATGTCCATGAGGAGGTTCAACTAAAGTCCAGACTTTATTTCGCTCGAAGTTTTCTAATTCTTCATGCATGGCATTGATCCAAGACTCATCAGATAAAGCGTGACTTACATCATTCGGCTCAAAAGAGGCAACAAAAGCAGAATGAGCATGTGAGTCAGGAGACATGAGCTTAGAACATGTTACCCTTTCATGAATGTCACCAATCATCAACTCTGGAGGATGAAGTCGCTGAATCCTCAATGGTGCAGAAGGTTCTGAACTAGCTTCAACATTATGAACACCTTCGGCTATCTGTTCATCACTTGGTGGTGGCGCAACAACAGGTGGCTGATCATCAGCAGGTGATGGCATGGGAGAAAAGTCATTACCAAAACCAAAATCATCTTCATCATTAAGGAATATGCTTTCAGACTACCCCTGAACCTAAGTACCTGAAATGTCAGTTCTAGAACAAGAACTGACCTCATCAAAAGTAACTTCACAAGTTTCAACAATTTTGTTAGTTTCAAGATTAAGCACTCGATAGCCACATGAGTGAAGAGGATATCTAAGAAAAATGCCATCTGTTGATCTAGATTCAAACTTGTCCAGATTACCATGTTTAAGAATAAAACATTTACATCCAAAAATTTCTGAAGTGAGAAACACTGGGCTTTTTGCCAAATCTCAGCTCATAAGAAGTCTTGTGCAAAGAGGCTCTCAAGAATACTCTATTTGAAACATGACATGCAGTTGAGATAGCCTCTGCCCAATACTTCCTAGGAGTAGCATGTTCATCAAGCATAGTCCTTGCCATCTCAACCAAGGTTTTATTTTTCCTCTCTACAACACCATTCTGTTGTGGGACACGAGGAGAAGAAAATTAATGTTCCAAACCTTTTTTAGAGCAAAAAGAAGCAAACAAGGAGTTCTTAAATTCAGTACCATTATCACTTCTTATTGCTTTCATAGCACCATGCAGTTCATTATTAAGTCTGAGAAATAAATCTTTGAAATAACCAAAAGCCTCATCTTTAGACATCATAAAGTACACCCAAGAGTATCTACAGAAATCATCAACAATCATAAGAATGTACCACTTACCTCCAATTGATTGAACTCTAAAGGGACCTACAGTGTCCATATGTAATAATTGTCCAGAGCCATCTGTGATAATTACAGAAATAGAAAAATGTGGAGCAGCAACCATCTTACCATGTCGACAAGGAGAGCAAACAAAATCTTTATCACCCTTAAGTATAGGCAGCACCCTAATGAGATCCATTCCACTAATTCAAACAAGATGATCAAAACCAATATGTCATAATCTAAGGTGCCAAAAGAATAGATTCCTGGATTCGGAAGCTACTAAGCATCTAACATTAGGTGAAAAGGAATGATTGAAATCAGCTTTAAAAACTTTCCCTAACCGAGAGATATTAAAGACAAGATCTCCAGAAGCATCCAAAACCCTGCAAGCATGCTTCTTAAAGCTTACCTCAAGATTTTCTTCTATCAGTTGTGAAACCGAAAGCAAGTTATACTTCAATTTACTTACCAAAGCAACATCTTTGAGAATGAATTTGTCATTAACACGCACAATACCTTTCGCCAACACAATTCCAGTTGAAGCATCCCCAAAAGTAATCAATTCATCACTGGATGCCATAGTGAAGGAGGAGAACCATTTTGAATCACCTGTCATGTGCCTGGAACATCCTGAGTCTACTAACCATATGTTCCCCTTCCTCAACAAATTGTACCTACATTAAGAAAATATTGGTCTCACAAAGATCAAGTTAGTAAGATACGACTTTGGAACCTAGTACTGAGAAACACATCGAACAGGAGCAACACGAGCATTTCATTTTTTGAGTCTGCGGCAATGATCATTGCTTAGACGCCAGATGACCGCCGAGTAAAAGTTGCAGCAGTTTGTTTACTTGAGACAAAACGATGATAAGGGACTTGAAAATATTTTCTTAGCTTATCTCTCTTCTATTTCTTTGCTTTTTGAAAATAGTATTGAACCAAATGCCCTTGTTTTCCACAGTGAGTACATTGATATTTGTCTTGATAACAAGTTACAGTTTTTATTTTTACAGTACTCACTTTGATAGAAGGATCCTTTGCAAAACCAGCAGATTTAAACAAAACTTGTTTAGGTTCAGATTCAATTTCAAACTTTCCAGTTTCAAGAAGCTTAAGAATTTTGGGAGAATGATTCTTGGTATGCTTAGCAAAGTTAAATCCTAGACCTTGGCTTTTAGTACTGATTTTTGATCTGTCTAGAATCATGTTCAAATTTTTCTTGCCAAAAGAAAACATTTCCAAAGTGTCCTTAAGATATTTATTTTCTTTAGCCAAAGTAGGACAGACTGTGCACTTAACAGATTCATTCAAGGTTTTCTTAGAAGCACTAGACAGAGCTAATTTTTTCTTTTCAGCAAACACATTTAGTTGTCTAGTTAAAGCTTCTATTTTAGTAGGATTTCAAAATGCCCGACGTCGCACCCTTCGAAGGCTGCACTGACCCCTCGGAATTTCTCCGGGTGTACGAAACGATAGTAGAGGCCGCAGGAGGGGACGACACAACGAAGGCCAAAAGCATCTCGCTCGCCCTCAAAGGTGTTGCCCTCACATGGTTCTTTTCCATCGCCCCTCGGTCCATATACACATGCGAGCAACTACGCGACCTTGTACGCAGCAACTTTCAGGGTAACTACATCGAGCCGAAGGACGCGGGGAACTTGTTTGCAATCAAACAAGCCCCGGGCGAATCCCTCATCAGCTTCTTTAAGAAGTTTGTGGAGGTAAAGTGCCAGGTGAAGGGGGTCAACGAGACCACGATCATAAATGTGGCAACCTACGCACTCCAAAAGGGCCCCCTGTTAGAAAGATTGGCCCGTAAGCCTGTCCGCACAGTCACAGAACTCTTCGACACAATGGAAGAGTATGCCTAGGGGAGGAAGATAGCAACCGAAGGGTGGATGGTACGTCGGCCGAACCACCACTAGCAAGCGACCCAAAGCACACAACACCCCTAGAAACACCAGCCACCCCCAAGTCGCGCAACAATTTCCGCCAAAAAGGGTGGAATGTCTACCATGTCGAAGTGGGCCAAACCCCCGAGGGGGCCAAGTGAGGCGGTCGGATAGGCAGCGGCCACGGACGCCAGGGCGGGCGGCGTCTGGACACTCACGACGGAACCGAAGTCATCACGACATACTGTGACCTCCATGTTGAATGCTCACACACAACCGCAGACTGCCGCACCATTGCGGCCATGCATGATTACATGTGCCGCAACCAACAACCAGCCGCGCGCGAAGACCTAGGGGGTGTGGGCAACCAGCTGCCTGCCCTGCCCCTGCGGCCACGCATTGAAGGGGGCCATGCTGAGCCACGTCAAAGGGTCATAAAGATGATCTCGGGAGGATCTTCGCTCGACATAACATCGAAAAGGCAACGACGCGCTTATGCTCGACAAATCCACCATGTCGCAGCATGGCTTGCATGCAGACCACCCTAGTACACCGAAGTGCCCATCACTTTCAGCCCTGAGGACGCGAAAGGAATATACTTACCTCACCAAGACCCCCTCATCATTTCCGCCAGCATCACAGACTTCGAAGTCAAGCACGTCCTCGTGGACGGTGCAAGCTCCGCGGACCTCCTGTTCACGGAGGCCTTCGACAAAATGATGATTCCAAGGGATCGCTTGTCACCCCCAGGCATACCCCTTGTGGGTTTCGGGGGGCTACCCGTGATGGCCTTAGGACAAATAGACTTAGCCATCACCTTCAGTGACGGTTTCACCTCCCGCACTGAAAGCATCACCTTCGACGTGGTCCACATGCCCTACCAGTACAACGCCATCCTCTGCCGAGCAACGTTGAATGCCTTCAGCGCAATCCCTCATCACAATTACATGTGCATGAAGATCCCCGCACCAGAGGGCATCATCACGGTGCGGGGCAACCAGGACCTAGCTCGGCAGATCGAGCTAAAAGCAAACCAACCCGCCCGACACGTCCATGCGGTCGGGTTAAAGCACTTGCCCTGGCCGAGGCCTCCTCCGAAAATGGGCTCAAGGCCCTACGGAGGGCAATTATGAGGATACCCTTGAGGGATTCCTCCTCACAAAAAATAGTCTCCTTAGGGGCAGAACTCCCAGCGGAAGAACACAGCGCCATCTTCGAGGTGCTCCGCGTCAACGCAGATGTTTTCGCATAGAGCCCAGAGGACATACCGGGGGTGGCCCGGGAGACGATGGAACATCGCCTCGCCATCCGAAGCGACACAACACCCAAGAAGCAAAAGTTATGTCGCATGACGCCGGAGCGCCTTGAAGCAGCTAAGGCAGAAATAGCCAAGCTACTAAAGGCGGGGGTCATTCGCGAAGTCAAGCACTCTGAGTGGCTGGCCAACCCCGGCTTGGTCCAAAAAAGCACGGGCAAATGGCGCATGTGCGTCTGCTTCTCCAACCTCAACAAGGCATCCCCGAAGGACAACTTCCCCCTACCTCGCATTGATCAGCTGGTAGACGCCACGTCTGGCTGCGAGTTGATGAGCTTCCTCGACGCCTACTCCGAGTATCATCAGATATTTATGGCCAAGGAAGACGAGGCAAAGACCGCATTCATCACCCCCATCGGGACTTACTGCTTCCACCGTATGCCCTTTGGCCTAAAAAATGCCCGAGCAACCTTCACCCATCTCATCACCAAGGTGCTTGCAGAGCAGCTCGGGCGCAATATCGAAGCATACGTTGACGACATAGTAGTCAAGAGCAAGCTTGCGTGTGACTTGCAGGAGACCTTCGCCAATCTTCGGAGGGAGGGAATCAAGCTCAACCCAGAAAAGTGCGCCTTCGGGGTCAAAGCAGGCTAGTTGCTAGGATTCCTCGTTTCGGAAAGGGGCATCGAGGCCAACCCCAAGAAAATCAGAGCCTACAAGAAATGGAGCCACCTCGCAGCGCTCGAGAAGTGCAGCAGCTGACGGGCCGTCTTGCCACCCTCAGCTGATTCTTGTCTCAATCGGCCGAGCGAGCCCTACCTTTCTTCAAAACCCACCAAGGCTCAGAGCCATTCCAGTGGACCGAAGCATGCCAAGCGGCCTTCGAAGACCTCAAGCACTACCAAAACCAACTTCCAAGCTTAACCAGCCCAAACACTGGCACGCAGCCTCATCAGATCTTTGTCTCTTTTGGCGGTCAACAAGGGTCCTCATCCGTAAAGAGAACGGCCGCCCGCAGTACTACGTCGGAGGTCTCCGAGGCCAAGGTCCGATACACAGAGCTCGAAAAGCTGGCGTATGCCCTGATCATGGCCTCACAGAAACTCCGGCACTATTTCCTGGCACACGCCATTGTAGTCCCGACATCCTACCCCCTGGCCCTCATGCTTCGCAACAAGGATGCGTCGGGACGCATCGGCAAGTGGGCGGTGGAGGTTGCACCCTTCGACATTACCTTTGAAGCATGCACCACCAACAAGTCGCAGTCCCTAGCTGACTTCGTCGCCGAGTGGACTCCTCAAGCCGAAGGTCAATCCCCAAGTCCCGTTGAGGCACCATGGACGGTCCACACTGATGGGTCCGGTGCTTGACGAGGGTCGGGCAATCGCCATTCGTTGCTCCTGCACGATCGGCCTATTGTACGCAAAGACATCTCGACTTCTTCATAACCAACAACGCCTCAGAATACGAGGCCTTGTTGTTGGGCCTCCGCAAAGCAAAAATCTTGGGCGCCAAGCACATCGTGGTCAAGAGGAACTCCCGCCTCATGGTGGGACACTTTGACAAAAGCTTCATGACCAGGGATCACGAGATGGCCCGATACCTAGCGGTGGTACGGGTCGCAGCAAAAGACTTCCTTGGTATCACCGTGCAAGCCATCCCAAGGGGCTACAACGAGGCGGCGGACAAGCTCACAAAAATAGCGAGCTCCGGCAGCCAACCACAGCCAGAAGTTTTCTTCGAAGTGCTTCGCATACCATCACCACACCGAGGAAAAAGGGCTCCACCAAACACAAGAAATGAACTCAAACATGTGGCGGGTTCTGGAAGAACAAGGCCGCGCCTGCAT